>JALGBA010000538.1:652500-1168842 GCA_023970755.1 Azemiops feae
ATCACTCATGGATAAAATATACGAACCGTAATCATGCTATAAAATCATTTATTTGTCATATTTATATAGCCATCCATCAGAGACCATGACTGGGCAATTACAAATAGAAATGATAAAATAGGAACATTAAAAATGATCAACAATTAAAAGCAATAATGTATTATTAAAAAGATAAAAAAAGTGCATTAGATCTTGCAGATAAGGGAGCCATCTTATTAACTCTCGTTAAAATGTTGGATTTTGAAACTTTTACTGGGAAATAAAGAGAACGACGGCAGACATCTGGACTGGACCTTGCTACAATCTCTGCAAGGAGAGAGACAAGGAAATCCATCTTTAGCTTGGCTTTAGGCTCTGCCACCCCCTGCTGCCAGACAGGATCCCAAGACACTTGAAGCCCATCACAATTATGCCTTGGACAGCCCTTGCAAACTGGATAATAAGTTGGAGTAAAGCATGAATCTGGCTTCTAAAAGCCACATTTTAAGATTGAGTTTTGTTTCCCACCACACAATTGCAAGAAATTAATTTTTCTGAATGTAGAAACATCCAAAAGATCAACCATTTGCAGTTTTCTCTATTGTTCCCACAACATTTACCAGACAATATGATGCAATGATTTAGGTCCTGAATTAGGGCCAGATAGAGTTGGGTTCAGGCCCATCCTTAGGAATGGACGTGTCCTCTAGGACTTTGGGCCACTCTTTCTGCTCAACATTGTTTCTCCAGGGATAAAGTCAAGATGAAAGCCTCCTTAAACTCTTGAAGGGTAGATGGGTGGGACAGAAATCTAATCTCTTCTGAGAGTGGAGAGAAAATTAGGAAAGAGAACCAGAGAAGCTGCCCTGCTCAAGCTATGGTGATTTTACAAAGTTCAAATATGAAGGGAATAGGTCTCTCTGCTATTTTAAAATGGGATTAGCATTAAATACGTGGGTGAATGACCATTGCTAGGAGATTATTTGGATGCAAGGAGATTAACCCTATTGATCCTCAATTTTATTGGATGCTAAACCACATCATTGAGAATGAAGATATACAGTATGCCTTTTAGGATCAACTGCTCACAGTAAAGAGCCAAGAAATACAACAGAGACTACTACGGTAGCACCTGGTAGAGTAGCAATGAAGACTTTGGAAAAGAGATTCACATGCAAAGATATGTATATACCTACAGAGATCACGTTTGTGCAGGCACAGGATTTCCCCGTGAAACTCTGTGGAAGCAAAAGTTGGACTTTGAAGAAGTAGGATAGAAAGAAGATTGATAGTTTTTAACTTTGATGTTGGAGAAGATTCTAGAGAATATCATGGATTGCCAAAAGACTGGATCATGGGACAAATCACCCGGAGGCACAAATAAACACATACAAAATATTGTACATCGGGCACATTGTGTAAAGACTAAATCTCTAAAGGAGCTTATAATACTGGGAGAGTTGAAAAGAAAGAGAAGAGGACGATTAGCAGCAAGGTGAGTGGAGTCAAGCATAGACGCAACAGTGCCCTCTTCGAAGTATGGGGCAATATCATCCCGGAGAAAATCTATGTGGTCGCCAAGAGTCGATACCGACTTGATGGCACTTAAACGTTCATCATACCACTGCATCCCCTATTTGTCAAATGTTGTAATACTTTTTCCTGAGATCACGTGTCAGTGACTCCGCCTGGGGACAGATTTGGGAGTCTCCAGCAGAAAAGCCGGGGGATCTCTCCTTCGCAAAGGAAAGGTCCTCCTGCCGCGCCTGGGCGCCCCGATCCCGCCGAGCTGAGCCGCCGTTGTCCCCCGAGAACCCCTCCGTGTCTCGGAAGACCAGAGGGGAGCCGAGCGCTGACGGTTGGGCTGGCAGCTAGGATGCGCCATCCGACGCGGCTGCAGCCACAGCGGCACCACCAGAAATCTGGTGCCTGCTTGGCAACCTGCGGCGGCAGCGCCGAGGGAGCCTCGCAGAGGCAGGAGGGGGGGGGGGGTTCTTTGAAAGCCTCGCGGCTGGAGGTGCGAACAATCCTCTCTTTCCCCCCCCCCGACTCTGGGAGGGGCAGGGTGGCTCTTGGGCGGTGGGCGATCGGGCTGGAGAAGGGCCTCTTTGGGCCAAAGTTGGGGAGAGGGTCCGCGCACAGGCCCAGCCGGGAAGGAGCGGATCCGCTGCTTAATTGCGGGCCTCCGTGAGCACAGCTGGGCTGCCAGCCTCCCTGGCAGCAGCCCATGTTTGGAGAGCCGATCGTTTGTAGTGTACACACACGCGCGCGCCCGACTCCTGAAACCCGAAACGGCCGCTGCCTGATGCCAACCCGATTAGCGGAGCTGCTTTGCCCTCAGGAATCGCCTCGCCGGTTTCCAGCGGCAGGTCAGGCAGCGGGCAGAGGAGGCAAGGGGGACCCCGAGCCTCGGGACCTGAGGCGAACGGCCCCCTCTGCCCACCAGGCAGGCTAGTGGTGGGGGGAGAAGCAGAAAAAGAAGACGAAATCCTGTGGAAATGTATTTTACTGTACTGATGCCAGGATTTTATGTTTGTTTTTGTGGCCCTAACCTTTTTTGTCCCAGCTCGATCTGCGCATTGCCTTGATTGGAAAAAAAAAAAATCTTCTCCACCCATCTATAGTTATATCAATGCTCGCTATATATTCTGGTTGAAAAGAGACACCAGCCATTTCAAAACTGAATTCATGTTTTTGTCTGGTGCTTTTGCTCCCCATAACAGTTCAACAAGTTGTTCACTCCCGGTTTGTTTTGTGGGTGTGTATTTTCATTTGCTTGAAAATGTGTTATGTTCTGTGAGTTCCCTCTCTGCTGTCTGTTAATTTGGGTTACTTTTGCTTGCAACCTTTTGAATCATCCTTTCACGACCGATTGACCGTGGCGATTTCACTACGCTCGAAAAACGGGCAACGGTACGCATCGCTCAGGGTTGAGACACCGACACAATTACGCAGAAATTCCAAGCCTTTCTTTCCCAGTCAAGGTGTTTTCACATTTTTCTCCGGATCCGGTAACCGTTTTCCGACCGCCAAAAATTCTTCGCTAGGAAGTCTCAGCCCCGGGCTGCAGAAAGGCACCTGCACAAACCCCCTGGCCCTTTGCGCTCTTGTTTACGCTGCGACGGGCGAGGCGGCTCTTGGACCAGCGCTGGAAGAAACCTCTCCCTGCCTTTTGGCTCTCGCCGTTCCTGGGTGCTGCTGATTCAGTGATTCTAGATACTATCCAAGGTTGCATTTTCCGCCCAGAAGAAATATACTTTCATCCATTTTACCCAGAAATATTCATTTCAGTGGAGCGCCTTCCAATTTCTGCCTAGGTTGGGGTAAGAGAAATAACACTCTTTAGCCCACAAGCCTAGAAATGTAATATATCCTTTCAGAGAAGATAGGGTGCGATTCCAAAGCTTCTATTCATCAACTTCAGGTGGTCTTAGATCACGGTTTTTACCCATCAGCCCTAAATGCTATCACTTTAAAGCACTCCCCACCTCCCTACGCACCCCAGATAAAGTCTAGCTTTAACCGCTGGACGGCACCCAGTAGGGAAAGGCTGCTTTACATTAAGATCCAACTGATTTCAACACAACTTACCCGAAGGCTAAGCCTTTTCCCACTGGCCCCATCTGCTAACCTAGAGGTCCTTCAGGTCCATTGTACTCTATGACCATAAAAGCAAGTATAAACTATCAGCCATCGTGAAGATGTCAACTTTCGTTTTCCTATCTTTGTATTCCTATCTCTAACATTAGAAAGTGACTTTCGGATTGCAGCCTTCCTCTTTTTCAGTTCACGAAAGGTGCAAGATTGTGCTACTTGTCTGGGACAAATTGAGCACTTGGCTCAGTTGAACGATGGTAGGATGTGAACTGGGCTGTGCTACTCACCACAAATGAACATGGAAATGGATTTGAGCCAAGGCTGTATATCTGAAGCTAAGGCAGCCTTAGAATATAGAATAATAGAGTTAGAAGGGACCTCGGAGGTCTTCTAGTGCAACCCCTGCTCAAGCAGGAGATCCTATACCATTTCAGACAAATGGTTGTCCAGTCTCTTTTTGAAAGCCTCCAGTGATAGAGCACGCACAACTTCTGATTCCATTGGTTGATTGCTCTCACCATTAGGAAATTTCTCCTTGGTTCTATGTTGCTTCTCTCCTTGGTTAGTTTCCAACCATTGTTTCTTGTCTTGCCTTTTAATGCTTTGGAAAATAGTTTGACCCCTTCGTTTTTGTAGGAGCCCCTAAAATCAGTGTGGAACAACCTGCCTCCAGAAGTTGTGAATGCTCCAACACTGGAAGTTTTTAAGAAGAGATTGGACAACCATTTGTCCGAAATGGTATAGGGTTTCCTGCCTGGGCAGGGGGTTGGACTAGAAGACCTCCAAGGTCCCTTCCAACTCTATTATTGTTATTGTTGTTGTTGTTGTTATAAATTTTGGAACAGTGTTATCATGTCACTCCCTAGTCCTTCTTTTCATTAGACTCTAGACATACCCAATTCCTGTAACAGTTCGTCTTATGTTTTAGCATCTAGTCCCTAATCATTTTCGTTGTTCTTCTCTGCCCTCCTTCCAGAATCTCAACATCTGGAACACTTTCCTATCTCTAGCGGAAAGTGCTGGGCACCACTTTCAAAGTTTGGGAGATTTCCTCAACGGAGTCAGCCAGCATCGCCGTGCCCGGAGAGGCGGGGTCTTCTCTCTCTCATTGTCCTTTCGGCCAGGCGTGAGCGTCTTCAGAGAGGAGGGCGAGCAAGGCTTAGGCGGGGGAGCGAGCTGGGGGGGGGGCGGAACTGAATCCGATTCCCAGGCCGGGGGCCAAAGCGAACCAAAGCCGGTGCCTGCGAGGTACCTGCGAGGAGCGGGCGCGCTGAGCCGAGAGCGACCTGCGTGGAAGACTCCCTCCGGCTTCGCCTCGCCGCGGGCCTCCCTGGCCCCCACCTCGTCCGCCGAAGGAGCGGGCGAAGAAGGCGACCATTCGCAGCTCTGTCTGTTCCCCGAGCCCAGTCATGTGACGCGAGGGAAGCGGAGCGAGGCGGGGGGCTCTCGGACTCCGAGCCAGCACCGGCACAAAACTGAGCTGGGAAGCTCCGCCACGCCACAAGCCCAGCTGCCGCGCCGCCTCGCCAAGCCAACCCGCCGGCCCGCCGCTCCCGCCTTCAGCCCAACGTCGCCGGCCACCGCCTGCTCCGGCTTCCGCGGCATCCGCCGGGTCTGTCCGCCTCTTTTCCCAAGGAACCGGCCGTGTCGTTGCTGCTTTTCCATTTCCAACCGGTGAGAGGGAAAACGCGGCGCCTCTTTCTTGCCGCCTCCGGGAATCTCAAAGTGGAGCCCGAAGCAGCCGCCTCACAGCCAGGCGCCTGAGGTCGCTTTCGGCCGACGGGAAAACAGCCAAGAAACTCGGAAGCGGCTTCCTGGGCGGGGGGGGGGAATGGCGCTGGGTGTGGCTCCTCGCGGAGAGAAGGGTCGGGTGTGAGGGAAAGAAAACCGGGGGAAAGGCTGAAGCGGAGCCTGGCGGGCATTGAGGTTCGTCGGGAACTTGTGCTCGGTCAGAATCGAGGCGAAGATGGAGGGAACGGAGCGGCTGGAATCTCGCGCTTCCGGGCTGAAGCGCTTGGCAAGGGCTTGACTTCGAGGCGGGGCAAAGGGCGTTCAGAAAAAGGGCTTTTCCTTACCTTTGGCGGGAGGTTCCTTCGGAATTACGCGGCTTCGTTTCGAGCTCAGGGCAAGAGGAGGTCTGGCCGCCCGGCTTGGCGGGAAAAAAACGACGTGAGGGGAAAAGCAGACGGCGAAGGGCGCCGCCAGTTTTGCGTACGCGGACTGGGCAGGAGGCGAAGGCGGAAAGTGTCCGCCGACTCCCTCGGAAATGCCGGCTGAGTGTGCCGAGCGCTGATCGAAGAGCAAAAGCCATTCTCCCCGAGATGCGATAGCCGAGCGTCGTCCTGCTCCTCTCCTGAGGCGGTGAAAGGGCCCTTTCGGGTCCCAGAGCGCGGTCCTTCTAGGCGGGACAGCCGGAAGGGGTTAGGAATGTGCCATGCCTCGGCCGGGCAAGAGCTCGTACAGCGACCAGAAGCCTCCTTATTCTTACATCTCGCTGACGGCTATGGCCATCCAGCACTCGAGTGAGAAGATGCTCCCCCTCAGCGACATCTACAAGTTCATCATGGAGCGCTTCCCCTACTACCGCGAGCACACCCAGCGCTGGCAAAACTCGCTGCGCCACAACCTCTCCTTCAACGACTGCTTCATTAAGATCCCGCGGCGGCCAGACCAGCCCGGCAAAGGCAGCTTCTGGGCGCTGCACCCGGACTGCGGGGACATGTTCGAGAACGGCAGCTTCCTCAGGCGCAGAAAGCGCTTCAAGGTGCCGCGGCCGGAGCCCCACATGCCGGCAGCGGCAGGCAAAGCAGGGGGGGTGCTGCACCCCCACCTGAGCCACTATTTCCACCCTCATCACCCGCCGCCGCCGCCGCCTCCCCTGCAACCTTCAGCGGCAACCAAAGGACATGCAGACTCGGCGGCGGCCGTGGCGGCGGCAGCCGTGGCCGTCGGAAGGTTGCCTCAGTTCCAACCTTACAGCCCGGCTCCTGGCTTCAAGCATCCCTTCGCCATCGAGAACCTCATTGGCCGAGACTACAAAGGAGTGATCCATGGCGGTGGGTTGCCGCTGGCTTCTGTAATGCACCACCTGGGCTACCCAATAGCCGGTCAACAGATCAGCACCATGGTCAGCTCGGTGTGGCCCCACGTGGGCGTGATTGAGCCTGCGGGCGGCATTCCCCTTTCGCCGGGAGAATACGGACCTTTCGGGATGCCGGTCAAGACTATCTGCCACCCATCCACACAGACACTGCCTGCAATCCCTGTGCCAATCAAGCCCACCCCGTCCATTGCGCCATCCACCGCCATCTCTGCCCTGACAGTCAACCATGTCACACAGCAGCTCTGTCAGACAGCGTCTCCCGGTGCCTCCTCTTCTCTTCTTGAACAGATTCCGCCAAATTCCTCCAATGGCAAAATCTCCTTACATTCTGCCTTTTACATTCATAGAATGGAAGATGGAGACGTATGACCCTTGACACGATCCCATCCACTAGGATATAAGCATGGGGGCAAAGATTGGTCTGGGCCTGTTGAATGTCTTTGGAAAGAACATTTTGTATTATCATAATTACAATTACCATGTATTTTGTCTGTTGTAAAATCAAAGTGTTCAGAGCCAGGTTCAGGTAAGAATTTCTGTATTCCATGTTAGCCATCATAAACTCAGAAATAGTCCGGTTAATTTTGTGAAATACTTTGCTGTATTCAGCTAACACTTGAATTGCTATACAATGACACAAGCACGCATGCACGCATATACAGACAACATACTCAAGCTTCAGTCCCAAAAGACTGAAACTTTATACACAATGGTGGTAAAGTTTGCCTCCCTGAATTTCTTGAAAATAAGTTTTCCTGAACCAATGAATTGTTGCAATAGAAAAGAATCAATATTGCATAAATGCCTATTACTGGTAGAATTCCACCAGAAATACACTGGGTCAACCTAGTGATTTCAATGAGACTTATTTTCATGTTAGCATGTACAAAAATGAGGTATAGTTGGAGTGAATTTGTAAATATTTATATATATACATATCTCAAAGAAAGTATTTTAGCACTGTAGGTTATGAGCTATAAAATCAAATAAAATGTTGCCATTGATTGGGGTTTGCCACTTGTTCTGTAAAATAAAGATTCTCCCCCCCCCCGCCCCATGCTCTTGCAAGTTTAAGGGTATGCAAGCTTTTAAGTCACTCAGAATTCTTCATTAACTTATTCAATCCTTCTTATTTCAAACTACTAAGTTTAGATCAAAAGCAACAGTGTCAAACTGAGATAAAGTAAAGTAGATAGCTTTTAAAAGTTAAGAAAGCTAAAGAAAGCAGCAACAGAATGTCATGTTTTTAGGAGATTGATATTAAGGTCAAAGATTTGATTAAAATTTATTCTTGTTATATTTTTGTTACTGTAATTTTGATAGTTTTGAATATTAGAGCAACATGAATTTCCCAGGGCCTAAAGAATGTTAAAAATGACATTTGTGCTATGGATTGGGAATATTACAACTAAGATTTATACAACAATTTAGAGTGTCTCTCTCAGTTATACACTAACTCTCAGCTTCTATGCAATTTGATTTTTCTTCATTTTGTGAATGAAGAAGAAACAATTGGCCAAACCTGTTGTAACAATGGCAACAGAAGCAAAAAAATAAAAACAAGGTAAAAAATTAGAAAGGAGAAATAAGTGGAGATTAAAAAAGAAATTGGGATTTAAATTTGCTTTGTATTCCATGTCAGATTGAAAACATTGCCACCAGATAGTACAGTAAAGAGTGCAGTAAGGCATAAGCTGAAATTCCTGAAGCTAAAGTGTAAACCTTTTGCCCTTTTGACCCTAACTCAGAAATAAGTTTCATCCGATCAACACATCAATGTTATATTGCTATATACATGTGCAAAACTTGTGTTTTTCTGATTGTTTTTTTTTTTAAGAAAAAAATTATTCTTGTGATTTTTATTGTCTTCAAAAGTACTATTCTGCTTTATGTGTGTGTGTGCTTTGATCTGTCCTTTTCCCACTTACTTACATACTTACCTACCGATAAGCACTTTACACAAAGACGTTTCAATGAAATAAGAGAATGTTCTGTTTCCAGAAATCAGCCTTTGAGCTTTGCTTTCGGATGGAATCTGAGTCTCAGCTGGTTTGTGAATTGCTGTAGTTGGAGCCTTATTGTACATCGTTGTTTTCATTAAAAGTGATCTCTTGGCTTCCTGCTCTAACTCTAGTTCTTATGATTTATTAACCTGTGTATGCTAGGATGCAACTGTGTGCATTGATAATCTTCGCTATGCCACATGAAAGTGTTTTTGGAGGCCAAAAATGTTCTCTTGAATTGAGGAACAATTAATGCGTATGTTAACCCTTTGGCTAAATGTCAGAGGTTAATTTGTGTTGGTTAGAACAGAATCCTCTGAAATCCTACTTAAAAATGCATTGGTTTGTGCAAATGTATAGTTCTGAGAGAAAACCTCCACCACCCTCTATAGTTTTTCTGTGAACTCATTATATGCGTCTACAAGGAAATCCCACTGAAGCCATTATAGGCTTCGTGCTGAAGTGTCAGCTAGCCCCAGAGTTTCTCAATTTTCTTAAGATTAAATTGCATCAGCTTTTGTATTTTTGTTTATGCAAGAAGGGGCAGATCAAGAGAGGCTCCACTAAAAGGATAAAGTGAGCCCTTAAAGGATGTGCTCATCATTTGTTTCTTAGGCTTTACAGAATAAATAGCATGTTTTCTACATAGTAAGGGTCTTTCCAGCAGACAGAAGTATGGCTCTGGAACTTTTGCTCTTCAGTCTAGCTAGCTATTTATATCCATAAAACATCAATAAATCTCTAACTGAAAACTTAAGCTATTGTTCTGCATGTATTCTGCCCAGATAGGAGATGATCATTTCATTTGATGCTGGGTAATATATATCTTTTGCTTCATTTGTTTTTCAGTCATTAATCTACAGCAATAATCTTGATGAACCTTGCCTAGAAATAAATTGTGCTGCTGCAGACATTTTTATACCTAAATTACAACCTGGGATTTAAAAAATAACTTTAAAACTCAGTTATATTTCTCATTATATTCAAAGATCAGACCAATATAATGAAGTTTGGTAGTAAAATGATGTAGTAGTCCCTACACCCACCAGAACCTCTTGAAAACTAGAATTATACTGCTATGTCCAATTTTAAATTTAGTGTAATTTGGAGCTAAAATTAACATTTCACCACAATTTCAGTTATCAGGTTTAGAAAATTTGGAGATGTTTTGAATATTTCCTGGGTTTTTAAATGTCTTCTATACTTTCTTTTTCAGGAAGTTTCTCTCCACAGAAAATTTGAGCACACATAATGCAAGGTTGATTCTTACCAAATTACTTGGAACAGAATCTGAAGACAGAGTTGCAGATTGGGATACTGATGTGTCTTCGGTACTGAAGTACTTTTTAAAAAGAAGTAGTAATTTTTAATTTGTATTTAATAAATTTAATATTTGTTTAAAAAAAATAAGAACCATTACAGAAAAAAAATAATAAAGGTATCAACACCCTTAGAAGTTTGTTTTCTGGAATTAAGAAGAGTTTTTAATGATATAATTGTATCACATATTTTTACATAAAAAAGATATAGGAAAATTCATATTAAAAATCTTAGTGATAAATCAATATACCTGTCAAAATATTGGAAGACTATATTATATACACACGGGTGAAATAGCAGTTACATAAGCACAATGAATCATTTGGGGGGTGATGATCTCACAGGAATCCCTGCAACAGGCTCTGATATCAGGCAGGCTTCAGTTCTTATTTCAGATGAAAGGAGGAACTTTGATCTCACCCTATGTACAAATAAATGCTCCTTAGTTTTGTTAGGAAAGAGCTGGGGACCCGTATTTTGTCCTACAATTTTAATGAAACTGAGTTTTACTCCCATTACTAGAGAGACGATTGTTTCTGCTTGATTTCACTCAAAAAACCAAAAACCTTACAAATAGGGTGGGCAGTCACACCGCCAACTCCTGTTAAAGAATTACAAAACCGAACCACCAATTTTCCTACTCTGAAAAAAAAACCAAGGAAACATGGGATGACTCTTGATTCAATAAATGAATGAATACATAAATAAATGACTTGGAGACGTTCCATATGATACGGAAGGAGAGGCAAGCGGTAAGAAAGTTAGTCTTGAAACGGATTTGTTCATTAGAAGGGGGAAAGAAAAAAAAAAGAACGATTGAGGATCCAGGCGAGACAGCTTGGGAACGGGAGCCGTAGAAAAAGTGGGTCGGAAGAGTAAATTCATCCTTCCTCCCTACCGCCTGGTCTCCCTCGCCGAAAGGCGCCAGGACGTCCCTGGAGGAGGGAGTTGACTGGTGGGGAGGACAGAACAGGGAGCTCAGCTTTCCTTTAGCCCAGCTTGAAGTCTTCCAGCAGCCCTAACCGAGGAGACAGTCCCGGCTTTGGGTCTTGAACTTTGGGTCGGAACACCTTAAAAACTGAAGAGTAAATTGGATCAAAGTAGCCGGATCGGCTTCGAAACGGCGTTCGTGAGAACGGCTGTAAATCTTGAAGTGGATTTCTCTTTCTGCTAACACGCCCAAGGTGTACGCGGTTTCTGATTTTTGAGACCTGCTGTTGTAAACTGGCATTTTAATGATTTCAGTATATTGTAAATTGTGACTGTCAATGAAAATCAAAGTAAGAGTATAGGAAGGGAATCGCCGTATATTTACTGTCATACTGGGAAAGTGATTTAATGGCTTAATTTTGGACCGATTATTCGTTAAAAAAGAGGCGACAAATTACCAAACGAGCCTGATTTGTGTATTTACAAAGAACTCAGCGTTTATCTGGGTAAGGATTTCAGTTTACAGAGCAAACAAAATGTCCCTTGAACAATTGTATTGATGATGCAGGACATTAAATTCTATCATAAGATATTAAATATAAACATAAATTTCTTTTAGGGTTTTTTTTGGGAGGGAGGGGGAGGGAAGGATCTGGTAAGACCTGAGAATTACTGCTTACGATACAATCATACTATAAAGTTAAAAGTTTTGCTGGGGGGCGCATTAACCTCCCTTCATCCCCTAAATTTGCTTCAGGGCCAGGAGTGCCTCAAGTAGAGATTTCTCAGGACTGAGAGCTTCTTGTTGCTGCCCAAATCCCAGGTAAATATTTGGCAGGCGCTCAAGATACTTTTCTCCAGCGTCCAGTTGACAATCGCTGAACCCGCCTGGGGACAGATTTGGGAGTCTCCAGCAGAAAAGCCGGGGGATCTCTCCTTCGCAAAGGAAAGGTCCTCCTGCCACGCCTGGGCGCCCCGATCCCGCCGAGCTGAGCCGCCGTTGTCCCCCGAGAACCCCTCCGTGTCTCGGAAGGCCAGAGGGGAGCCGAGCGCTGACGGCTGGGCTGGCGGCTGGGATGCGCCATCCGACGCGGCTGCAGCCACAGCGGCACCACCAGAAATCTGGTGCCTGCTTGGCAACCTGCGGCGCAGAGGCAGGAGGGGGGAGGGGTTCTTTGAAAGCCTCGCGGCTGGAGGTGCGAACAATCCTCTCTTCCCCCCCCCGACTCTGGGAGGGGCAGGGTGGCTCTTGGGCGGTGGGCGATCGGGCTGGAGAAGGGCCTCTTTGGGCCAAAGTTGGGGAGAGGGTCCGCGCACAGGCCCAGCCGGGAAGGAGCGGATCCGCTGCTTAATTGCGGGCCTCCGTGAGCACAGCTGGGCTGCCAGCCTCCCTGGCAGCAGCCCGTGTTTGGAGAGCCGGTCGTTTGTAGTGTACACACACACCCACACACGCGCGCCAACTCCTGAAATCCGAAACGGCCGCTGCTTGTTGCCAACCCGATTAGCGGAGCTGCTTTGCCCTCAGGAATCGCCTCGCCGATTTCCAGCGGCAGGTCAGGCAGCGGGCAGAGGCGGTAAGGGGGGCCCCGAGCCTCGGGACCTGAGGCGAACGGCCCCCTCTGCCCACCAGGGAGGCTAGTGGTGGGGGACGAGCGAAAAAAAAAGGGGGCGGGAGTAAGAAACACTCACGTAGAGGCTTCAAGTGAGTGGAGTCACTTGAAGGGCTACCTAGCTGTGCCCGCCGAGGAATCTCGGTAGGGAGGCTTAGTGGTGGTTTCACGAGCAACAAACAAACAAACAAACGAACAAAATTTTCAAGTTCCTAAGTTACGAGGCTGAATTCTCCGAAGTGTGCTGGGAAGTCGCCTTTGACCACTTTTAGCAACAAACGTGCACGTACAGTTAGCGCATGCGCGAAAGAAAGATAAGAGCGGTAGAGTTCCTTCAACCTTCCAAGCGAGGGACCCAGTTTCTCCTCTGCAGAAAACACCTGTGCTGTGTAGTTTTCCAACAGACGGAAAAAGCGGGAACTGGTGCTTTATGCCTGCCTGGGGTCAGAATGGACAACCCTTCTCTCTTCATTTCGAGTTTTGGTGAGTTGAATTCAAATGAAATTTGAATTAAAATCCACATTTCACTAAATACTCTTTAATCTAAGTGTTCGGCACTTAAAGTTGGCAACTTTAAGATGTGCAGACTTCATTTCTCAGAATTCCCCAGCCATAGGAGTCAGGTTGGAGAATTCTGGGAGTTGAAGTCCACACATCTTAAAGTTGTCAAGGTTGAGAAACACAGATTACATAAATTATGTTCGCTTTCTTGCCATATCTTCAGAGCAAACCCCTTCTTCATGTGCCAGAGAGAACAGAAGTTGAAAACACAACCATGCTTTTGTGGTGTCCCTACCAGCAGCTTGATTCTGGCAACATCAGTGTAGCTCTAGAGCAGGCGTGTCCAACTCACAGCCCATTGGCTGCATGTGGCCCTACATGGCTGCCGGTAGTAATGTGGCCCCACAAAATAATAACAGATATTTTAAAAGGAAGTTTATTTTATATTATAAAATATATTATAGCCAAAACAATTTCCTCTTCATTCAATGCGGCAAGCCAAAAGGTTGCACAACCATGCTCTGTAGCCTAAACCTTAAAGAGAATGAAGGAGAGTATTGTTTGTGAGTATGCATTGGCACTGAGTGTGTTTTTATTACATCCAGGTCACATCTCCGGTAGGAGATGACTTTCCTCATAAATATATTCTTAGACTGACTATTCAGTCTCCAACTACCGAGTCCTTTCAGTATGGCCCGCAAGACAATACACCGGATAGCCTTCTCCTTCCCAGTCTGACTACATATGTTTATTAGCACTCTTCATTTTTTAAAATCATTTCATGAAAAGTTTCAATTACAATAGCAAAAGATTGTCAGAGTGTTTATAGTCTTATTGCACGAGATAACCCAGGAGTAAACATAGTAAACAGTGGTCTATATTAAATGGTGGTTTATCTTACACTATCTACAATATCATACACCAGGAACAATATATATACACGTGCTAATACAGTAGGATCCAACAAACCACAGTTACAGCACGAAACGGAAGAAGAGAGAACACATCAGCAGAGCCTTCCTTTTATACAAAGGCTCTTAAAGAGACACAGACCCTGCTGAGTCCTTCCCACCATTACATCTTATATCTTACATTACATAAGCTGGTTAGCTGTTAAATCAATACCTTGACAAAGATAATGCAAACTAAAAAAGGAAAAAATAGCACTGTTGAGACGGACAATCACATTTCTTAATGTATCAAAAAGAAACTTGAGTAAAGAATCTGGCCTCTATGGCCTGCTGTCAAACTGGATACAAGTAGTCCTCGACTTATAACCATTGGAAGTTACAACGGCACTGAAAAAAGTGACTTATGACCATTTTTCACACTTATGACCATTGCAACATCCCCATGGTCATGTGATTTACATTTGGATGCTTGACAACTGGCTCATATTTATGATGATTGCAGCATCCCAGGAGTCATATGATCAGCTTTTGTGACCTTCTGGTGAACAAAGTCAATGGGAAAGACAGATTCACTTAACAACGGTGTTATTAATTTAACAACTGAAGTGATTCACTTAACAAATCTGGCAATAAAATGGGGCAAAAGTCACATAACAAATTTCTCACTTAGCAACATAAATTTTGGGCTCAATTGTGGTCATACGTTGAGGACTACCTGTATTGCCAAGTGGATTTTGCCAAACCAAAGCTTAGGGGTTTTGTAGACCGAAACCAGGATCTACACTAGCGTTAGGTTCCAATGTAAAAGTTAATGTGCTTAGAAGCAAACTTACCCTATTTAATTTCCAAGGAGACTTTAGAACTGGATATGTCTGTGGATCTATGGGTATTCTTTAAAACAGGGGTCTTCAAACTTGGCCCTTTTATAACTTGTGGACTTCAACTCCCAGAATTCCTCAGCCAGGCATGCTGGCTGAGGAATTCTGGTAGTTGAAGTCCACAAGTCATAAAAGGGCCAAGTTTGAAGACCCCTGCTTTAAAATGTCTTGTTTAAACACACTCCCTAATTCTAGGTACAGATTCAGTTGGTTTACCTTGCTGCTAGACAGAGCAAGCTAGCAAGAGCTGTAAGGCTTTGCTAGATTCCTTCTCCTGAGAATAATTTTTGTGAGGAATTACCTCTCTAGGCACAGTGAATATTTTGTTGAATGGGGAATAAATGTCACTTACCTTTTCCTCACATGGAATCCTCTTCACTACAATTTATAAAAAAGGATTCATGCTTTGTTTCTGAGGTTATGATGCTTTTATCAGCAGGGACTTCCTTCTACTTGGACAGCTTTTTTTTTCCATTCCACTGATCGAAATGTCCCCTTCTTCCAAGTTTCCATCTCTCTACTTGTCTTTTTTTTTACTTCTCAGCTATACAGAAACTCCAACCATTCAAATGTTTCAAAATGTGTTTGTTTGTTTTTTCCTGATAGAAGAGCATAATCCAAAAGGAGACTCGGCCATCTTTTTTTCAGGCAATAGCTTTGCCTTTGTGGCAGGATTGAGCAATCACTAGAACAGGCCAGAATAAACTCAAGGAGATTTGGGAAGTCAAAGGTGCAACTTACTAAATATATTACTAATCAGTTTTACTCAGTGGTGGGATTCAGCCAGTTCACACCACTTTGGCAGAACTAGTAGCTAATTTTTTGTTGCCCAGTCCCAGAATGGACTTCTGGAAGTGGCATCCACACAGAGAACCGGTTGTTCACATATTTGAATCCCACCACTGGTTTTACTGCTGGAAATGGGAGGAATCACTTGGGGTTTTTTTTTCTGCCTTGGTTTCAAAACAGTTTAATCAGTCTTCTTCACCTTGTAGAGCCTTGGGATTTAACTTGGCAAAGAGAGTTGAAGTATTTGTTTATCATAGACAGGATAAATATCCTAGCATTATCCTTGAAATTAATATAGACTCTTCTGTCTCTTCCCACCAGAAACAGAGAAAAGCTATATCAGACACTCTGAAGCATCAGTATAGAAAATTAGCTTCTGTATTTTTTTAAAAAAATTAAAATTATGAGAGAAGAGAGTGAGAATAGTGCACAGTTTCCTAAGCATTTGGTTTTATGTAGAATTGATTTAAAATATGCAATATCTACTCGGAACTAAGCCTCATTCCCTGGGGCCTATTCACAGAATCTGGTTTACAGATTTTACAATTAAAGCAAGTATGGGATATAGCTAGATTATACATGGTGCAGTACCGGCATGTAAGAGTCTAATATTTTTATGCAGGGGAAGAAGAGGTGGGATTTGTATCATTCTTCCCTGCCCAGTCACAGAAGGATACTTTTAGTAAAGCTACCAGTTCTAGATTGCAAAAATCCACACGGCCACAGCAAAGACAATTTTGCATCTCTTTGCTGTCATCTAGTAGTTGTCCAGATTATTTTTCCCTCCAAAAAACCTTTATTCTGAGTATTTTACTCTTTCAGTAATTTACTGGTTGTAGGTTTTGATTTTGTAGGCAAGGGGATCTTTCAAAAGAATGATGCATTTCTACTTCCTTCTGCTAAAAGACAGCAAGAAGCTCCAGAGTTGATAGTTAAATGGAAAAAAAAAATCTTCAGTGAAAAATGACATATTTCTGTACAACCAGCGGCAGTTCAAGCTACTATGGCGGACTATTAATCTACAATAAGCCTTCAGTTGTCATTGTGAAAATTATGTTCTTGTGTCCTTGAAGAATTCCTGTGAAATGCATCCAGTTTCTTCACAACCCATTGAGACTTTGCTTTTTTATTCTCTAACATTTGGTTTTCCTTTTCTTCTTTCTAGTGGAGCATTGGGAGTAGTTGACATCTCTGACTAGACTACTGTCATTCCATTTATTTACATTTGACCTCCATAATTTTAATAGTGGGTGTAGTACTGTCTGGTTGGTTTGTTATGATGGTTTTTCCTTCAGAAGCCTTGATACAAACATATCCAAGCTGAATATTTGAAATTACATATACCAGAAATGTTCTGGCCCAGATTAGGATATAAACTTTAGGAGGTGGGAATCTGCCTCAAAATAGCAATGAAATGTATAATCCTCTGTCTCTGGTTAAAACTCTTGTTGAAGAAGAATTTTTCACTACTTCCTCACCTCATGCTCATTTATCTATGACATAAGATTGGGTTTTGGATTTAAAAAAATGTACTGTACTCCCAAATCTCTGATAGCTTGTCTGCCTCTCTCTTTGAGAACAATCATACATACCCTTCAGAACATTGCTGTTTGGGGCTGTCATCTAGCATCAAATATGCCATTTTGAAATAAGAATAGATGGTAGAATGGAAATCTAGTAATTTGATTTTGGATAATTCTTTATTCTGAATATTTAGGCCCATTCCTTTCTGAGTTTCGGAGAGAAATCATTTTAGTCATGACAATGAATGACATACTGTGACAGCCAATCCCTTTTGATCTCTGCTTCCCCTAGAATAAAGAGAAAGCAAAACAAAACCAGTCTCTTATTCTCCCAGGGAATAAGCTCCTTTCCATCCCCCCTTTACAAATCCCATGTGGTTGGATCCAAATCAAGCATTTAAAATCTCCCCAAAGAGTGATGAACCCAATTACAGAAATTAGATAGTTTATTTAGATCATCGACAAATTACAAAACAAAAGCACACAAAGCCTATCAGGAAAGGAGCTTAGAGGCTTAGCATGAATCAATTTCACGAGCACAGATAAAAAGAAAACAAAAATCTCAGAGCAAATGCAGGCAGTATGTGTATATAATATGGCCTTTACATAACAACAATTTTGGTAAACCTAATTGTAAGGACCTGCCTCAGCTAAGCCACCCAATAAAGCAGAACTCTTGAAACAGGCATTGTCTCAAAAGGAACTTTTATTAGGGGCTAGTGACAGCAGGGATTCAAGGTGAGGTCTGGGGAAAACCCTGTGAAAGCAATATAATAAAAGCATTCAATACTCCTCCCCCCAGTGTCCCAGTGTTCGTTTGAAATCCAGCCAATCCACAGGTGGCATAGTGTTTTGGTAACTGAGTTCTTTGGCGCATTCATTCAAGGTCTCTCTTGCTTTCGTTTCCGCAAGAGCATCATAGCAGGACAGTGCAAAGCAATCCCAAAAGCTCCCCCCTCCCAACAGAATGGCAGGTCACAAAGAAGGTTTACAAATTCAACAATATGCAAAGGGGAAGAATACATTTCTTTAGGGACCTGACACTAATTTAATTTCATCTAACAAAACTCTTTGATTCCCCTTGAAATGCCTATGTCTCTCTGACAAACCATTTTCCCAGCCTTTCATTGGCTAAAATTATAAAACTTCACATGTTTTCAATCCATCAGGCTTACCTTCCCAGCTGTATATAGGACGCAGCTCATGAAGGCATCTCAGAAGAAATGCTCCCTAGTTTTGGGGCGAGTAAAAGTGAGGGATGAAATGGGTGCTTTCAGACTTGCAAGTTTTGTTAATGTAATCTTATACAGTAAAGACAGAATTAGTATTTGTTATTGTGCTTCTTATCTGGACTAACACAACAAGAAAGAGCAGGCTTAAACTTGAATCCTAATAAGAGGGAGTTGTTGTTTATTCATTGGAGTTCTCTATCTGTTCCGGGCAGGGCTTTTTTTCTCATAGAACGCCCAGAACGGAGTTCCGGCACCTTTTTTGGATGGAACCTTGTAGGATAGGCAAGGCGGGTTGTATGACGTGTGTGAGTTCCGGCACCTTTTTTTTTTTTTTACAATAAAAGCACTGGTTCCGGGAATGTCTCCTGATGGAATAACACGAACCCTGAAGTAGCAGGTCTGCAACCTGTGAATTCTTCTGGACTCATACTCCTATGAGACAGCAGGTAGAGATTGTGCCTAGGACGGGGCGCTTTCCTTAGATTTGCTGCTGTGCCAGTTGTGCCCTACTTATACTCTTGTCACCACCCACTTAGATTACTACATCACATCCTGCATTGGGCTGCCTTTGAAGATCACTCGGAAGCTGCAGTTGGCTCCGTGCATGGTGGCCCACACACAATCAGGCCTTGCACTGATTGTCCACAGGCTTTGGGGTGGAGTTCAAAATACTGCTGTTAACTTATAAAGCCCTATGTGGCTTGGTACTTAGTTATCTGAAAGACTGCATTTTCCCGTTGAAATTCCCTGGTGAGTTCAATCTACCAAGGAGAAACAACTAGCACTATACCACTTTAGGGAGGAAATTTGAGCTGAAGTTCAGTGGTGCTGCTTTTCTGTGGCAGCACTTTGGAATGCTCTCCCGATGGGCATTCGGTTGGCTTCCAGCCAGGCAGTTTCTGAAAAGAGAGCCCTACAGGAGGGAATCCAGATCTTGATTCCATCTTGATTTGGTTTTTGTTTGATTTGGTTAGTTTTATTTTATTTGCTTTCATTAGTTTGCAAATCTTTATTTTATACTTATTGTATAAAATTGTATGTTGTGTTTTGTGTATTTTACCTTTTAAACTGCTGACAGTCCTTAAGGTTCTGTAATTTATAAATATGATGAATAAATAAATATATGAAGCGCCAATTCGTTATACCGGGAGACTGTATTTTCTAGGCCTGCCTTAGGCATTAAATCAACTGGATGTCTCTGGGCCAGCCCTACTCTCTCAGCCCTAGGAAGAAGGCCATGGCAAACCACTTCCAAAAATGTTGCCAAAAAGATCTGCAGGGACTTGTCTAGGCAGTTGCCAGGTGTCAAAACTGACTTGAAGACCCCAAACACCCCAACTCTATATGTTTAAGATATTCATAATGGAGGGCGGGGGGAGATGAAGGGGTACATAAACATGCAGTGTTCATCTAAATATGAATAAATGTGCGATATTGAAACCACAATTCATTTCTTTTACTCTCAGAAAAGAAAACTTTGTCCATCCTTGACCTTTGAATAATTTTTCATCCCCAGGTTTTGAACATACACATTAAATCTGTGGAAGAGGTTATCCAGAGGCTTTAGTTAAAGCATCAGAATGCTGGACTTTTTGGCTGAGTTTATGCTCTGCACTAAGTCACAGTATAGTTTGTTTAATTTTCGATTTATTGTTCTGACTAAATACAGCTATCACATAGCACAATGCCTGAATGTAGCCTTTGTTTCTATTAACTAATTTCAGATGTGAAAGCTCTGAACACATTCAGAGCACTTTTGGCAAGGATTAGGATGAAACGTAATCCATGAAGAGTTGATAATTGAGAAATCCATTAGTCTGAATAGAGGTTTAAAATCTGGTTCAGATGGGTGGTAGACCACTTGAGAAAGTATGGATGAATGTCAAGGTGATGTTAGTAGCTACAGTCACAGCAATTCCAGTTTGCATCCACAATCTTCCCTTTCCAGCTGATAAACTCCATATCAGCTACTGACAGATTTGACTGCTGTGTTGTTCTAAAAGTTTGCAATATTTATAAAATAATTTGCACATCAGCCACCGATAGAAAAGCATCACATGATTTGCAAAGCTCAGGTATGTACCCTAACCTAGCTGAATATAATAATTAGGTTTCATATTATTTTTAAATATCTTAATGTTTATTATGAATAATTGGACTTAATATAAGTACAATTTCCTGATGAGCGTTTTAAATAATTTTCCACATATCAATCTAGCTATCTACAATTCTTCACTATAATTATTTTTGTTTTTAAATAAGATTTTGCCATTATTTATTTGGAAAAATATACTTGTTGATATAAAATATATGTTATGTTTTGTAAAGTGCAAACATGTTACTATCCTTGTGAAAATTGGAACTAATAACGTATTGCTTTGTATATTTGCTAATTTTGGATTTAACTGCAGATACTAGGCTTCGTTTAAACTTTCTTTAATTTTATATAAAATGGAATTACAAACATTCAATTATAGTGATATGCAAAACATATGAAATGATTGCAATCATCCCAATATCATTTTGCTTGATTAAAATTATTAAATTATTATTTTCTACTTATATCAATATTTCATCAGTTTTCAGTTGCCACCTGATCCTGAAACTGTGTTATATTTGTCCTAAATTCCTTTATTTAGAGCACAAATCAAGAAATGACCATTTTCCTCTTTTGGTTCATTAAAAACTTTATGATCTCTCTGGCTAAGAAATGAAAAAGAAATTCTATCAGTTCTAAAGAATATCATAGAAAACAGTGATTCATTATACTGGTCACCACTACGTCATTTGCCTTTGCTCTAGCATTAGGTATAAAATGTTTTATGCTTTCGAGATCTGAAATTTGTAAATATAAAAGTAGCATAAGCAACCCCTGAAAAATGTGATTTGCAGTTCCCCTTGAAGAGTTTGAAACATCTTCTAACAATGTTACCTGCAAAATGTTAAAGACTATAGAAATAAAGAATCCGATGGGACCACCCAGATCTGTGAATACTATAAAGACTGTCAAGGACTGTTTGCTAAATTAAATTTGGTCCTCTTTAAAGTTTTTCAGAAAGCCCTCAATGAGTGCTTATTAAACATCAAGTAACAAAGATCTTTTGCTCTAGTCTTCCAAAGTACTTTGATACAATTGCCCTGAACTGAAACTCTACCGATGCTGTATTTTAAACAGAATAGAGAGAAAGTTTGTCTGTGTTAATGCTTCAAAACAAACTTTCAAGAACATTAATGCGCCCCTTTTAAAATGCATATTTAATAATTCCTGAAAATAAAAGAAATAAAATTCTTTTCTTTCATGAGTGAGCTAACATTTTTACTCAATGAAAATTAAATGGAGACACAAGATTTATTATCAGAACTTACGACAATGACTTTGGATGCACACACACACACACTGTCTATAGGTTCAACTAACTATAAGAGTAAACTTTCTATAAGATCAGCCCAAATAGCTATGTAAAGTATTTCAGTAAATAGCATAAATCTTATGCTTTGCAAAGTGAAGCAAAGGTTAATTAGCACATATTTGTATGTTAGCTTTCCTAGCAATAACGTAACATTTCCTTTTTCTAAAATTTACCTTTTCATTCAGTAAGTGTATGATTGGATTTTATGGAATGTTCATTGAAGTAATAATGTGAATTTCTTACTAAGATGTTTTCCAAAAATAAAAATACATACATTAAGGCAACATTTATCCATGCATCAATATATTGATTATTAAGTCCCAGAGTTGCAGACTGCCTGTGGCACTCTACAGATACAGTAGTCAAATTCCATGTATAATTTGTCCCAGTGGAAGAATATATCTTGTAAGATACTATCTGTGTCCACTCATCAACATTTGGGTTTCGGTGATACATTATTAATGTTTAATCATAAAGTTCTCTGAAGTGTATTTTATATATAGTTTTAATAGCTATAAAGAGTATATTACCAACTATGTGAGACTTAAACTGGAGCTATCAAATGTTAAGCTATTTGCCTATGAATCTCCTGTTGGAAACAAAGCATTGGAGATCTGTAAAATCTGAAAATGTCATTATCAACAAGATTTTTGTTATTGGGGCTATGTAAAGTATTAGGTGGTGTCTCACAGGCTGCTTCACATAAGCAAAGCACTCTTTCTATGCAGCTTTAAAGGAATCTTATCATCCAAACGCTTGACACACAGATGCTGCAAATCTATCAGTTCTCTGCTTGTTCATATTTGTGCAAGATTGTACTTTCACAGGAACCCAGCAGAGTTGGCATATACACATATACAAGTAAAGGTGACATTTGAAGCAGCTACAAAAGCTTTGCACAGCACATGGCTTTTTTAAAATTTAAAGGAAGTATGCTTTGCTTACACTGATATGCTTCTGTGAATTTCCTGTGAGTATATTAAGGAAAAGCTATTTTTTTCTTCCTATAATCTCCAGTGCATAGTTACAGCTTCCTGCTTGCACTTGGAACTTGTTTTTTTTTATACTTTAAGGAGAGCTATTTTTGCTTGGAAAGGAGAAGCTTTAGTGACTTCAAACATGAGTGTTAATCAAGTTTTTATCTTCTTACATAATCCTTCCTTTGAAGTCACCAGATTGAAGCCTCTCAGAACAGAACAGAAAGAAGTCCATTTAATTTGTAATTTAAGGGTCATAGGTTTACTTCTCTTTTGAACCATTTTTGTTGTCTTCTGTTTTGCATCCTAAAGGAAAGTCTTATACCCAGCAGTTAGAAAGATTTTTCGAGACAAAGAATTCAAATTCAAGGTAAGTGATACTGTGTATAGTTAACAAACTCATGGCTGGAAGTGTGAGATTAAACTTTACAGCATATGTTATTTTCCTTGACCTGAAGTATGGATATTTGTTTAGGTTAGTGTGACAACTGAACAGACAATATACATGATCGAAAATTGTAAGTACAGTACAGTGAGTTTATGGGAGGTCATTCTTTGTCCTCTTTTCTGAATTCTTCTATCTTACAACACACTTATTGGAAAAAGTTATGCCATTGCAACCTTTCCAGTTTGGAAGATCTTTGAAGAAAAATATACATTTCCACGTTTAAAAGTTATCAAAATTCAACAAAGATAGCATAGAATTTTGTGCTAATTTCTTTTAGTTGTGCAAACTGGAATAGTTTGCTATATTGATTAAAATACTAAAATGTAAAAAAAAATACTAAGTGGAGTAAATTGTAAGACAGTGTTGTGTAGTAAAGTAAACATTTGTATTACCATTGTTACTTTAAGTCTGTTTTGATTCCTACCTGGACTGGTTTCTACAGTTTTCTTGCCAAGAGTTTGAGAAGTGGTTTGCCATTGACTTCTTCCTAGGGTTGAGAGAGTGTTTGGTCTAAGGTGGATAGGATAGGATAGGATAGGATAGGATAGGATAGGATAGGATAGGATAGGATAGGATAGGATAGGATAGGATAGGATAGGATAGGATAGGATAGAATCTGGAAGGGACCTTGGAGGTCTTCTAGTCCTGCCCCCTGGTCAAGCAGGAGAACCCATACCATTTCAGACAAGTGACTATTTAGTCTCTTCTTAAAAATCTCCAGTGATGGAGCACCCACGATTTCTGAAGGCAAGCTGTTCCACTGGTTAATTGTCCTCACTGTTAGGAAGTTTCTCCTTAATTCCAGGTTGCTTCTCTCTTTGATCAGTTTCCAACCATTGTTTCTTGTCCTGCCCTCTGGTGCTTTGGAGAATAGTTTGATGCCCTCTTCTTTGTGGCAGCCCCTCAAATACTGGAATACTGCTATAATGTCACCCCTGTTTCTTCTTTTCTTTAGAAGTCACTAGCCAAACCCAAGTTCTGCAGCCGTTTTTCATATGTTTTAGTCTCCAGGCCTTTGATCATTTCAGTTGTGCTTAACTCAGGACTGGAACTCAGAGTCTCCTGGTTTCTAGCTTAATGCCTTAACAACTACACCAAACTGGATTACCAGTGTTATAATTAAATGTTATTTAGGTAACATTAATCAGGCAAAATAATAAATAATGAAGGTAAAATAACTTTTCTTGTATAACAAATGGACACACACATATACCTTAATTTGTTTTGATATTACAGGGAATAGGAATGTTATAAATTCTTTTTTATTATTTAATATGATTACCATCTTAAATGGTATGAGGTAAATGGTATGAGGTAATAACGGTTTAAAATGATGTGCTAAAATGTGCTAAAAAATCTATCTGAATGTTTATTTTTATTTTTAAAATTTATATTAATTTCAGCCTACTTTCCATTAAAAGTAATCTCAAAGCTTGGATTAGCAGTAATATATACTGTAAATGCCCAGGCTAAAAGTTTTCACCATAGACAATGGTTTACATATTGATCAATAAACTGAGAAATCAGTGAGTTCTCTAAGGAAAAACTAGCACTCTTATTTTGTCATGTTATATGAAGATATGTGCAGAAATACAACCTGCAGTTCTTAATTTTTGAGCTCCCTGAAAGCCATCTAGTCAAACAGAAGCTTATTTCTCAGAAGCCTGGTAGGGTAGAATGAAAGAAAAACAGAAAAAGAGAAAGGATAGTCCATTACTTACTGTTTCCTTCAGCTAGCTCCTCACTGGTGTGCAACTCCTGATAGATAATCTCTGAGGGAATCTGATCTCAATAAAAGTAGACTGCCTATTCCTGCTTTATTGGGTAAGGACCCAGATAACTTAAAATCCTACTCTCATACCAGTCCTGATTTATTTCTACCCATGATTTACACTGTTCTTTAGATTAGGGGTCCTCAACCTTGGCAACTTTAAGACTGGTGGACTTCAACTCTCAGAATTCCTCAGCCAGCTTTGCTGGCTGAGGAGTTCTGGGATGTTGAAGTCCACCAGTCTTAAAGTTGCCAAGGTTGGAGACCCCTGCTTTAGATATTGTTGCAAGTCAGGGACAAACTACTGTAGATGCTGTACAAAATGCAGGCCCTGTCTTCTATTTCTGGATTTATTTATTTTTTAAATTACAAGACTGCAGTGGTCTGTTCTGGACTTGGATTGCTGAAGAGATGAAGAATCAAAACTTTTCTTCATCTTCTATTTTTTTTTTAATTAAAACATACAGTACATAGCTGTGCAATTATGATTGTCAGAATTGGAGTGCTTTTTTTTAACTTTTCAAAATTGGAATTCCTGCCTGTGTATTGTATTGAGCAGGGGTCTTCAAACTTGGCCTTTTTATGACTTGTGGACTTCAACTCCCAAATTCTGGAGTTGAAGTCCACAAGTCATAAAAGGGCCAAGTTTGAAGACCCCTGGTATTAAGGCATCAGCTAGAAATGGGAGACCGTAAGCTCTAGTACTTCCTTAGACTGGGTGCCCTTGGGCCATTCATTTCCTCTCGGCCCTAGCGATGGCAAAACAGTCCTAAAAAATCTTGCCAAGAAAACTGCAGGAACCTGTCTAGGCAGTCTCTGAGAATCAGGCATGATTGAATGTAGGAGAGAGTCTTTATACATTTAAAAGCAAAATTAAACAACAATCCAATGGAAGTGTAACATACTGTACCTCTTGTTTATAGCCTTCCTCGATGGCTATTATATCTTTATTTCCAGAGACATGTTTCTTTTCCCCCCTACTATGTAATGGGAGGTTAATGCATTGAGACTGTGGTTTATGTTTATTAAAAGTTGATATTTCAGCCTGCATTTCTCAAGAGAATCATTGTTGGCTTTTATAACTATTATGGCTGACTATAAAGCAAATATTTGATAATAAACCAGCAACTTTTGAATTACTGTGTCTGGATATAAACTGATAGTCTAACATTTTCTTATAAAGTTCACATCCAGTGACTGCTATGAACACATAAACAGGCTGAGTTCAGATACTGTACCAAGTAGTATGTTAGCATGGTTTATGGTATGCTGTCAAACCAGTTGTAGCTTACTCAGTGAATGCATCAAACAAACTATGTCCTAGGTCAGAGGCTTCTAACATTTGTGGACTGCTGGACATATTTGATATGTTGAGAACCTGTGATATTCTCACTTGCTGATTCATAAAATAGTTTCCAAGAGGGACATAAAAACAAAGTTTCAAGACAAGCTTGATTCCTAGTGATTGTGACCCTGACTGTATTGGTTTGGAAGTAATTTACCATTACCTCCTTTTGATTAATTGATTATGTGCCATCAAGTCATTTTCAACTCCTAGTGACCAGATAGATGGTCTCCATGATGATCTATTCCTAACCTGTTCTTTCAAGTCTTTCAATGGTGCACTCATTATAACTGTAACTGAGACCATTCACCCTGCCGTTGCTTACCTTCTTCTCTTTTCCTCCACTTTTCCCAACATTAAAGCCTTTTTCTAGAAAGCTAGATATTTGCTTACTATGTCTGAAGTACTGTAATTTGAGCCTGGTCATAAGTACTTCAGGTGAAAACTCTGAGTTGATTCACGATAATGCTTGCCCTCACACTGCTAGACTCACCCAAGAACTTTTGAAGCAGTTCCGTTGGGATGTTTTTGATCATATATACCCCCCGTAGCCCAGATTTGGCGCTGAGCGACTACTACTAAGGAATTTCAAACCTTGTAAATGCCTCAGTTTGAATGGTGATTATGTTGAAAAGTAATGTAATGTTGTCATTTTCTAATGTGTATAATAAAAGTTCTGTATCTGCGAGTGTGTCATTGATAACCAAACAGAAGTTTATTTCTGAATTGCCCTCGTATATAGAAATATCATGGCATTTGAATATCTTTTCCAAAGACTTCACTGCTGTTTCACCAATTGCTGTCTGAGAGATATTTCTTGACTGCTTATTTCTTGACTGTGGATGGTTGATCCTAAAAGGCAGAAGCTATCCACCACTTTGATATTTTCATTGCCAGTTCTGGGGCTGGTTGTTCTATCTGTTGTCATTACAGTAGTTTGGTCTTCTTTATATAGAATTTTAGTCCCATTTTTTCACTGTGCTCTTTGACCTTTAGTACTAGGGCTTGCAGATTTTTTGCGTTTTCCGCTATCAGGATAGTGTCATCAGCATAGTGCAGGTTATTGCTGTGTCTTCCTCCAGTTTTAAAACCACACTCATCTTCTTCCAATTCAGCTTCTCTTAATATATATTCAACATATAGATTGAATAAATAAGGGAAGAATATACACTCTTGTCACAGTCCTTTGCCAACCTGGAGCCAGTCTGTTTCGCCATGTTCTGTTTGTATTGCGTCTTCTTGACCTGTACACAATGTACGTTTCTCCTGAGAACAATGAGATGTTTTGGGATTCCCATTTTTCTGAGCACTTTTCACAGCTTGACAGGATTGACACAAACAAAAGGTCTTTCTGTAATCAATGACGCACATGCTGACTTCTTTTTGGTGTTCAAATTATCCAGCTTGCATCAGCAATAATGACTCACGTTCCTTGGCCTTTTATTTTTCCATGTAGGGTCTAATCTGCATTGGATGATTCTCATTCTCCTTGGGGTTTTTTTTTTTTAACTTACTAGTCAGCAGTATAGCTCCAGCAATTCTTGATCATCTCCCATCTACGTTTTAACAGGTCTAGCTCTGCTTAACTTTTTTAAATCAGTCAAAATCTGTCCTCTGTGATAAAACCAGTTGTCAAATACTCTAGCGATCTAAAATAATGTTATTCTCTTTCTCCCCCACATATATATCAATTATATTTATATAATATAGCCTACTTTATTGCTTATCTTTGTCCTATTCTGACCAGGGGTTCATGCTCAAATGTAACTTTGGGTTTCAACCATATAGACTGGACGTACTTTTTAAAGTAAAGGTAATGCTGGAAGTAGGCATTTTGTTTTGCAGCATGCCAGCTTTCTATCTTTTTTTGTCTATGTAAAAGCATTAAACCTATTTGCCAGTTATAAGCCATAGTACAGTTACAGATAATGTTTTTAAAACCTCAGGCGTGTCGATTTAGTCTTTTAGAGTTAATTGGCTGATTCAGGTCCTCTTATTGGCTTTAGATACCTAGGTTGTTGTACTTCCCTGTTGTTTACTAGATGTGTAGGTTCTTTCTGTCCTATTTTATAAAAACATAGGTTTCATTTTTATTTGTTTATTTAAATCGATTATGTAGTAATCCATTTTAAAACCACCCTGAGTGACTTACAACAATAAAACAGTATAAAACAATATAGATGAATATATATAACAACAATAAAACTAAAAAGAGAAACAACTGCTGCTACAGTCACACTTCTCTAATGGACCCACATTTTCATCCTATCCTAACCTCACCTGTTCCAATATCTGGGGAAAGTGCCAGGTCACCATTTTTAATTCTCGTTTGTTTCACTTGACTTGTAAATAATCTTAGTAACATGGAACTTATGCATCAGACATCCATGCTTCTTTTTTATTATTATTATTAGTTTTATTCATTTATAACATAAAATGTGAAAATACAAAAGCAAATAGTGGGGGACAACAGTAGAAAAAGGGAAAACAAAAAAGGTGTGAAGAAAGGGAGGGGAAGAAGCAAAAGGCATTGACTTCCGACTCTCTCTGTTGCAGTAAAAATCAGACATTAAAATCAAATCTCAACTTTTTACATTTCTATAGTAGTATGCACTAGCCATTTCTGTATCGGCAAATCAGTCTAATCGGTAAAATATAAAATCATGATATCATTTTTTTCCACCTCAAGCACAAAGTCCAGAAGCGGTTCCCAAGTAGAAACAAAAGTACTTATGTTCTTTTCTTTTATCAGCACAGTCAATTTGGCCATCTCTGCTAATTCCATCAGCTTTTGTAACCCTTCGTCCATGGTACGAATCGAGGCATCCTTCCCCTTTTGTGCATAGAGCAATCTTGCTGCCGTCACCATATATAAAATCAGAGTTCCAAATTTTTTTTCCAGTTCTCTTTCCATTAGACCCAGAAGGAAAGTTTCTGATTTAATCTTTATGTTCACTTTAAGAATTTTCTGCATTAATATATGAATCCTACTCCAATATTTCTTTGCCTTATCACATGTCCACCATATATGATAAAAAGTCCCTTCTTTACATTTACATTTCCAACATTCATTTGAAATACCTTTATACATTCTAGATAATGTATCTGGTGTTAAATACCAGTGATACATCATTTTGTAAAAAATTTAGGTTATAATTTAATGTGAATTTTAAGCCTTTTATCCACATATTCTCCCATTGTTCAAACATCACATTATACCCAAAATTCCTTGCCCACTGGATCATACAGTGTTTTACAAGTTTATTTTCCAAATTCAATTTTAATAACGTCTTATAGACTTTGGCAATTATATGATCATCACTACCACATAGTAGGATTTCCAATTTATTTTTAGTAAACTCAAAACCATGGCCTTTATTGTCTAGTTTAAATCTTTCCTTCATTTGTTGATATGTAAACCAGTGACAAGCGTGACCTTTTAATTCTAATTCTCAGACATCCACACTTCTGATGTATTCCTTTCAGGTACTTCACTTCCCATCAATATTTTAGATATAATTTTGTTCCCTTCAAATTGTGCATTATTTATATAGAATTTTTACTGGATTCTGATGCCGTATTATCAAGAGGCCCCTTCCTGATTGAGGTGGGATTTGCTGATCAGCAGACTTTGACCAGAAGAGTTGTTCCCTGACATGTGTTATTTTTACGTGCTTATGAGAAGGGGAAAAAAGTAGTTTCATATATAGTGAATAAGAATATAGCTTAGGTATTTGGTGTTTATTAGTCTTAATCAGTGGTGGGATTCAGCCAGTTTGCACCACTTCGGCAGAACCGGTAGCTAATTTTTTTGTTGCCCAGGCCCAGAATGGACTTCCGGAAGCGGCATCCACACAGAGAACCGGTTGTTCACATATTTGAATCCCACCACTGGTCTTAACCAAGGTGATTTATATGGTATTGATATGTGCATGTATTACTGGGGATACTTGGGAGTCAAATGAATGGACATAGTGCTTACACTTGTATTCTGAATGTGAGACTCTGGTCAAGTCCACAATTAACAGGTAACTAGTAGTTGTTTAATCATTCACCTATCAAGGGAGGTGACCATCAGCATATTGTGATCCCAGCACAATGATGAGACTCAGGTTTAGTGCACTGCTCCTCTGAAATATATTAGAATCCCTGAAGACTGATCCATAGGATGGCTGCATTGATGGTACAAGAAAAGAGGGTTGGCATTATCTATTTTATTTGTTATTTTTAATAAAAAGCATGCAGTCAAAAACTGATGTTCTTCAATTATAAGAATTTTGGCAGTGCCATTTGGAAGTGGCTCAGATTTGAGGTTGAGAAGTGTATGTGTTGTACAGATTGTCTACCCGAAATTAGAAATAATTGACATCTGATTATTTGACAAAGAACAGACTATCACAAGAGTTGTCAGTTTCCCCCAAGAGTCAAGACAACAAATTCAATTGACTTAGAACAACTAGACACTGTCATAAATATGACAAAAGGTGACTCTCAAAAGGGCAGACCCATTATCTCAATGGTGGAGACTGCTGAAAGAAATAACTTTTAAGTACCTCATACACTCTTAAACATATGACCCCATATACCTATGGGAAAATGTCATTAAGATGCAGAGTATGACAGCTCTGAAAGTGTATTTTATTTTTATGGTAGTTTTCTCTTCTTCTAGTGAGTACAATTGGTGTGCCCTTGTAATGAAAATGTGGAATGGAATAAATCTAAGTCTTAACTTACAGAACAAAACAATAATTTATCTTAAAGAAAAGAAATAATCAAATGCATTAAAAACAATGTTGCAATATTTACTGCATAACCTTATAAATGTTATTAAATCGTGTTATTTTCAAAAGGAATTTACATCCAGAAAAATGGGTGGGCAACCTTATTTTTTCTTTCTTTCTTTGATTATATTAACAGGTGAGGATAAGAGGAAAATGACATTTTGTGACTGGTTTCATTTTTCATCACTGAAATATTTGGCTGTTCTGCTTCTTAAATCAGGATTATTTTTCTATGATTTAAATGATAAAATAAATCTTAAGGCAAACATAGCTTTCAATCTGGTGGTATGATAGAGATTGTTAAATGGAACTGTTTTAGAAAAAACATGCACCGAGGTCATGGTGATCTAACCCTAACCCTATGTGGAATTTTCCTCCAATGGGATTTTCCCATATATTTTACCAGGAAACATACATTGGGCAGGCTAGAAAGGTCAGTGCCCTCCTAACCATAACCAAGCACTCCAAGTCCGTTGACACAGTCCATTTTGCTCTCCGAGTTCATGGTCACCTAACCCTAACCCTATGTGGAATTGTCCTCCAATGGGATTTCCCCATGTATTTTACCAAGAAACCTAGAGCCATCAGAGTCAGAGGAAGGCTCTGATGAGCTCCAAGACTTACAATCTGATGAAGAGCCTGGCCCCTCCACTCATGCTCAGCCTGAGACAGACTCTGAGGACTCACAGCTGGAAGACATCATAGACGCTCGCAAACACAGACAGGGAACAAGAGCAGGACAGAGGGAGGCAATGGGGTGACTCCAAGGGAGGAGGAGAAGGCATTGAGAAGCCATGCCTTGGGGCTGCATAATAAAAAGGGAAGGTGTGGGCAGTGCTGGTTGCTGACGGCAACCGTTTGCAAAGGACTCATGTCTCATGGAATCATGTCTGTTTGCCTTCCCTGTGAACAATTCTCTGTTTGAATCGTGCTCTGTTTGCCTTTGGGACAATTCTCCATTTGAATCATGTTTTGTTTGCCTTTGCTTCTGGGACATTTTGCACGTCTGTACATAATAATAAAAGGGGTTTGTTTTTCCTGCATATCCAGCCTACTTGTTAAAAGAGGAGTTTGTCCTTGTGAGTTAACAAGGACTCACATAGCCTGGGACAGAACACTGACCTAACCCTAACTCTAAGTGGAATTTTCCTCCAATAGGATTTTCCCATGTATTTTACCAGGAAAGAGAGATAGTGCAGACTTGAAAAGGCAGCGCCCTCCTAGCCATACCCAAGCACTCCACGTTTGTTGGCGAGGTCAATATTGCTCTCCGAGTTCATGGTGACCTAACCCTAACCCTAAGTGGAATTTTCCTCCCATGGGATTTTCCCATGTATTTTACCACGAAACAGAGATAGTGCAGAGTAGAAAAGTCAGTGCTTTCCTAACCATACACAAGCACTCTGAGTTCGTTGGTACTCTCCATTTTGCTCTCCAAGGTCAGGGTGACCTAACCCTAACCCTAAGTTAGGGGGTACCTTGCTCAATAGTAGTAACTGTGAGAGGGATCTCGGAGTCCTAGTGGACAATCACTTAAATATGAGCCAGCAGTGTGCTGCAGCTGCCAAAAAAGCCAACACAGTGCTGGGCTGCATTAACAGAGGGATAGAATCAAAATCACGTGAAGTATTAATACCACTTTACAATGCCTTGGTAAGGCCACACTTGGAATACTGCATCCAGTTTTGGTCACCACGATGTAAAAAAGATGTTGAGACTCTAGAAAGAGTACAGAGAAGAGCAACAAAGATGATTAGGGGACTGGAGGCTAAAGCATATCAGGAATGTTTGCTGGAATTGGGTATGTCTAGTTTAATGAAAAGAAGGACTAGGGGTGACATGATAGCAGTATTCCAATATCTCAGGGGTTGCCACAAAGAAGAGGGAGTCAAGCTATTCTCCAAGGCGCCTGAGGGCAGGACAAGAAGTAATGGATGGAAACTGATCAAGGAGAGAAGCAACCTGGAACTGAGGAGAAACTTCCTGACAGTTAGAACAATTAACCAGTGGAACAACCTGCCTCCAGAAGCGGTGAATGCTCCAACACTGGAAGTTTTTAAGAAGAGACTGGACAGCCATTTGTCCGAAATGGTATAGGGTTTCCTGCCTGAGCAGGGGGGTTGGACTCGATGACCTCCAAGGTCCCTTCCAACTTTATTATTATTATTATTATTATTATTATTATTATTATTATTATTATTATTATTATTATTATTATTATTATTATTATTATTATTATTATTTGGAATTTTCCTCCAATGGGATTTTCCCATGTATTTTACCAAGAAACCTAGAGCCAACAGAGTCGGAGGAAGGCTCTGATGAGCTCCAAGACTTACAATCTGATGAAGAGCCTGGCCCCTCCACTCATGCTCAGCCTGAGACAGACTCTGAGGACTCACAGCTGGAAGACATCATAGACGCTCACAAACACAGACAGGGAACAAGAGCAGGACAGAGGGAGGCAATGGGGTGACTCCAAGGGAGGAGGAGAAGGCATTGAGAAGCCATGCTTTGGGGCTGCATAATAAAAAGGGAAGGTGTGGGCGGTGCTGGTTGCTGACAGCAACCGTTTGCAAAGGACTCATGTTTCATGGAATCATGTCTGTTTGCCTTCCCTGTGAACAATTCTTTGTTTGAATCGTGCTCTGTTTGCCTTTGGGACAATTCAATGTTTGAATAGTGTTTTGTTTGCCTTTGCTTCTGGGACATTTTGCACGTCTGTACATAATAATAAAAGGGGTTTGTTTTTCCTGCATATCCAGCCTACTTGTTAAAAGAGGAGTTTGTCCTTGTGAGTTAACAAGGACTCACATAGCCTGGGACAGAACACTAACCTAACCCTAACTCTAAGTGTAATTTTCCTCGAATAGGATTTTCCCATGTATTTTACCAGGAAAGAGAGATAGGGTAGACTAGAAAAGTCAGTGCCCTCCTAACCATACCCAAGCACTCCAAGTTTGTTGGCGATGTCAATATTGCTCTCCGAGTTCATGGTGACCTAACCCTAAGTGGAATTTTCCTCCAATGGGATTTTCCCATGTATTTTACCAGGAAACATAGATAGGGTAGACTAGAAAAGTCAGTGCCCTTCTAACCATACCCAAACATTCCGGGTTTGTTGGCAGTGTCCTTTTTGCTCTCCGATTTTAGGGTGACCTAACCCTAACCCTAAGTGGAATTTTCCTCCCATGGGATTTTCCTCCCATGGGATTTTCCCATGTATTTTACTACAAAACAGAGATAATGCAGACTGGAATAGGCAGCGCCCTCCTAACCATACCCAAGCAGTCCGACTTTGTTGGTGATGTCAATATTGCTCTCCGAGTTCATGGTGACCTAACCCTAAGTGGAATTTTCCTCCAAGGTGATTTTCCCATGTATTTTACCAGGAAACATAGATAGGGTAGACTAGAAAAGTCAGTGCCCTCCTAACCATACCCAAGCACTCCGAGTTTGTTGGCAGTGTCGATTTTGCTCTACGACTTCAGGGTGACCTAACCCTAACCCTAAGTGGAATTTTCCTCCAATGGGATTTTCCCATGTATTTTACCAGGAAACATAGATAGGGTAGACTAGAAAAGTCAGTGCCCTCCTAACAATATCCAAGCACTCCACATTTGTTGGCGATGTAAATATTGCTCTCCGCGTTCATGGTGACCTAACCCTAACCCTAAGTGGAATTTTCCTCCAATGGGATTTTCCCATGTATTTTACCAGGAAACATAGATAGGGTAGACTAGAAATGTCAGTGCCCTTCTAACCATACCCAAGCATTCCGGGTTTGTTGGCAGTGTCCCTTTTGCTCTCCGATTTTAGGGTGACCTAACCCTAAGTGGAATTTTCCTCCAACGGGATTTTCCCATGTATTTTACCAGGAAACAGAGATAGTGCAGACTAGAAAAGGCAGCGCCCTCCTAACCATACCCAAGCACTCTGAGGTTGTGGGCAGTGTCCATTTTGCTCTCCGACTTCAGGGTGACCTAACCCTAACCCTAACCCTAAGTGGAATTTTCCTCCCATGGGATTTCCCCATGTATTTTACCAGGAAACATAGATAGGGTAGACTAGAAAAGGCAGCGCCCTCCTAACCATACCCAAGCACTCCACATTTGTTGGCAATATCAATATTGCACTCCGAGTTCATGGTGACCTAACCCTAACCCGAAGTGGAATTTTCCTCGAATGGGATTTTCCCATCTATTTTACCAGGAAACATAGATAGTGCAGACTAGAAAAGTCAGTGCCCTCCTAACCATACCCAAGCAGTCCGAGTTTGTTGGCGATGTCAATATTGCTGTCCGAGTTTATGATGACCTAACCCTAACCCGAAGTGGAATTTTCCTCCAATGGGATTTTCCCATGTATTTTCCGCTGCCTTTTCTAGGCTGCACTATCTCTGTTTCCTGGTAAAATACATGGGAAAATCCCATTGGAGGAAAATTCCACTTAGGGTTAGGGTTAGGTCACCATGAACTCGGAGAGCAAAATGGACACTGCCAACCAACTCAGAGTGCTTGGATATGGTTAGGAGGGCACTGACCTTTATAGTCTACCCTATCTATGTTTCCTGGTAAAATACATGGGAAAATCCCATTGGAGGAAAGTTCCACTTAGGGTTAGGGTTAGGTCACCATGAACTCGGAGAGCAAAATGGACATAGCCATTAAACTAGGATTGCTTGTGTATGTTTACGAGGGCACTGACTTTTCTAGCTAGCCCTATCTATGTTTCCTTATTAAATACATTGGAAAGTCCTATTGGAGGAAAATTCTCTTTAGGATTAGGGTTAGGTCACCCTGAAGTCGGAGAGCAAAATGAACATCGCTAACAAACTTGGAGTGCTTGGGTATAGTTAGGAGGGCACTGACCTTTCTAGTCTGCCCTATCTATGTTTGCTGGTAGAATACATGGGAAAATCCCTTTGGAGGAAAATTGTACTTAGGGTTAGGGTTAGGTCACCATGAACTCGGAGAGAAATATTGACATTGCCAACAAACTCCGAGTGCCTCGGTATGGTTAGTAGGGCCATTACTTTTCGAGCCAGTCTAATCTAAGTTTCCTGAATATCCAATATTGTAGAAGATAGACTAAATATACAGAAGGATGTCAAGAGCCTGGAACCCTGGGCCCCATGTAACAAAATGACATTGAATGGTGAGAACAGTAAGTTTCTACATTTAGGCAAGAAACAACAAATGAACAGGTACAGAATAGGTTGTACGTTGCTCAATAGTAGTAACTGTGAGAGAAATCCTTGAGTCCTAATAGACCAGACTTGTCAAACATGCAGCCCATGGGCTTTATGCGGCCCATGCAGGTCACACCCACCCTGGCCTCACAAAGGCAAAACATGTGCCAATATGTCATGATACAGCTTGCAATGCGATCGGGTTTGATACCTGTGTAATAGATGATCACTTATATATGTGCCAGTCAAAAATTCCAACACAGTCCTAGGCTGCATCAACCATACTTGGAATATTTCATCCAGTTTTGGTTGCTACAATATAAAAAAGATGTTGAGACTCTAGAAAGAGTGCAGAGAACAACAAAGATGATTAGGGGACTGGAGGCTTAAACATATGAAGAATGGTTGCAAGAATTGGGTAAGTCTTAATTTAATGAAAAGAAAGACTAAGAGTGACATGATAGCAATGTTCCAATATCTCAGGGGTTGCCACAAAGAAAAGGGGGTCAATCTATTCTCCAAAGCACCTGAAGGCAGGACAAGAAACAATGGATGGAAACTAATCAAGGAGAGAAGCAACGTAGAACAAAGGAGAAATTTCCTAACAGTGAGAACAATTAATCAGTGGAATGCCTTGCTTTCAAAAGTTGTGGGTGCTCCAACACTGGAAATTTTAAAGAGACTGGATAACTATTTCTCTGAAATGTTATAAGGTTTCCTGCTTAAGCAGGGGGTTGGACTAGAAGACCTCCAACGTCCCTTCCAACTCTGTTACTCTATTATTTCGTTAATGTATTCATATTTTTGTCTAGGTTTCATTATTACATGTATTGTTTTATCCAAATTTCTCATATATTGCTGTACTGTGAGGATGATAAATAATACAAAAATAAAACCTAAACATTATAATATTTTCTGAACAACCATATAACTCTTATTTGATTCTATGTTATGAAATGAAATATTACAACATTTGAATCAACATAAGAAAACAATTTTATTCTTGTTTTTCCTCTTGTGTGGGGAGAAGAGATGTTTAAAGATTAGTATAAAGCAATTATTACTATATTTGTAAAATAGTAATTATGCTGTTGATTTTTTTATTTTTATTCTGTATACAAACATCAGCTCAGAGGAAGATAAAGATTTATATACTATGTCATGATAAAATAAATTTCAGAATTTGAAAAATCAATGTTATGGTTTAAATGTGAATATCTAAATGAATAAAATATAAGCACATACATAAATCACCCTACTTTTGTGAACCCTGAGTGTGCGATAGAAGTTTGCATTTATTTCTGATCTGTGAATGGCAATGGAATTCAAGATAAGATATTAATCATAATTAGAGAGACTATGACAGTTTGGAAGCAATAAATTCTTAACAACGAGAAATATTGCTCATCCATAATGAAATGCTTAATACATTAATTTTCTCATTAAAATGAGCCTTATCTTAATAGGTTCAATGCAAAGTTGATAAAAATTTATATTTGTGTTCTCTATTTTTATCAATTTCCATTTAAGAGGTATATTATTCAGAAAATTAAATAAACCATTAAAACATATAATTGTATGTATATATTCTCATAGCAAATTCCCCTGAGCAATATTATGTTATAAGTTGTCAGTGTGCATATTAATTCATCATAGCAAGTAAGTCCTGTTCATTTATTTGCTGGTAGCTCTTGGAAAAACAGATTGAAAAACAAGAGCTGCCCTTCTTCGAAAGTGCAACAGGCCAAGTATGATTTTCCTGCTATTTTTCAGGACTTGAAAATTACTAATTATTGTTCTAAATGACTTAATATGTTTGTATGCATGACTATTTATGATTCTGCTAAGTAATTCATAAAACAATGATTTGTGCTTCCAACACTAATTGCTCTACATGTCATATGGCAGAAGGAAATGAGATAAAATAAAACTTAAATTTTTCCACTTTGGGATAATTCATACAGTTGTAACTTCATTTAACGATTTGCTCTGAAATTTCAATGTCCTCTATTTTGACCTATTGTAGTTTACATAAATCTATCTTATCTGGCCTCCAAAAAACTGGACAGCCACTACATAGTAGCCAAGTAGCCAGTATTTGCAGCAACTTAGGGATTCTGCAGATTTTGCAAAGTAGATCCAACACTGATGCAAAATTAGTCTTTCATGTTCATTTGACCCTGTAATCCCTTAATTCAGGATAGAGTTGGGGCAACTGGATGGAGCTGAGCATTTACTGGCCGGATGCCCTTCCTGATGCCACGTGGAGTTCACAGCAGATATATTTTCTTTGCACCCTAGGAGAGGATCTGCACCTACCTAGGATTGAACTCTCAACCTTTCCAAGTGGGAGGCACATGTCTTCACCACTAGGTTCACCATCATGCCACTCAGTAGGATATTCTACTTGACTATTTGAAATCTCTTGTATATTATCCAAGCTTAGCTTTGTAATTTAAAAAAAAATTACAATTGTAATGCATTGTTGATTAATTCTTGATTAATTCTTGAAGGCCTTCTCCCATACACTCAATGACTTTGGAGTTACAGAGACTTCAAGGTATTGGTATTCATCCTTTTAAGGTAAATTATATTTTTTGTTGTGAAGGTTATAAAGTTTTAAAAGTACTGTTACTTATTAGATGATTAATAGTAACATTCCCATTTCAGCCCATTTCTTTAAAAAAATATTATTGTCCATTTTTTAATTACTCAAAAGTGTCACTTTCTCAGGACAGTAGAAATAAAATGTTAATTTTTGCCCAGTAAGATCTACATGTATCTGACCATCTTCAATATTGGAAAAGTAAGTGTTCCTATAATAAATAAAACTATGACCATCCCATGATTATTTATTTATTTATTTATTCATTCATTCATTTATTTATTTATTTAGCCACCTGTCTACCACAGGGTAACTCTTACTAGAATGCTATAGACCAGGGGTGTCAAACTCGCAACGTCACGTGACGTGTCACGACGTACTGCAACTTTTTTCCCATTGCTGGCAATGGGGTGGGTGCAGTTTCACCATGACGCATATGGCCTGCAGGTCGGCAGTTTGATACCCCCACTACAGAATAACTAGAGCCCACAACAATAACCAAATAGAAAAATAGTAGTGGAAGAAAAATTAAAGAGAAAGTAACTCCAATACTGTTGGATAATTTCAAGAAAAGGTATGGCTAGCTCTAACTAAGGATCTCTTAACTTTGAGTGGCTTGTTTGATAACCCCAGTTAACAGGGGAAAGTGAGGCGCATTAATCTGAAAGCCCTGGGAAAGTGGAATTTCTTGTTCGGGAAAGGGGAGCATCTCCCATTCATGAATAGGTAGAGAGAGCATATTTATCCAACAGGGTGAAATAGCTACCCGGATGAAAGATATGAGGATGAAGATCTCAAGGAGGGGTTTGACAAGATAGTATGGGTATTAATGATAGACCTATCAACCTATCTCTTCCCTGCTACAATAATGTTATCCTATGTGGACAAGATATATAGTGGTTGTTGGCCAAAAAGGGATTAAAGTTTGCTGTTTGGAGAGTAACTAAAGTTGGTGATTTGAAGAGGATGTAGTTTGTGAAGCTTGTTGAAGGAAAAAGGGGAGTAGATTCATATCTGAGGAAAAGGGTTGAACTGAGATTTCAGATCATGGATGGTGATTAAGTATTCTTGTTGCATTTTTAACTTTGCACATGATGGTCCAAAGTTGTTTAAATCTTATTCAGTAAATATTTCAGTTATTGAAATGTTTTATGCAAGACTGATTGTATATCAGTGATATAAAATGATTGTTATCAAGTTGACATCAAACCTGATTTAAAAAAAATATGTTTTCCAGTTTAATCCTGTAGGGAGGAATTCCCTTCTCAGTCCAAAGCAAATTGTGGCAAGTGGGGAAAATGCTTCTCTTTGATACCCATTGAATATCTTTGTCACTGGGCCATGGAAAGGATTATGAGTGCAAGGGTTCAAGAGGTTCAGACCAGAGACTCAGAAGTGTGGCACCCTATTATAGTATTTAATTCAGATGCACAATTAATGATTCATAAATAAATGCCAAAAAATAACATTATGTTCCAGGAAATATTAATGTAATACAATCTGTAAAGAAATTAATATATTGTTAATGGTTTAAGTTAACCATTTTATGTTTTAGATCAGAGGTCCCCAACCTTTCTGGGTTGGTGGCCCGGAGGGAAAGAGAGGGGCAGGCGCCTTTACACGCATATACACACACGAGAATGGGGCTGCAAGCATGCATGCTGCAAATGGGGCCGCGAGCAATGCTCGCGGCAACACAGCACCCGGGCAACACTAGCGGCGACACTAGCACAAGTGAGGGTGAGTGCATGAGCGCACGCACACTGGCCAGCCATTCACGCAGCCAACACCGAGGGGACCTGTTGGGGACCTGTTTTAGATGGTGAATATAAAACAACTTGTTCCTTTTCTAAAACATGATCTTATTTAAAGATGCATAAATCAGACTTTAAGCTCTTTTGGGGGAACACTGATTGAAGCTTAGCTCTGAAATTCAAAATCTGGACTTAGATGCATCGTTATAAGATAAAATAAAGATCAGTATTCTACTCTGTTGTGAAAGGCTCTGAGAAATGAATGTCGGTAAGTGAAATATATTGTGATGGAGTTACAACATGAAGATATCACTTATAAAGTGTCTCAGGTATTTTTGATAAATTGAAAGTCATAGCCATAAGATGTTAAGATAATAAATCTGGCTCATCCACATATTCTCCCGATACCAAGCAGATAGCCTCCTGAGATCATTTATCTCCAGTTCATTATCTTGTCTGCATTATCCAGCAGCTCTACTCATGCTCAATTACATTTCAATAGCTTTTAAATCTGAAGTCTTCTCCAATTCTGACATAATCTTTTACTTGTTCTTTAATAAGAAATTGAGACAAATTTTAATTATTATCCAGATAACTGAACTGGTGTCAGTATTCATTGTTCTTTAGTTGTTGAATCCCCTGTGTTATTCCTAATTCTAAATATTATCTGGAGGGTTTCAAAAGTTGTATTTAACTACTGCTATTAAGTTTATGTTTATATATGTGTCTGTGTCCCTATGTTTAATTCTTATATAAGAAAGAGAAAGAAAAGAATAGCTAGACAGCAAGAGTCTTAAATATTAGCTCTATTTAAAAGGAATAAAGACTATAGGCAAAGTTAATATTTTGTTTAAAGATAGCTATAAAAAAAATCAGCAACTCTCTTGTATATTTCAGAACAGATTATTTCATACGCCATGCTAAATGTGAGCATCGAACTAGTTATTATTTCTTTGTTAAAAACAAGGTAGGTTTTTTCCTAAAATATTTTAGAACTAGCAAAGCTCGAATACTGCTGAATGTAAAAATACATACAAGTAACCACTGAAAATATTTTAGGATCACAGCATAAGTTAATCAAAGAAAAGTAAAATATTTTAAGTTACTTTATTTGAAGTAAAATAATGTGATACTTATATGTACATATATAGAGACTGTATCGTTTACTTGAAAATGCCAGTATACCACAGAGACAAACATAATAGCATGGGTTTGTTTTCTTTAGGAATGTTGATTTTAAAGTTCACTTTTAAAACAAAACATCTTGAAAATTAAGGCTTGGTAGATATTCTGAAAAAATCTTATAAAAAGTTCAATGTCTCTTTTTCCAAAATTACAAAGTCTCTGTAATTTTATAAACATTTCTTTTGCAGAGGTGGAAAATCTCTCATCAGCAACGTGAAGCTCTGATCATTGTCAAGCACTAGTTTGGTAAAACATTTCCAAATACTAGCCTTTTTTTTAAGTAATGCCAACATTACTTAATTCATCGTTAGACATGAATCTATATAGCTGGACCACGATTTATTTTAAGCATGTTTTTTAAGTAAGCTACAGTGACTTGCTTAACGCTTTGTGCTGATTAATAACCCATGGTTTTAAATCACAATGGTCACACAATGCACTTAGCCAAAATCCAATCTTAGGAGTTAGTTTGATGTGACTGGAATTCTGGGAGTTGAAGTAAACACATCTTAAAGTTGCCAAGTTTGAAAAACACTGATCTATGTAATTGTCCAAATTGTATGTGGTGTGGCTTATGTAGCCACAATAGCATCATCTGTCCATGAAAATAGGGAGAGGAAATGGCATAGAGTAACTAGAATTCTCAGCAGGGAGCACTTGAAGCCACTGCATTTTGTTGTAAGTCTCACTTGTTATATGACATAAAGAACCAAGTCCAGGAGTATAGCAGCTGTACAGGTAAAAATGCAATCATACAAAGAGTCATTGGCTTTATGAACAGTGGAGTCTTGACACTACTTGACATTCAGTCTCAATTACCAGATTCAGCTTTTCCTCCTTCACTAAACAACAGTGTGAGATGCCTCAAATAATATGAGTGGCAACTGTATGTTTAAGCAATATACTCCACTTCTTGGAAGATCTTGGGTCTGCTGATAAAAATATCAAAGGTTAAATTATGTTTATCAGCAGATACTGGCTATTTGAAATATAACCTGTTTTTCCCCCTAGAGAGCGCTCTCACACTTACAGTAATAAAACCTCTTGTAAAAAATTATTTTTTATAAGAAAAGGGCTTGAGTCCCATGATTACCTATAATAGTAACTGTGTGAAATGTTAATTACTTTTTTCACAGTTCTTCCTTAGTTTCTTATAGAATGATTACTCAGAGCACTAAATTAAGAATCTATAATAAGGAGGTACTAAAGCCACGCAACTATTCATTCGTGTGTGATTCTCAGAAACTGCCTGGACAAATCCCTGCAGTTTTCTTGGCAAGGTTTTTCAGAAATGTTTTGCCACTGTCTCCTTCCTAGGGCTGAAAATAACTAGCCCAAAGTCATCCATCTGGCTTTGTGCCTAAGGCAGGACTAGAAAACACAATCTTCTGGTTTCTAGTCTGATGCTTTAACCACTACACCAAACTGGTTCTGAACTTATATTGAGGGAAGTACATAAATAGATATTAAAATAGTTTGAAAAATATCAGGATTGCCTATTTTTTTCAGTTTTCATTGAGTGAGTATGCAAAATATTTCTTCTGCCAATACAGTGTATAACCTGATTATTTATATAAAAGCCCCATAGCATTTTCTGAGATGTTGCTGCTGTTGTTCCTTCATTCAGTTCTGACTTTTTGCAGAAGGATAAACATCATTCACCAGGACTTTCTACCAGTGCATGTTTCTTAGAATTCTTGCACACTTACACTTGTGTCATCACTAAGAATATCCAGTCATGTTGAGTTGGCCTCTTTTTCAATTGCCTTCACATGCCTCAAGCATCAATATCTTTTGTCCAACCAGAAGGAAAGTCCATGTTGGTGGCTATCTTGTAAAATTACTATTCAAATAGCATTACTTTTTCTTTTATGATGGACTTTTAAAAATGGCGAAATTACTGGAGAAAGAGAAAAAACTTGTAACAACAAAATCACCTGAAAACCCTTACTGTTTTCATTTATACAAGTAATAGCAAGGGTTTTTTTTTTTTTTTTTTAGCTTTATGGGGGAATCTGGTGTTTTAGTAAATAGATTCAAATTATTACCTCTTATCTTTTCAAAGAGATATTTTAGTTACATGCATATGGCATAAACCCAATTTTGTTGATACAGGGATAATTACTAAACTGTATTGTAGGGTGGTTTTAGGTGTGTGTGTGTGTGTGCACCCTAGAATCCCTTGCCATGCATTGGACCAATATTTTGTGACTATTTCAGGTGTCCTGGGGCAAAATTGGAGTAAAATTGGTTCCTTAAAATTTAGAACTGTAGTCCTAAAATGCCCAGATGAATTAAGTCAATATTCTTTTGGAGGAGTTGTCAAGGGAAAAGAAAGAAAGAAAGAAAGAAAGAAAGAAAGGAAGGAAGGAAGGAAGGAAGGAAGGAAGGAAGGAAGGAAGGAAGGAAGGAAGGAAGGAAGGAAGGAAGGAAGGAAGGAAGGAAGGAAGATTAAAACTGTGGCTGAGTTTTCACATTACATAAATCACAGTACATAATTACCACTTCAGAAATTAAAATCTGTATATACTTTTCTTCTAACTTTCTCTGGCAAGTTTTTATTAAACATGCAATAATTAGTTAATTACAAGATTACAATTCAATATGTAACTGTGGTCTTGCATTATTAAGAATTATATTAGTAATTATATACTTCACTTGAATATATTATCCATTGTTGGTTCAGGACCTAATATAATGGCAAATCTGACAGATATTGGTTAGTCTTCTGTTTTGCTACTGGTGATGCAAATGGAAACTATTTTTGCAAGTAGTTCTTAATTGTAAAAGCAGTTACAAAAATGACAAAGGACAGGGTTGTGTGTGTGTGTGTTTTTTTTTTAAATGAGTACATAAGTAACTGAGTTTTCATGCTGCCATCTTCTGGTCATGCAATGAACAAGTGCATTTTATGCAGCTATGGAAAACAAGATATATTTTTTATCCAGAATAGAGTTACTTGCTGAAAGTAAGTTATGTTTTGAAGCTACACAATCCAATCAGGCACAAGAGCTTCATTTGATAAAGTAACTGAAAGGCATAATGTGATAATATTAGAACTTTTACATTATAGTCCTGATATTATAATTATATTTGCACAATGATCACATGAATTATTTGAATAATATGCAATAGTCTTCAAAAGCATTATCTTCCATTTCTCTAAATATGATTATTTTGCTAAAATCTCTCCAATTGAGTTACGTACTCATATTTACTGATGCACTATGTCAGATTTTATGTTGTGTTTATGCTATCTTTATCACATTTTAACATTGGTGTTTATGAGCTGATGTGTGCTTGTTTATGAATATGTAACTGGGGTCTTCATCATCACCATTGTAGTCATCATCATCACTTAATGTTTTTATATCCTATATTTTCTCTGAAAGAACAAGGCAGCTCATAAGGGAGTCTCCCCTCATTATAGCTTCACTGCCCTGGCTATAGCTGAGTGGGAGACTTGAATATGGGAATTCCCAGTCCACATCAAGCTTCTTAATCGATACACACACACTCTCTCTCTCTCCCTCTTCCCCATCCCTGTATTTGTACCCAAATGTATCACTCAGTCAGTGTTGCATGTATTACAAAGAAAAGAGAGGAGAAATACTGTTAAGGTGTTTAAAATTTAATAGCTGAAGCAGTGAAGGATTGGACAATGAGTAAGAACACACAGTTATAGCTAATTGATTAGAGTTAGCCACTGCATGAGGGAATCTGAGCTGTGATTGGTTGCTGTGAGTGAAAAGGGGGACTTTCCTTGTTTCCAGTATTTTTCCTCTGTGTGCTGTATGTGCTCTTTGTAATTTACCTCATGATATTCCTACTGTGTTGATTTACCTGACAATGCACCTATCTTATTTACTGTAAATATATTTATTTATATAAAACTGGTTCATGTCAGCATCTCTGACTCCATTTGGACAACGGCTGCACATTTCCCTCACAAACACCAAATCATTCCATATATGTTAAACTTTATGTGACAGAGATTAATGAGAATAATAATAAAAAGAGTTGGATGACAAAAGTACATTACAGTAATATAGCATAATAAAAACAGATTTAAAACCATATGAATCAAGCAAATCTTTATTTCAGTCATAGACTAGCATAAAATGCAATCAAGAAACATTACTCTAATTTTGAAGATGCTTCCAGTGAGGAATGGCAAACTGACTTTCCCCGATTGACAGGACATATTACAGCTGACAAGGAAGCTGGATGCTGGATGCTGGATCTGGACTGCTGAAAATTCTCTCCGGGTTAAGGAGAGATCTTGAGATTACCCATCTGCACTCTGGACAGCTATTTTTGTGAGTAGATAGTAGAAACTGATGTTTTTGCTGTATCTTCCAATCTACTGGAAGTGGCAGGATTCCATTGTGCTCAGATCTGTTAATATAGCTTTTTATGGACAGTGTTTGACCATATTTATAATCATGTTGCTTTTATTATTGCTTATTGAAGATTAAAAACCTTCAAAACCGCAGGACTGGTATTTGCTGGGTGAGTTTCTCTTCAATCTGTTTAGATTTAAAATAATGTTATATAAAGTTAAAGTTTTGTAGAATTTTCTTTTTTGCAATATATAGCAAAAGGGTGATAATGGTGCTGATTTCAGAAACTTTTAATCAGATTATGGGGTCAGATGAATTTGAACTAAATAAAGACTTTGAAGTTAATTAAAAGGATACTGTCTTGTGGGAAAAGTTATTTTATTTATATTTTGAAATGATAAGAAGACTTTGAAGATTGGATGCTAGAGATGGCTACCTTAAAGGAAATGTTTGATGTTTGGGTCCAAGAGGTTTAACTCTGTAATGAAATCAAAAAGTGGCAATGAAGTGCTATTGAACAAACACCATTGAATAAAACTGAAAATGACTTTAAAGTGGATTTAAAAAGTATAACTAACAATAAAAAGATAGAAATATTGGATTTACAAATGGATTTAGATGATTAAACATTAAAAAGATACACAATAAATTAAATGTGAGTTATTTTCTTCTGTTGAATGTAAGGGGTCTACAGGAGTTACTATACTGAAATTACAAAAAGACTTTGATAAAGATAACAAGAATTTCAAGGGAAGAGACAGAGAATACGAGAAAGCAGATGTTAGAACTTGATTTGTGGGATTTAAAGATTGCTGGGAGACAGAAAAAAACTACAAAATTAGTTTACTTGATTCTGGTTAAAGTAATGGGTTTCCGATGTATAGGTAGTCTTTGACTTAACAATAATTTGTTTAAAAGACTTTTCAAAGTTATGATGCCACTGAAAAAAGTGATTTATGACTGGACCTCACATTTTCAACTGTCACAGTAGGTTCCCATGGTCAAGAGATTAAAATTTGGGAACTTTGCAACTGGCATATATTTACAATGGTTGTAGTTTCCTACGGCCACATGGTTGCCATTTGTAACCTTCCCAGGGGCTCCAACAAGCAAAGTCAATGGGTGAAACTGGATTCATTTAACCATGTGACTCACTTAATGACCATTTTATTTCACTTACCAAACACAGCGAAAACATCATAAAATTGGGCATTGCTTCTTTTTTTTCCCCAACAAGTTTTATTGGTATTTTTAGTTTTACATCAATGTGCCTTAAAAATCTACGTGGAGATAGGGTGATCAATCATCCAAAAAAACCCAATATAATCAAACATAGATAATTCAATAATTCCTTAACATTACTTCTCTGTTTCCCTCAAGCTAAAACCTAATATTAATACATATCTAGATAAAATTCAATCATTATATATAAAAAACAAAAATATCGCTAGTAATTCACATATCAATCAAAATCCTGTTTTTAGGTTGAACTATTTTAAAACCATTTTACATTTTAGCCTAAAATAAACACATAAGTTACATTTCGGGTCCCTCAATTTCCCATAAAACAATTAACAATTTCTAAAACACATATATAGTATAACTATTATATTTTAATACTTCTCTCTTATATTCTATCAAATATATATTTTATAAGTCAATCCAAATCTCTAAAAGTTCCTCAATTATTTTGACCTAGTTAGATTAATGCATTTCTAGTTAACATTCAATCATTGTAAATAAAAATAACAGTAATATTTCACTAATATCAATCCAACTCCTTTTAAATTTAAGATTTCCAATTTTCCATATTGTCATTCCAGACCATAATCAAATCAATTCTCTAAAAGCCTTTTTAACCTGTCAGATAAAATTTTAGCACTCATTTTTAAACCTAATTCTAGCTTTCTTTTTGTGCCAAACAGGTTTCCACAATAGGGCCTCTAACTCCTCACATCGTACTGCTTGGCTATACACATTTTTCCACAATTGAGTCTGGTCGTAGTCTTCTTCTCTTTTTTCCAGTATTGTCTGCATTATGTAATCAGTCTTAATCAGTATGGTAATTATTCGTTGTTTATTCATATTGTCAGCATTAATGTCTCGTATTTGGAAGTCAATTCCTGTTGCTTTTAGGGTTATAAATGTTTTAGTTGAAATCTGCCTTTGAGCATCAAAATTTTCCATCATTTGTGTATGAGGTGTAGCATCTTCCTCTTCAGTAGGTTGTAAATATATTTCCTCCATCTCGTTAAGTTGTGCATCTGGTTGTGTATCATGATCAGTCAAACTTTGAGATTCAATTTTTAACTCTGAAACATTGTCTTTCCTGTGCTTTCTAAAATGTTCTTTTAATTCCTCTTTCATTTCCAAAAATTTTTCTAGTATCAATCCATAATCAAGCTGTGGGTAAGATTCCATTTCAATAATGGAGTAGTCTTCGTTTTTTAGTGAAAATTCAGCTTAGAAGGTAGATTGCAATATTATAAAATGTAACATCCAAACAGAAATAGAGAAAAAAAAAAAAATCAAGCCCAACAAAAAGATACAGGCAGCAAAAGTCAAAGTCAGTGTTGTAAATGTTTAATTTGTAATCCAAAATAGTAGTAGAATAAAATGCCTTAAAGGTCAGTTATTAGGAATTTCTGGGCGTCACGCCAAGTTCAAGACAAAGTAGAAGTTCAGCTTAAGATAGCTACTTTGTAGCAGAGCTCTTGAGCTAATTTCACTCAGATAGGAATTTCTGGGTTCACGCCAAATTCAGCACAGCTTAAACTGGATACTTTGTTACTGCCCAATCCACGTGATTCCACCCTGAGAGCCGAGGGAATTTTTTTTTTCTTTTTGTTTAAGAAATAAACAGTAATGTTCAGAAGGGGGGGGAGGAAAGAAAAAACACTCCACCCCCCTCCCTAAAGGCTTCCACTCGAGCTAAAGACATACAGGCAAAAAGAAAGAGTCATAGTAAGGATTTTTTTTTTCCCGGATCCCCGAAATCCAACAGCTCAAAGAGACAATAAACATTCATTATTTTTCACAGCTCGTTTTCCCAAGTATCCAAACGCTGCTTTCTTAGAATAGGGAAGTAGTTTCTAAAAGCTTTTGACAGGAGAGTAAATAAGGTATCAAGAGGGAAGGAAAGGTCTCACCCGGATCATCCACGGTGGTTCTTTTCGTTTAGATGTTGCTGTGACTTTCGGCTGGAACAGCTAAGTGATCGGACATGTTAATGGCCGATCCTTTTCCCCGTCGGCCCAAAGGTGATTTCTCGGACTGCAGAGGGAGCTGCCGCTCCCTCTGTGATCAACAAGTGTCCTCCTCCACAGTGGTCGCCCCTCCAGGGCGACTTTCGACCCTATACAGGGTCTACTGGCGGGGGGAAACCGGCCGGCAGAGAGAACAAGCTCTTTGCACGACCGCGAGCACTGTAACCGGAACCGGAAGCCATAAAATTGGGCATTGCTTAATGACCACATTGCTAAGCAACAAAAGTTCCAATCCTAATTGTAGTCACAGGTTGAGGACTATTTTATATCTCTGTCCCTAGCAAATTAAGCCTTGGCTTCCCCAGATGCCAGCTCAGCTGACAAGGAAGAACCGGCTTCAGGGATTTTGCAGTGGAACAGGGCACAAAGCATCATCAGGAAGACCTGAATCAGGAGGAGTTGGGCAAGAGGAGGAGGATTTGCAGACTTGTGCCTAGCCCCCGGACTTTGTACTTGCTTTTGTCTTCATGCCTTGGCTGTGCTGATTCAGACTCATTTCTTGTGAGTGGGACCTGGGGAATAACATTAGGGGTTTGCAGTGCTTTAACAAAGCTGAAACCTCTTTGGTGTGTGCATAAATGGACAGGAATAGGACACTTATCCCAGGACCTGGAAGCTGTGAAGATCTGGATGGAGAACAACAGACTTCAGCTGAATCCTACTGAGACTGAGTGGCTTTGGATTTGAGGGGCTGCCAGATTTGGACGATACCATATTTTGTGCTGGATAGAATTGCACTGCCCCAGGCAGACCCTTTGTGCAATCTGGGTCATAACCTCTGGACTAATAACAGCAGATGGCAGTCATGGGGAGACTTTTGAACAGTTTTGTATTATGCGTCAGGTGCACCTGTTCCTGGATTGGGGGGCTCTGCTCACAATCATTCATGCTCCAATCACCTCCTAATTGGATGCTATAATGTATTTTATATGAGGCATCCCTTGAAGAATATCCGGAAGCTTCAGCTGGTGCAGAATGCAGTGGCACAGGCAATTAAGTGTACTTCTAAAACAATATGTTACACCTCTTGTCCATGAGCTACATTGGTTGACAGTTTGCTTCTAGGTCCAATTCAAGATGCTGCTTTTAATCTTTAAAGTCATTCATGGCATGGGGCTGGTCTGAGGGACCGTCTCTTCCAGATTATATCTTCCTGTCCCATTAGATCTGGTAGAGGAGGCATGCTGCACATCCTGATGCCTAGGGGATTACCTTGGGCAGATCCCAGGAGGCAGGCCTTCTCTGCTGTGGCACCCACTTATGAAATATTTTTCCCCCAAAATGAGGTTAGCACGCTCCCTGTTAATGTTGCAGAGATTCCTCAAGACCTCGGTATGTCATCAGGCTTAAGAGTCTCATGTAATCGATGAAACCCTGAGATGTTAAAGAAATCGATGAAACCCTGAGAAAGTTAAAGAAAAGACAAAATCAGGACTACAAGGGGGAAGAAAAAGAAGAAAAGGGGAAAAAATAACATCCAACTTTCTTTGGTACAGATACAGATATAAAATACATTAATCTCTTTTAAATCCACAATATCAAATAGTTTTCTATAATCATAAGTAATTCTAATTGTCAAATCCTAAAACTTTCATTTCTTTAGGTTTCTAGAAAGCACTTTCTAGAAAACAGTAATTCCCAAGTAGCAATAAAGTTAGCAAACATCTTTAATCAGAGTAGTCAGCTTTCCCATCTCAGCCAATTCCATTAACTTTCCCATCCATTTTTCCATTGTAAATATTTGTAAGTCCTTCCATATCTGTGCTGAACTGTTGGCAACTATTAAGAACTTTGGTAATGATGAAGGGTGGGGGTGGAGCCTCTGGAGTGGCTGACAAAGAATGGCCCTCAGGAGAGAGATCTGTTTGTGGCAAATTTAAAATATTTGTGACCCATTATATCCCAGGTAACAGATTTTGCATATCTCTGTCAAGGTCATTTTCCTTACTCTATATAGGGATAACTACAGACAGTCTCAAACCATCAGAAACAACCAACAAAATCTCCTGATTCTGGGGGGGCAGAGCCAGCTGTCAGAGTGAGCGGAGGTGCGAACAATCTCTCCAGCATCGCCAATCGCTTATCCCAGGCTCGTGGGGCTCTTTCGAGCCGAGAGAAGCCTCGTAGGGGCGGCGGAAGGTGTGGGCGACCTGCTGTTCTGTCGTTGGTGGCGACTGATGTCGGGAAGTGGGTGAAACCCAGAACCGAGCGGACCGGGAAGAAGGCGACCAGTAATGGCCACTGAATGACACGACAGCTGGACGGAGCTAGCGAAGAAACAGCGGAACGATGGTGTATCAGATTTGACTTGATTGTTTTTCCTGAAACCTTTGTGAGTAGACTTGGAAGACGCAATTAAAGGGGTTGCTAAAAAACAAAAGCCTGGCAAAAAGAATGTTGGAGTAGCGGTGAGGTGGCGGCGAGTGAAAGTGATAAGAAGAGAGGCCGGAAAAGGCCCGACTAGGAGGAAGCCAGGAAGCCAAGATTTGAGACTCAGAGTTTTTCTTAAAGGGACAGTGACTTTTTTTTTTAATCTTAATTGTTGCCGAAGATCTGTTTGAGATTTCTGACTTTTTGGTTTTGATTTTGACCTTGGAGCAGATCGGCTGATGAAAGGTGGCTTCTCTGGGAAGGAACAGCAATTGATTGACAGAAGGAACTGGATTGGGACAATGATTGGCAGTTTCTGAAAGGAGATTGCCAAGAGAAGGGAAATTCAAGAGAGACTGAAGGGAATATTGGACTATTAAATTATAACCTCACAAGTTAGAACAAAAATTGGGGAAGCTTAAAACTAACATCTCCTTCATGGATTACTGCCTTGTCGTGGCGAAGGGGCTTGCGTAACTCAATGAAGTTATGAGCTATGCCGTGCAGGGCCACCCAAGACGGACAGGTCATAGCAGAGAGTTCTGACAAAATGTGATCCACTGGAGAAGGAAATGGCAACCCACTCCAGTATCTTTGCCATGAAAACCCCATGGACAGTACTAAAAGGCAAAAAGATATGACGCTGGAAGATGAGCCCCTCAGGTCGGAAGGTGTCCAATATGCTACTGGGGAAGAGCAGAGGGCTAGTACTAGTAGCGCCAGAAAGAGTGAAGCGACTGGGCCAAAGCCGAAAGGACGCTCAGCTGTGGATGCATCTGGTGGTGAAAGGAAAGTCCGATGCTGTAAAGATTTTTTCTCCATAGGAACCTGGAATGTAAGATCATGAATCAAGGCAAACTGGACGTGGTCAAACAAGAGATGACAAGACTGAACATCGACATCTTAGGAATCAGCGAACTAAAATGGACAGGAATGGGTGAATTTAATTCAGAGGACCATCAGGTATACTACTGCGGGCAAGAATCCCTCAGAAGAAATGGAGTAGCCTTCATAGTCAATAAAAGAGTAGGAAAAGCAATACTGGGATACAATCCCCAAATGACAGAATGATCTCAGTGCGAATCCAAGGCAAGCCATTCAATATCACAGTAATCCAAGTCTATGCCCCAACCACTGGTGCTGAAGAGGATGAAATTGACCGGTTCTATGAAGCCCTACAGCACCTTATAGAATCAACACCAAAAAATGATGTCCTTATCATCATGGGGGATTGGAATGCTAAAGTAGGAAGCCAAAAGATAAACGAATAACAGGCAAGTTTGGCCTTGGAGTACAAAATGAAGCAGGGCACAGGCTGATAGAATTTTGTCAAGAGAATACGATGGTCATAGCAAACACTCTTTTCCAACAACCCAAGAGACGTCTCTACACATGGACATCACCAGACGGTCAACACAGAAATCAGATTGACTATGTGCTCTGCAGCCAAAGATGGAGAAGCTCTATACAGTCAGTAAAAACAAGACCAGGAGCTGACTGTGGCTCAGATCATGAGCTTCTCGTTGCAAAATTTAGGCTTAAATTGAAGAAAGTAGGGAAAAACACTAGGCCACTCAAGTATGAACTAAATCATATCCCTGATGAATATACAGTAGAGGTGACAAATAGATTTAAGGAATTAGATCTGATAGACAGAGTGCCTGAAGAACTATGGACGGAGGTTCGCAACATTGTACAAGAGGTAGCAACTAAAACCATCCCAAAGAAAAAGAAATGCAAGAAAGCAAAATGGCTGTCTGAGGAAGCTTTGCAAATAGCTGAGGAAAGAAGGGAAGCGAAAGGCAAGGGAGAAGAGAAGATACACCCAATTGAATGCAGAATTCCAGAGAATAGCTAGAAGAGATAAGAATGCCTTCTTAAATGAACAGTGCAAAGAAATAGAAGAGAACAATAGAATAGGGAGAACCAGAGATCTCTTCAAGAAAATTGGAGATATGAAGGGAACGTTTCATGCAAAGATGGCATGATAAAGGACCAAAATGGCAGGGACCTAACAGAGGCAGAAGAGATTAAGAAGAGGTGGCAAAATTACACAGAAGAAACTATACAAGAACGAGCTTAGCATCCCTGATAACCACGATGGGGTGGTCACTGACCTCGAGCCAGACATCCTAGAATGTGAAGTGAAATGGGCCTTAGGAAAGCTGAGCAACAACAAAGCTAGCGGAGGTGACAGTATTCCAGCTGAGCTATTCAAAATCTTAAAAGACAATGCAGTAAAAGTGCTACACTCAATTTGCCAGCAAATTTGGAAAACTCAACAGTGGCCACAGGATTGGAAAAGGTCAGTTTACATTCCAATTCCAAAGAAAGGCAATGCCAAAGAATGTTCAAACTATCGCACCATTGCACTCATTTCACATGCAAGTAAAGTTATGCTTAAAATCCTACAAGCTAGACTCCAGCAGTATGTGGATCGAGAACTTCCAGAAGTTCAGGCAGGATTTCGAAGAGGCAGAGGAACTAGAGATCAAATTGTCAACATACGCTGGATTATGGAAGCTAGGGAGTTCCAGAAAAACATCTACTTCTGCTTCATTGACTATGCTAAAGCCTTTGATTGTGTGGATCACAACAAATTGTGGCAAGTTCTTAAAGAGATGGGAGTACCAGACCATCTTATTTGTCTCGTGAGAAACCTATATGCGGGTCAAGAAGCAACAGTGAGAACTGGACACGGAACCACTGATTGGTTCAAAATTGGGAAAGGAGTCCGGCAAGGCTGTATTCTGTCGCCCTGCCTATTTAACTTATATGCAGAGCACATCATGAGAAAGGCAGGGCTAGATGAATCAAAAGTTGGAATTAAGATTGCCGGGAGAAATATCAACAACCTAAGATATGCAGATGATACCACTCTAATGGCAGAAAGTGAAGAGGAACTAAAGAGCCTCTTGATGCGGGTGAAGAAGGAGAGTGCCAAAGTTGGCTTGAAACTCAACATTAAGAAAACCAAAATCATGGCATCCGGCCCTCTCAATTCCTGGCAAATAGATGGGGAAGAAATGGAGGTAGTGACAGATTTTATCTTCCTAGGCTCTAAGATCACCACAGATGGGGACTGCAGCCAAGAAATTAAAAGACGCTTGCTCCTGGGGAGGAAAGCTATGGCAAATTTAGACAGCATACTAAAAAGCAGAGACATCACCCTGCCAACAAAAGTACGTATAGTCAAGGCCATGGTTTTCCCAGTTGCAATGTATGGCTGTGAAAGTTGGACCATAAGAAAGGCTGAACGCAAAGGAATTGAGGCCTTTGAATTATGGTGCTGGAGAAGACTCCTGCGAGTCCCTTGGACTGCAAGGCGATCAAACCGGTCAGTCCTAGAGGAGATCAACCCTGACTGCTCCTTAGAAGGCCAGATACTGAAGTTGAAACTCAAGTACTTTGGCCACCTAATAAGAAGGAAGGACTCACTGGAGAAGAGCCTAATGCTGGGAAAGATTGAGGGCAGTAGAAGAAGGGGACGACAGAGAATGAGGTGGCTGGATGGAGTCACTGAAGCAGTAGGCGTGAGCTTAAATGGACTCCAGAAGATGGTAGAGGACAGGAAGGCCTGGAGGAACGTTGTCCATGGGGTCGCGATGGGTCGGACATGACTTCGCAACTAACAACAACAACAACAAAACTAACATTTGGTACTGTGGTACTAGAACGTAAAATATACTGACAGAGTTATATTTACAGACCACGATAGTGATAAAAAGTGGAAGGAAAAAAAGAGGGAAGTGAAAAGTGGTTATTTTGGAGGAACAGTAAGTTGTGGGAAAGTTTACAAAAAATGGCAAGTAATCCAAATCTGACTAAGATTGGCGGCAGGGGGGGGGGAATACTATACAAAGTTCTAGCCCCATGAGTCAGAAATCGTTAGATGATATACTTCAAAAGGAGCGTTCTAACTCATTTAAAGACCTTCAGGTAATGATGCAGGCAATGCAGGAAGCTATGTTTAAGAATCATGAGGAAATTAAGAAGGAGTTAAAAGGGGTAAGGAATGATACAGGAGAAATGAAAGAGAAGATTCAGACAATGGATGGAAGATTTGAGGCCTTCCAACAGCAAATTGTAAAAAATGAACAGAAATTATTGGAAGTAAAAAGAAGAATGGATAACGAGAAGAAGGTTGAAGAGATGAATAAAAATTTAACCTTGGCTAACAAAGAACTAGTGACAGTGGTGACGCTACTGGAAGCGGAAAAGGCAGCTCAATATCTTAGATTTCAAAACGTCATTGAGGAGAGAGGGGAAGACCTTCAAGATAAGATGGCAGACCTACTGATTGGAGCTCTTGGGATAGACAAAGAGAAGATGATTGCTGCAATGGACGAGACATATAGGGTGCAGACAAATTATGGGAGAAGATATAATTTGCCTAGAGAAGTTCACGTGAAATTTATAAAAAAGACAATTAGAGATGAAATATTATATAAGACACGTGATGAACAGCTGGAGTATAGAGGGAAACAAATTACAGTGCTAAAACAAATACCTAAAAGAATGAGAGACCTACGGAAGAACTATCAATTTTTGACGTCTAGGTTGCACCAAAGTAATGTGAACTTCAGATGGCTAACACCAGAGGGGATTATCGTGACTTGGCAGGAGAACAAATTTAGGTTGGATACATTGGAGAAAGCTGAAGACTTTTATAGACAATACTGTATCTCAGAGGAAGAGCTGGGAGACCATGGGGAAGGAAATGTTACAGCTGAAAGAGGAGAAGTTGAACGAATGATGGATAAAAGAGGGACAGAGCAGGGTATAGAGGAAGTAAAAGGGGGAGGAGGACAAGATGGATTAGGACAACAGGGGAGAAGCCTTGAGGAGTTGAAGGAAATAAGAATTACTCGAAGCACTAAGGCACGACAGAAACAAGATAATGGGAGAGGAGTATAGGATATGGTCAACGAATATTAGGGGTTTGAATTCACCAGTAAAACAGCGGAAAGTTTTTAGTAAACTTATTAAATTAAATGCGGATGTTATTACATTACAAGAGGTTCATATAAAAAATGATCAAAAGTATCTATTAGAGCAACCTAAATTAGGAAGACTATACACCTCACTAGATGAGAAAAAAAGAAAAAGAGGAATTGCATTGTATGTTAGACAGGAGATAGCTTCCAAACAAATCTATAAGGACAAAGAGGGAAGGATCTTGATAGTGGAGGCTAATCTGAACAAAAAAAATATAATAATTGTCGTAGTTTACGCACCAAACGGAGCCCAAGTATCTTTTTTTAAGAATTTACACAGCAAGCGTAGCGACATAGAGGGAGATGGGTTTTGTATGATTGGAGATTTCAATGCGATAGTAGATAGAACAAAAGACCATAAAAGTAATGAGGCAAGGAAAGGAAACAAAAAAATACTTCCCAGAACTTTTTTTGAGATGTGCACAGACCTTAACTTGCAAGATCCCTGGAGGGAAAGAAATATAGACAAAAGGGAATATACATATTACTCTAATAGACATAGCTCGTGGACCAGGATGTTATGGCTTTCAAAAAATTAGATTCGGAAATTCAAGGAATTAATATAGGACCTAGTCTTTGGGTGGACCATAATCCCATAAGTTTTTGCTGGAAAGGGCAAAGGAGCCGGCCAAGATGGACGCTTCAAAGAGTGATTCTTAGAGAAAAAGAGTTTAAGGAAAAGATGGAGAAAGAAATGCACTTTTTCTTTCAAACGAATAAAAATGGGGATACATCTTTGCAGAATACCTGGGATACAGCTAAAGCATACATGAGGGGAGTTGCAATCTCATATATGGCCAAGAGAAATAAGGGAAAAAAACAACATAGGATAAGACTGAAAGAAGAATATAAACAGGCTGAAACACAATATCAGGGTGACCTAAATAATAAAAGTTTGAAAAGTAAAATGGAATTAATTAAACACAAACTTTGTATAGAAGACTCGGAAAAGTTAGCACAACAACTTAAGGCTGCCAAGCAAAATAATTTTGAATACGCGAATAAACCTGGAAGATGGTTGGCGTATAAACTGAGAAGGCAGAAAGAGAAGCAACAGATTGTTAATTTGCAAGATGAGGAAGGAGAGATTCAACATGATGAGATAACTAAAAGGGGAATTGCTCAAAGATATTATGAAAATTTATATAAGAGGAGTGAGGGACAAAGTGTAGAAAAGATAATAGACTATTTGGAAAAGACAGATACACCAAAGATACCAGAGGAAATAAAAATCTTGTTAAACGAAGAAATAAGTATGATTGAAATAACTACGGCTATAAGTAAACAAAAAACAAATAAAGCGGCCGGCCCAGATGGAATACCAGCGGAATTATATAAAGAGCACCAAAACGTACTTAACCAACACCTATTAGAAGTTTTCAACAATGTTTTAACTGAAGCAAAAATACCTAAATCCTGGTTAGAGGCAAACATAGTATTAATACCAAAAGAAGATGCGGAAAGAACACAGATACAAAATTATAGGCCTATCTCCCTACTAAACATCGATTATAAGATTTTTGCGCCAATAATGGCAGAGAGATTTAAAAATTATTTAATTGACTTCATACATTGTGACCAAAATGGTTTCCTCCCGAATAGGCAGACTAAGCGGAATATAAGGACAATTTTAGACGTATTGGAATACTACGAATTACATAGCGATTGCCAAATGGCACTCTTATTTTTGGATGCACAGAAGGCATTTGATAATATTAATTGGCTATTTTTGATCCAACAATTGAAATTAATGGATGTTGGAGAAAATTTTTTAAATGTAATAGCTGCAATATATTCCGAACAGAATGCCCAGATTATAATAAACGGTGAGGCCACCAACAAATTCAACATTCAGAAAGGTACAAGACAAGGATGTCCTCTCTCGCCGTTATTGTTGATATATACATTGGAGATTTTAGCTAGGACTGTAAGGCAAGAAGAGCAAATTAAAGGGCTTGAGATTAAGAAGGAAAAATATAAACTCCAAACATATGCCGATGATTTAGTATTTATATTGGAAGATCCCGTGCAATCAGGTCAGAAGCTTTTTGAATTACTGGAGGAATATGGAGAGGTGGCAGGCTTGAAAATAAATAGAAATAAAACAAAGATCATAGCAAAAAATATGACTAACACGCAAAAAGAAAATCTTGGGGGAAAATTAGGAATACAAGTAGTTACTAAAATAAAATATTTGGGTATTGTTATGTCAGCACGCTGTTCATCAATTAGAGAGGATAACTACGGAAAATTAGTTAAACGTATAAAAGTTGACCTAGACTGCTGGAGAAACCTACATCTTTCGTTTCTAGGAAGAATCTCAGCTGTGAAAATGAATATTTTACCCAAAATGATCTTTCTATTCCAAAATATTCCAATCCAATTAAATAAAAAATTCTTTAAAGAGTTGAATAAGTTAACATTAGATTTTGTGTGGCAAGGAAGGAAGGCGAGGATAAAACAAAAGTCCCTACAGGATGCTAAAGAGAGAGGGGGATTAGGCTTCCCGGATTGGGAGTTGTACTATCAAGCTGCGGCCCTGACGTGGATCAGGGATCGGATAATATTGGAAAATAAAAGATGCTTACTATTAGAGGGGCATGATCTCCAGCAGGGCTGGCATGCCCACCTATGGACAGAAAAAAGCAGGAACCATCAATACTTTCTGAGGCATAAAGTCCGGCAAGAATTAATAAAAAGCTGGAATATAGTTAAATGCCAATACTACACAAAACTCCCAGGCTGGTTCTCACCATTAGAAGCAGTTATATACCCCAACCTTTATAGGCAAGATAGGGTTATCATATACAAAGATATCCTGTCAGAGGAAGGATATCTAAAGCAAAGGCAAGAGTTGAGACAACAGGGGATTGCTTTGGAATGGTGGTCTTACCTTCAGATACAAGCAAGATACGTGAAAGACAAGAAAGAATGGGGAATTAATAGACAAGATATGGGGCTTGATAAAATATTATTAGGCTCGGAGAAAAAACAAATAAAAAATATATATAAATATATGTTAGAATATAAATTATTTGAAGAACAAGTTAAAAGAAACGATGGTTACCTGGGCAATAGATTTGGGGCACGCTATAAACCTGGACCAATGTTAGCAAATCTGGGAACGTAATTGTAAAATTACATTGGCGACAACTTATAAGGAAAATCTCTATAAGATGCTCTTTAGATGGTACCTGCCACCGGCTAGGCTCGCAAAAATGTATAGTGGCTACTCACCACTTTGTTGGAAGTGTAAAAGGGAAAAGGGTACTTTTTTTCATGTTTGGTGGGCTTGCAAAGAGGTACAGGTTTATTGGCAGAGGGTTTGGAATTGGATAACAGAAATGACGGGTCAAAAAACTCAATATAAACCAGAGATGCTACTACTTGGCATATTAGAAAAAAATATAAACAAAGATGATATATACCTAATTATTCATGTGATAACGGCGGCAAGAATTTTGTTTGCCCAAAATTGGAAAGCAACTGAAGTGCCTAGCGGAGATGCGTTAATAAGGAAAATTTTGTATTGCGCAGAATTGGATAAGATGACTAAAGAATTAAAAAATCAGGAGGAAACAGAATACTATTTAAGTTGGAATAAATTTTACAAAGGGAAGGGAAAAAAAGAAGGAAGGTCATTAGAAGGGATGTAAATAGAGGAAGAATATCTGGAATGTATAAAGTATATGTATAATACGGAATGTCTAGACAAAGATGTATGTCAAAGATGATACACTATGTTCAATGTTTTTTAATCTTTTTTTTTCTTTTTTTCTTTTGTATTCAATAAAAATTATTTTAATAAAAAATAAAAATAAAAATAAAAAAATCTCCTGATTCTGTGACTGGGTAGAAAAACAAATTCTCAAAAGGCAGAGGGGATTGGAACTGTTCCTGTCTTGGAGGGAAATCTTTTGTGCTCCAGTAAACACAGCAATGGGAAAAAACATGTCTTCTGATTACTGTCATGTGATGTTATTTGAGTGATGGGACCTGGCATATATCTGTCCATCGTATTAGATTAGTAGAAGTAACTGGAGACAGGTGGTCCTGAAAACAGTGTGGTCCTATATAGGTTGCAGTCAGCACTTTTGAATTGTACCCAGACAGCATTGATAAGTGCCTGACGGAAAATTCCCTAATTCACTGAGTTATAAGGAAGAGGAAGAGATAGAGTGCAATCAGACTCACAATCAGACTGTTATTATAGCTCATCTCAATAAAAGTGGCTTTTAGTATCCTGTGTAATTATTTTCTTGGTCCAGTGTACCTACTGGGCTGATACCCTGGTACAATAATTTTAATTAAATATATTTTCTCTTGGTTATTTTGTATGCCTTTTTGAATCACACACTGAATGGGCAGCACTATCAATTGGTTTATTTGCCACCCATCTCATTTCAAATGACTCTAGGTGACTTATAGCATAATAAACATTAAAAACATTAAAATAATAAATATATTTAATAAATACATAACTTAGATACATTTAATCTCTCCTATCAATGACAACTGCCACATCTATTTTTTATGGAAATATCTCCATTTCTTTTTAAATGTCTGTATGCATACTTTTTAAATGTCTGTATGCATACCTCATTTTAAAGAAGCTTATAATGATGCTAAAATCAGTTATCTGGCTAATTGTTTTAAAACAAGGTGAGTTGCTTTACTGTGTGGGTTTTAATTACAAGAATTCATCATTTCGTGGGGGGAAAAACTGCCCATCTGCTTCACTACTGTGTGAAACCTTGTTTAGAGAAATAAATTAATGTAAAGGCACACATATAACCCATTATAGCTCTACATAATTATCCTCAAATTACTCCTCCCATGGTAGTTTTAGTATCCTCCAGAGTAACACAATCATAATGATCAAAGCCACAAATTCCACATGATCAGATAGTTTTACTCGGAAATACTATATCCATATTCATTCTGGAAGAAATAATGCTGCCTTGATGTTAATTTGAAGAATGCCCAATGCAAACTAAGTCAGTAAGGCTTCTTCATATTTAACTTTGCAATTTCCCTATTTCCATGATAACAGTAGAAGGAAAGAATAAGGTCTGTGTGTGCCTGTGTGCAGTGTTTGTTAAGGAGGGAAAGCAAGAAATATATCTCTAGTATGTGTGTGTGTGTGTGTGTGTGTGTGTGTATGTATATATGTATATATGTATATACGTATCCTCTCTTACCACAGGGAACTTTGGGCAGCTTTAATGATATTAATAACCCACCTTTATTCATGTGCAAACCTTGAATTGTTATTTTGTATCCCAATTTCCTATGCACAAGAATAATTCTATAGAGGACTGCATTCTTCAACTCTGAAGAAACGAGAAGCAATTCATGAAGTTCCTCTTTTTTCATATGCATACATTTACAAGCATATAAAACAAGTTTTATATTCTATGTATATAACTTAATTATAATTCTAAAATTATCTACATTTACAGGCTTTACACTACTGAAGTTAACAGAATGTGCATAGTGGTTCTGGAATTTGAGCTATTTATGCATTGGCTTTGGAATTTAAGCTACTTACTACAAATAGAAATCAATCTCCTCATCTTATTAGACCATCTTAAAAAAGAATATATTATTAGAACTTACAATTCTTAGGTAGGTTTTAAAATCAATATTCAATATATCATTGACTTCTTAAAACATAATATAGTGTTTAGAATTTGGACATAATACAGTGTTTAGAATTAAAGTCCTAATTAAGTTATTTTTTTTAAAGAGCCCTTGTTATGGACAATATAAAAACTTCATTGAAATCACATTCTGAAATCTTAAAAAACGCACTAGTCACAGACCTTCAAAAAGAACATGGAATCTCTGCAATATTCTGCAAACTGAAGATTAACAGAAAGCTGTTTACCCTGACAAATACTTGTACAACTTTCTATGCTTAAGCATCCAGAACTAAACTAAAAGGAAAATATAATAACTCTTCCAACTCAGAGTGAATACTGTATGCCCATGGGAAGTTCAAACAATGAAGTCTCTAGCCCAGGGGTGTCAAACTGCCAGCTCGCAGGCTGGATGCGACATGCCGAAACCGCGCCCACTCCAGCTCCAGCAATGGGGAAAAAGTCATGATATGTCGCGACACGTCACATGACGTTGCGAGTTTGACACCCCTGCTCTAGCCTATACAGTTCTACTTTTTTCTACAGGACTCCATTTCTCATATGATCCCCTCTGTTTTGCACCAGAAACTATTAGAAAAGCCTTTATTGATGTCTCATGTTCCTGTTCATATTTTTTTAAAAAAAAATACCTCTTTTTAACTTATTTTTTCTGTATAATCTGACCTTTGTCAAACTGTATTTATGTGTTTATATATGTGTTATCAGAATTGCATATTTACTGTACAATTGGCACACATGTAAAACACTGAAACAATGTATAATAAAATTCTAAAGTGCAATTCTACACACACACACACACTTAGAAATAATATTAACCAACTGGTAGAGCAAAATGACAAAATAGAACCAAAGCAGATCAGACCAAAACAAAATGGAGGTTCACCTTGTCCCCAAGGCCTGGGAGAACAACCAGGTTTCCAATCTGAATGACATAAGAATGAGTGCCACGCACATCTTTGAGGGGAGGGGTCAGGGGAGAGAGATTCTGCCCAGAGGCAGAAATTGCAACAAAATATGCACATTTCCAGGATCCCTCAAGCTGACATTCTTTAGTTATTGGGACCTGGAGGGTACCCATCCTGCTGGACCATACCAGATGGGCAGAGACCACTAAATATAAATAGGAACTTAGATAACCAGGCTCCACACCATGAAGGGTGTTACGAGGGATAACTAGGACCCTGAACTGCACCTGGAAGCCAACTATAACTAGTGCAATTCACAAAGTAGCATGATCATAATATCCCTCATCACTACCCACTGTGCCTCATTCTGGACCAACTGTACCTTCTGAATGGTCTTCTAGGGCAGCGTCACATAAATTGCATTAGAGTAATCCAATTGTGAGGTGACAAGGGTATGACTGCCTGCCTGAAGGGCTTCCTGATCCAGGAAAGAGCACAACTGGTGCAGTAAATATACCTGTTCAAAGGGCCAAAAAGCAGTTTCCACCTGCTTTTTGAGCAAGAATGGAGAGTCCAAGAGGACCCTCATAGAAGTTTCAAATGGGGAAATGTAACACTATTAAAAGTCTACATCTGAATCTGGGAGGCCCAAATAAATTTAGCTTTGTGGGTTGTGGGTTGTGTGTTAAGTTCAATAAAGAATAAAACATAAGTCAAAAGTTAAATAGAATCAATTTAAAAAAAAGCAGAGATCATCACTGATATTGGGTACAGCAAATACTCACTTTCATAAAAAATGGGTTCATTTAATAGACCAGATCTTTACAGCTTTATAGTAGGGGTAATGGGGTTTGGCATCTTACTTAGCAGAGTTGGAAGTCTATTCTTTGCAGTTTCCTGCTTAGCTGGTCCAGAAAAGTCAGACAATTTCAGTAACTATTTTATTTCCAATAAATAAGAGGTAAAATTTATTTCAGGTTTCTAGATCCAGATATTGGCAACTGACCCTATTGCCATGCTACTGACCACTGAACTTGTTTCGGTATCAAAACCATGTAGCCCAGCATCAGACCTAAGCAACCACCAGATTAACCATTTGAAACAAAAAATGGACTCATTTTCCAGCAAATGGTTCTCCCTCAGGGAAAAGCCCAATAGCATCCAGATAGTAAAAGATCATTCCCCATCAAAACGACACACGCTGCCAAAATCCCAGTCCATAAACCACAAATCCTTATCTGCCAACTACAGATGCAAATAGCACAAGACAAGGTCAGAAGCAATCACATTAATGGCTGTGGTGCTGCCTTTCTAAGACTTGGGTCTGAAGGAAGGTGTCAGAATGGTTGCCAACTCCTCATGGAAATTAAATTACTGTTGTAGGAACCAAGCCTGTAGTGGAATGTATAGGTAGTCCTTGCTTTACAACAGTTCATTTAGTGACCATTCAAAGTTACAACGGCATTGAAAAAGATGGCTTTATGACCATTTTTCACAGTCATGACCATTGTTGTATTCCCATGATCATGTGATCAAAATTCGGAAGCTTGGCAAATGACTCATATTTATGACAGTTGCAGTGTCCCGGGGTCATATGATCACCTTTTGTGACCTTCTGACAAGCAGTCAATGGAGAAGCCAGATTCAGTTAACAAGTGTGTTACTAACAACTTCAGTGATTCACTTAACAACTGTGGCAAGAAAGGTCATAAAATGGGGCAAAATTCACTTAACAACATTTTGCTTAACAACAGCAATTTTGGGCTCAATTATGGTCATAATTCGAGGACTACCTGTAGTCTGGCATTGCAGAAAGGAGAGGCAAAGAGATAGCATGGAATGTCTAATAGGCAGGAAGAGAGCAAAATCTTCCCTAGGAATTTAGAGAATATATAGGTAGTTCTCAACTTACAATTATTTGTTTAGTGGCCATTCGAAGTTACAACGGCACCTAAAAATGACATGACAAGTTTTCACACTTATGACCGTTGCAGCATCCCCATGGTCACATGATCAAAATTCAAGACATTTGACAACTGACTTATATGACCATGATCATGTGATCAAAATTCGGAAGCTTGGCAAATGACTCATATTTATGACAGTTGCAGGGTCCTGGGGTTAAATGATCACTTTTTGTGACCTTCTATCAAACAAAGTCAATGAGGGAGTCAGATTCACTTAATAATCGTGCTACTAACTTGCAGTGATTCACTTAACTGTGGCAAGAAAGGTCATAAAATGGGGCAAAACTCAGTTAACTGCCTTGCTTAGCAACAGAAATTTTGGGATCAATTGTGGTCATAAGTCAAGGACTATCAGTATATCTGTAATTATTGCAACGAGCCATGGAAAGATACATGCTCGGCATTACAAGACAAGTTAGAAAGACCTGCACATGGATTAGAGAACAAACAAAAATATAAAATCCGATCAAGAGAGTGAAAGAATTTAAATGGAAATGGGCTGATCACATAGCAAGAAGAACTGATGGCAGGTGGACCAAGGCAGTCATAGAATGGATCTCACTTGATAAAAAGTATCCATGAAAGAGACCTAACACAAGATGGATCGACCACATCAGCAAATATTACGGGCCCAATTGGCAAAAGAAAGCTCAGGACTGTATAGGTTGGAAACATGTGGAAAAGGCCTTCATCCTAGTGGATAGACAATGGCTAAAATGATGATGATGATTGATGATGAAGACTGCAGATAATTGCTTTAGTCTAACAAGATTGTTTGTAGGTGAACAACAATAAAGGAACTGCTCAGAACTATCTCCATGTGTTGTTCATGGTTCTTTGGGCCTGACAAAGCCAGAAACCAAGTGCTGCTGGACCTCTACTGTTGTCAGGAATGAGCCATCACTGTTGTCTCCTCTTCTGTGGCTACCATAGATCTGACTCAGCCATTACTTGCCAAACAATGCTACAGAGCCTTTTCAATGCTGCTGTTCCTCTTCACGTTATTGCACAACATTGCCAAATAAAAAATGATTGCTATACAGGACATAGGGATCCATCTGTTGGAACTTTCCGAAGACTTTTCTGATATTCCAGGCATGAGACAAGGCTATCAGTCCTTGCATATTTTTCCCTAGGCAGCCTATATACAGGTAGCCTCAACGCTGAGCAATTGTTCAAAGTTACGACTGACCCAAAACAGGTAAGTTACGATCCAAATTTGAACTTTTGACAGTCATTTCCACCACCACCTGTGGTTACATGACTGCACTTTGGGCACCTGGCAACACAGTTGTATTTAAGTCCATTTGCAGCATCCTGTGTTCACATGACTGCATTTTATGAGTTTTGCCAAAAACCTGCAGTTCTAGTTTTCAGCAAAACGGTGACCATAGCACACCACTGGTTCATTTAATGATCAAGGCTTTACAACCACAAAATAGTCATAAAAATCAGGTTGGTAGCGTTTTACAGCTGTTACAACTTATGACAGGCTGAATTATGATCGTAACTTTAGGACTACCTGCACCCAACAAGGGATACGAACCAAGCTGGACTAGTAAACAGCAGTTCAAAGCCATCCAGCCATCCTATATGGAGAAACTTTGACCCCTTATACTTTACGATTTTAGACCATGGAGATCAATAGTAATTCATCATCTCTAAATGTAGATGTACGTCAGTCTCTCTTCACATGACTCCATTCACTCGAAACAACCAAGTTTTCATGTTAGTCAAAACACATGAGGCTCCTGAGCAGAAATGTCCTCAGATGATACCACTGCACAATATTATTAAAATAGAATCCCACTTCCCCAAATAAAATACTGGAAATATGCATGCTTCATTTCGAAGAGAATGTGGTCTCAAAAATAAGCCAGAGTAGAGACTATGTGTACAAAAGGAGCTCAGGAAACAGTATGCTCATAAAAGAGGGGAAGTGTGAACATGGAGACATGTGACACTGGCTCCCAACACTTCTCAAATACATTTTTTGTTCCTCACAATAGGTCGCTGATTTCAAAATAATGGATGATAAGCAATACCAATTTGCACACTTTGTAGCTATGGTTGGAATAATATGGACTTATGGGGGGGAAATACCACTTTAAAGCTAGTACAGCTAATGATTAAAGTTGTTTCATTCATTACTGGGAATGAGATGGGGCAATATCAATTCATTTTGTGGAAAGACTGGTGTAGTCAGGACATGTTAAACTGCACTGTAAGCTACTTTTGATAGGTGTGTCAATCCTTGAGAACCACTTGTCTCAATTCCACAAACTATTCTCAATAAAATGTGCCTCCCTCTTTTAGCAGATCAGCCAGTTAGCTAATGCTATATATTATTACTAATTTAAAATGCATTTTCTGGAGGATTTCCAGCAGCGGGCAAGATTAAGGTTCTTTATTATTAATCCAGATGAGTTTTTGTGTTTTTTTTAATCCTATTAACAATACTATTATTACAGAGAAAAAACGTGCATCTATGAGGTAGCTGCAAAATCACGCCCTGCCTCAGGATTAAAGGATTACAACCCACAACCTCTTTTGTACGCTGTTCAATCCTATTTACATAAGAAAGTAACTCAAGCGAAGTAGCCGCTATTGCCCCTTAGAACCATATCCAAAATTTAGCTTCCCGTACAATTTACGGAGGCAACTGTTTCTACAGCATGACAGACCGGCCGAGGGTCTCCGTGCGTGCATGTCTGGTGTGGCAGGACCTCCGGCTCTTCTGAAGCTGTTCAATAATAGCGGGCCGCGGGGAAGGAAAGGGCAAGGCAAGCGAGAAGAGTGGAAGACAACTCCATCCCTACGTTTGGGGTTCATGACCGCCCCCCCACCGCAGCTGGAGAAGCAGTTTAACCGCCAATCTCGCGCTACGAGGAAGAACACAGCCTTCGCCCGTCAAGGCGCGCGCGAGACACGAGCCTCCCTGGGCGGCATCGCAGGTTTCTGGTGAGGCGAGAAGCCACCTCCACACGCCGCGTGGGGAAGGGCTCTCGCTTTCGGTCCCACATCCCTTCCGCGCCTGCGCAGGAAGCTAGGCGAGTCGGAGCACTGTACAGCAGAACACGCCGAGCCAGCCCGAGGTCGGGCTCCACCCTGTCGGAGAGGGCGGCTGGCCGGCGGGAGTGGGGACTTCCCGGAGGTTGGCGGGTTGTTTTTGCTTTTTTTTTTTTCCTTCCCGTCAGGCGACATTAGAACTGGCGGAAAGGGGAGCAACCGAGTCCGCCGCTTTCGAGGATGGTCTTCGAATCGTTGGTGGTGGACGTTCTGAACCGGTTCCTGGGCGATTATGTGGTGAACCTGGATAGTTCCCAGCTCCAGCTTGGCATTTGGGGAGGTAAGCCAGAGGCCAGGCTGGCCCTGGCCGATTTAGCCGAGCTCGGCCTCGTACGGCAGCAGCCCCCGAGCCCCCTTCTCTTCAGGAGGCGGTGGCCGGGGCTCCTCCCCTTCGCATGGCACGGCTGCTAGCCTCCTGGTGCGCCTGCTCGCTCGCCCGCGTGTTTTGTGGCGGTGAGGGAGTGCGGTCCTGCCCAAGAGACGAGGAGCCGGGACAAACTCTGTTGCTTCCTCGGCGAGCGAAGTGTCCCCTTCTCCCCTCCCCCCGGAGCCCCGCGGGCGGTCTCGCCGAATTGCTTAGAGTTGTTTTCCTTCCTGCACTGCCAGGCCTTGTCACGTGTCATGCCTTGCCTTCTCCCGTGTTTGCTCTTTTTGGAAGGGAATCTCCTTTAAGAGGAGACTAGGAGAGAAGTTAAGGCCTCTTAAAGGGTGCTCGAGAATAATGAGGCCGTTGTTGGGACAGCGATAAAAAGCAGTTGTGTTAAACGAGGTGTAAAAAGCAAGTGGTTTTTTTTCGTGTACTATATGCCTCATTCTGTTTAGGTTAGCTTTTGGGTTGGTGTGGGAACTTAGTACTGCATGAACTTGCTAATCATCACACTGCTTCGCTGATATGCATTCGCATGTTCATTTATTTATTAATTTTAGAAGGTGCCTGAGTCCCGAATGACTCTTGGTAACTTACATAATTAAAGAAAACAAAAAGATAAACTGTGCAACCGGAATAAATAGACATTCCCTTGCAGAAAGTCAACAGTTAATCAAACTCCAGTCCTGGGAGTGGACCATGTTTTCAAAGGCTTGTGGGTTTCTTGTAGAATGGGAGCCTTACAAATCTGCGGATTGCTTTTCCAGAGTGTAGGCACTGGGACAGAAAATCTTGCAGTAATTTTATTTGATTTGTCATTTAAGAATAATGATAGAAATCACTTATTTGTGTGTTATACCTAATACACGTCCTCAAATTACAACAGTTCGTTTAGTGACTTCAAAATTACAGTGGCACTGAAAAAAGTGACATGACTGAAAAAAGTGACATGACTGTTTTTCACAGTTACCACCTTTGCAGCATCCCCATGATTATGTGATCGAAATTCGGGTGTTTGGCAATTAGTTCATATTTATGACCTTTGCTGTGTCCCAGGGTCATGTGATCACCTTTTGTGACCTTCTGACAAGCAAAGTCAATGGGGAAGCCAGATTCATTTAACAACCAGGTTATTAACTTATGAACTACAGTGATTCACTTAACAACTGTGGCAAGAAAAGTCGTAAAATGGGCCAAAACTGACTTAACAAATGTCTCACTTAACAACAGAAATTTTGGGCTCAATTGTGGTTGTAAGTTGCAGATTACCTGTATCTCCCTGCAATTTGTTTTCAATCAAAATTCTTTCATTGAACTCCCAATTTGTTACTGAGGTAGTAGATGTAGCTCTTTAAAAAATCGAATACATACGACATGCAACATAGGTGTATAATTCTCTGAACATAATTCCTCATTTTGGAATATGAATACTTTGGAATTGGTGAATTGTTTGCATTGCTCAACAAATTTGGCCTTTGGTTAATAATCCATGGATGAGTGAAATATTTTCTGATGGTGGGCCATTGATTTTATTAATTTTCCCTTTTGGTCCAAAATAATTAACAGAGGGAATAGGAAATACATGCTATGACTAGAAATCCAAGTTATTGAAGATCACTTTTAAATATTTCCATTCCTGGAAATGTTCCTTAGAAAACTAGTGTTCGATTTGACTGTACTAGAATATATTTTTGATACAATGCTCAGACTAATTTAAGGATGACATGAGTACTTCCAAAATAATTTTATTTGCTAATGCTGTAGATGTGCAATATGTATATTAAAATGTACCTTGTGGAATCTCAATAGAGTAGATAACCAACTTTTCTCATTTAATATTATACTACATGGTTTCTTCTTTATCATTTAGTTTTCTTTAATTTCTCATATAATTTGTTCTAAATCAATAAGTACAAGTTTGAAAATAATCAAATTCTATAGCTGCACAGGTATAAATTGCAATTGGCCACTTTTAATATGTCAAACAAAATCAAAATATTCACTTTGTGACTTGTAATTTAGCTAGATTCCAGCTAGATTCCCAAACTGTGATTATAGCAAATATCATTTGTTAAAAGCTGGAAAATTAAAATAACTTAGATAGTTCTCACATTTTATAAGAATGTTTTTAGGTAGGTAGTTGAACTAAAAGGCTTCCAAGATCTCTTCCAGCCCTATTATTCTACAATTATTTTATATGTTAGCTTTCTTTCCTTTCTTATGATAAATACTGTCAGTAAAGTAAAGGTACTTTACAGAGCAATTTCCAATGTCTTCCTGAGTGGCCCATGTGAACCAAATTGAGCTCATTTGTGAGTTTCCTATTCTGAGAACATATTCTGCCTAACATATGTCCTTTTGACCACCTGGTATTAAAGTACTCCTCGACTTAAGATAACAATTGATCCAAAATTTCTGTTGCTAAGTGAGACACTTGTTAAGTGAGTTTTGCCCCATTTTATGACTTTCCTTGCTACAGTTAAGTGAATCGTTACAGTTGTTAAGTTAGTAACACAGTTAAGTGAATCTGGCTTCCCCATTGACTTTTCTTGTCAGAAGGTTACAAAAGGTGTTCACATGACCCCGGGACATTGCAATCGTCATAAATATGAGTCAGTTGCCAAGCGTCTGAATTTTGATCATATGACCATGGAGATGCTACAACAATTGTAAGTGTGAAAAACGGTCATAAGTCATTCTTTTCAATGCCATTGTAATTTCAAATGGTCACTAAATGAACTGTTGTAAGTTAAGGACTACCTGTATGGAAAACATTTTTTTTCAAGTTGGTTGAGAGGATGAGGGGAATTTAAATTTGCTGTGGGGAAGATAATGAAATATTCTATAGTACTTGGAATGCTGTGTAAGGCCATAATATTTATGTATGTTAAATCTTTTAAAAACAGCTTGGTTTTTTCTTTCTTTTTGTATGTTATAGACAACTTATTTAGCTCCTGATATTAGTTAGTGACTTTAGAATATATGAAATGCATCTTCTATCTGTTCTTAGAGAGTGTATATATTTTTTGCAAACTAATACCGGCTTAATAAATATTTCAAAGAGCATCATAGTTGAACAGAGCCCAGAGAGCAAACTACCATTTCTATTATAAATAGTTCTATAAATAGTAAGAGAATAGAAAAAAGAGAATACTAGAGAAGCATACCTAATACTAATGGAGTTATTTGTGGTTAGGGATATATTGTACCGTAGATGGTGCTTAAATTTAGAGTGGTTGAAATACCAGTAAGAAAATCCATGCAACTATAAATATAACAGCATTACATGTTAATCATTGGTTAGGGAATTAGCTCAAATGATACAGCACTTGGAGTTTGAAAGGTAGTAGTAGTTTTCTAACATTTTACCCTTTTCTCCTATGTATGTGTGGGACAGATAATGCAATTCAGTGATAGAGTCTGTACTTTTATTCATAAAAGTCCTAAATTCTAAACGTGACATTTTCAGGTAGATGCTTAGTTTAGTAAGTACAACAGTTGGTTCAAGATCTAGCTCAGAAACTAAGAGTTGGCGCCATCCCACATGACTGGTCACTGTGCCCCTTCACTACAATAATTTTCAAGCAATGTGTGGCATCATCAACTGTCTCCTTTCTTTAAAATAAGAGACTTTTTCCACCACTATGTTTGCTTTTCATCTATCAACATTGACTATTTACAGTATGGAGGAACAAGATGTCCAATATAAGGAGAAGGAAAAAGTGTTTAGTGGGAAAGGATAAGGAAGAAGGTGTGGTGACTTGTCTTCTGGAGAGAAGGGGGACTTCTAGAAGTGGGATTAGGAGGAAAATATTGCCAATGGAAAGTAATCTTACAGCTCCAGAGCAAGCATTGTTAACAGCATCTGCTTTGAATTTCCATTTGGTTAAAAAAGGGGCCTTTAGTCTGTCATGGGAAGGGCTAGGATGCTGGTCTCAACTAAATAAATTCTGGTTACGAGAATCAGTTAGATTACAGATTTTTTCAAACTCTACTGAGTTACTGAAAACAATATAGTTTAATCCATCGCTATAAATTTCAGCAACATAACTTGATTATGCAATAGAATTTTGCATCATGTGTTTTTATTATCTTTATTTTAATTACTTGCCCACACTTATTTGAATTTTTCCATCACCTAATATTAGTTGAGCCCATGTTTTCTGGATTATAGTGGTTGATAAGTATGGTTGATACAACTGAATGTTCCACTGATGTTTTGTTAGCAAAGAATTTTTCTCTCAAGAATTTTACTTGGTCTTGTTCGTGTAGCCTTTAAGAGGACCTTGTAACTCTGTGAATGTTTTATTGATTTTCTTACTGCACTCCTTAACTAATTATTCCTTTGTTCATATTTTCCTTCATTTTTATTGTAAGTGGTTTTCACGTGAAAGAAAGTAGCCAGCAAAGTAGTTTCATATAATATTATGAGGATGCACTACAAATGGCACATAATATTATACTAAGTGGATCAGAAAAAGTGTTAAACTTCAGTGGAAAATAATTTGTGATAATTTAGTTAGACAATGACAATAAAAAGCACACTAGTCTTTCTGGTATGTATCTCTGCTCTTGCTATTACTTGCCAGATCACTAAGTGCCCAGTTTAAAATTATTCTCCAGGTTATTTTATGTAAAGATCAACACTTTTGTATTAATTTCTCTTTTTTTATATCCACTTATCACTATATAGACAAGAGAACTATATAATTTCTGCTTCCTGGACTTATTACAAATGTGACATCAGCCAAGGTGACTTGTCCTGACATCTGTGAGTGCAACATGAAACCAGCTTAACAGCTAGCTGAAGCTAATTTAAGTCTGCACTTCATCCTAAAACTTAAGAGTTACAGATGTTGTGATTTTAATAATGTGCCATCTTTTTATCTCTTGTGGCCCAGCTAGATAAAGAATTCAAAGTATTTCTCATTCTCTTTTAGTTGACTTTATTAAAGGCATTACTGTCTACAGGCTTTGGATATTTTTTCAGTGAATGATTTTTGTGTGTGCATGTGTGGTTATCCAGAAGTATATATTGAAAGCTTTGACATGGACAATTCTCTTTTCAAAGGTGTAGTTCATTGTCTGAGAACTGTGCATGGCCCTTGGAAAGTGCCAATATAGTGTTCCATGGAGCCTGCAGCTCCACTCATCTGCCCATTAGCCAGCTGCTAGAACACTGTATGAGATGCCCTTTCATAAGAAGGGAAGCAAAAGGCCATCATCCTACTGAAACTTGCTGTGGCTAGCCAGTATAAAACTAATTTTCTTCCTTTTTGCTAGAAGAAAATGAAAAGCTCTTAGATTTTCTTTTCCTCTTGATGAAGAAACTTAAAATCATTCTGTTTTGGGGGCATGGAGGTGTGGCAGTGTATATAAAATATCTCTGTCCACATTTAAATGTATGCACATATATATATATATATGGAAGATGGTTGTGTGTACTTGTATATGTGTGTGTGTGTATGTATGTATGTATGACTATGCTGAGATTGTGAGTGCAAACAGATTTAGGTGTACTCTTAACACAGAGGTCCCCAACCTTTTGGGCAACGGATTGGTTCCGTGGAGAAAGGTTTTTCCACAGACTGGAGAATACATGGTTTTGTATGCTGCCTGCATCCCACGGATGGGGCTTTGCTTGTTTGTGCGGCCCAGTTTCTGGCATGCTGCGGCCTGGCACCGGTCGAGAGACCGGGGTTTGGGGACCCCTGCTCTAACAGATGCGTTCCTGAAAAACATGACTTTTTTTTTTTTTTTATAAAACTTGTAGTTTATAAAACTTGTTTTTTAACAGTTCTTTACAGACTGTTGACATTTTCCTGTTATGTTCTCTAATTTTATATATATGTTTGCTAAAACATATTCCTATAATTTTTAAACTTTATTTCAATAAAAAATAAGTTTGTGGTGTTATTGTTCAGTAGTAAAAGGCTGAAAAGGACAATGGAAGAGTCATTGGACCAAATCTGAATGCTCTGGATCCTATGTGTAACTATTGAAGATGCCTGTAATAGATGTACGTCTATTACTTACATTACGAAGGATAAAAATCCATAGGATGTATTTTTAAGTGAAAATATTTCTTAGCATGCTATGCAAAATTGTTAACTTGTATCAGAAAACATTTTTTTAAAAAAACGTTCTTAACCATTAATTTTTAAAGAAGGAAAATATATTTTGAATTTGAGATTGAATTTACAGTCCCAGTCTGTTCTTCTGGTGTTATATCATGGTAAATGGCAATACCATGGCAACCTGATCAGAAAAAAAAAAAGTTTATGTGCACTGTAGCTCAGTGATGAATGGGGAGTTTGTTCTCGAATCAAAGAAATCCTGGAGATAAGGCCTCATTCTTCTATGCAAGATTATCCCCAAGATTATCATACAACTACACATACCTTCTTGCTGCATATTACTATATTTCACATATACATACTGGTATAATAACATTCCTGGAACTCTTGTGTAATGTGAAAATTCAACTAGTTGTTTGAGCAAACTGGCTGAAATTGCAGCAGCCTAATTGCATCTGCAAACTTCGCAGCTGATTACAAAGTATCTTCTACTTTATATACTGGAATTGATTATTCAGGAAATTATGATTAATTTTTCTGTGGCTAATACAATAACCATGTTGATGACTTTCCATATTGTTGCATATGTTCTGTACTATATTTTAGAGACTGTTCCTAGATGATTCTTTAAAGATTTATAATAATACAGATTTGGAATTATTTAAAATAAAATGCATTTAGGAAAATAATGGAAATAAGGCATAAACCAACAATTTAGCAATACTGACAGTAGTTCAGGTATTGTTTGGGGCAAACATTCTTAAAAAGAACAAGTGTTTTATTGAAATAGTTTGGGGTAGCTTCTCAGGAATCTTTGAATTTGATCAGGGTCCTATTCTAAAATCAAAGGCAGTGCTGTAAGTTTGATGTAGGAAGATTTGATCTCTTTCTCCTTTATTCCCTTTTACTGGCTCCTTAGGCTGCTTTTTTCAAGATCAGGAAATTTTGACCATGAGGAATGCAAGGATTTGTGTGCTGATTCATAAATAAGACAACATAAATTTGCGATCTTAGTCTTTAAGTACTGCATTTTTTACTTTGCTAGGTCTCCATTAAAATAGTTAGAATTCTAATAGAAGTATTTCTGACTATTAAAATGTTGTAAATCAAGTTTGTTGTTCTCTGATTATGATCTTTTCAAATTTCTTAATAGGAGCTGTAGCACTTAAAAATCTTGTAATAAAAGAAAATGCATTGGTAAGTACTAAAGTGCCTTTTGCATCATAGTTCTTCATAAATACATGTTTATATGCTGTCTTAGGAATTAATAAAAAAAGCATTTGTGCACATTCTGGGCTTTATGCTGTTATAATAATGTTTTCGTCATTGAAATGTAATCTAAAACATTTATCTTTGCAGTATCAATTTGATGTCCCTTTTAAAGTTAAAGCAGGTCATATTGGTAAGTAGAATTTTCAAGCTTTTTACAATAATTAAATAAATTTGTATTTTTAAAGATATGAGTTTTTATTTCTTAGAAATGCATTGGTTCATCATGCAGCTATTATCTAACAATAAAAAATTAAGGCTTCTTGAGAGCTTTTGATATTCACATGCAATTATATATGGATTAATTAAGAGCCTATATGTTTAACCATTTATCACTTTACATTCAATGGATATTATATTGTAATAGTTCCTTAATTAAGATATTTAGTGAATAGTTGTATTTGTTAGCTAAAAATATGTTGTCTTCTATGGTTCACAGTTTTGTCTAATTAGCAGATTATTAATGGTATCTAATACATAAGAATATGTTCTTGTATTCTTGGTTGATCTAATCTGACTTTATTATATATCTGCTACATTTTATGTGTCTACTTTCATTGAATTTAGATTCAAATATTGAGGTATTTTTTCTTGCTTTCAATAAATTAGTAGTCATTATAGGAGATGGTTGTTATCTGTAAAACTCTACATAGCATAGGATTTGGTTACTTGAGGGATACCTATTTCCAGTATCTCCAGTATTACCTACCCAGCCAATTTAAGGCATTTTGGATTCCTTCAATTAGACAGTGCCATCTATTGGGTCCCTGGAAGAGTGCCTGCCCTATGAAATAAGGTGCCCCCTGAGATTTGATTGACCTTCATCTTGCTGGTGTTTCTAATGGCTTTGAAGACCCATCTCTTTGCCAAGTCTTGAGCGAGCATGGTTGAAGCCCCCTTTTTGGTTGTGAGGATTTGTTTTTTGCTCCTACCCAATTTGCATTCCTTTATTATTATTTATTACTGTATTGTTTATTCCTTTTACGGTTGTTACATGTGAACCTTCAGAATCATTGAGAATCAGACAGCGTACAAACTTAACAAATAATAATATATGAAAGAAAAACTTCACTGGTCTTTTTATTTTCTAAGTTGTAAGCAATTTATTGCAAGTATGAGTAAAGTAGTGCCATAGTGTGCTTTTATACATATAGGAAAATATTCAGATTTATATTTAAATTCTATGGTTTTAGGTTTGAAATGGAAACATTTTAATGGTAGTGGGAGAATGGTAAATCACCACAAGCACAGCATAGCTTGGACATTCAGCTGGATTGTTTTGGAAATGCCATGGTCCAGCTGAATCAGAAGGTGTAAAGTATTGCATATTTTATATTTTAGCTGAGACAAATTCCAAAAGGGGTTTAGTGGAAAAGTAGGGCAAGCCTGGTAAACGTTACTCCCATCTTCCCATTACATGTTTTCCTTTCTTTACAGACACCTAATGCTGCATAAATGTAACCAGCAAACCTGCCTGCTTTTCCCATTAATCTTCTTACATTTTTCTTTGCTTACCGCCTACTCTGCTGTATCGTATTATAGTCCCCTTTTCTTTCTGTCCACATCTTGGAACAACCATTGCATTGAATGGCCATGTTTTAGGTTTGTCTCCAGATGAAATGTTAAGAATCTGTGTCGCGATGAAATGCACAACCACTCAGAATTAATGTGTTTTGTGCATGAGATGATCAGTGCATAAAATGTTTTGCCCATCCCTAAACTAAGTTTTTCTTTCAGGTAATATTTGCACCATTTTTTCAATATGATACGGGTGATATGTTTTAAATTATGAGGAAAATAAATTCAATTTATATTAAATTCCAAGCAAAAAAGATAAGGAATACACCCACCTAGCTTGACCCAGATTAGTAGAATTATTAGTATAATTTACAACTAATCCTTATGTAATGTTAAACATGATACTTGGAAATATTTTGAAGTAGAAACCTTTTTTTAAAAAAAGTTATGATTAAAAATATTGTTGGATTTTTTTAAAAAATGACTTTCTTTGTGATTCTAGGTCAGCTAAATTTGCAAATACCATGGAAAAATCTTTATACTCAGCCAGTTGAAGCTGTTTTAGATGAAGTTTATCTGCTTATAGTACCTACAGCTAGTAAGTTTATTAAGAAATGGAACTGAACTGTATAAAATAAATATGTAAAATAATATTTAGCCAGAATAATTTATGCCTCTGTAATATTAATCATGCAATAGTTTGGGTACCCATAGTCTGACTTACATATTCAAAGTTAATAACTCAGAGTCAAACTTTCTTTTGAAGTTAAATATATATATAATTTGAAAAAAAATAGTTGGTTTTTGGTGTTTGTCATTGTTTAAAATCTGACGTTATTTGTGGTTGGCAAGTAAGAAGCAATTAGTATTGTTATTTGTTGATTTAATTAATACCCTAAATGTGCCTAGTAGACAATTTCTGGGTGAGCAAACACATCTAATCATTTGAATCTGTTCATACTTCCCTCCAGAAGAAAATAGGTCCTAAGATGTTTAGAGCTGGATAAATTGTCATCAGCTCCTTAAACTGAGTTTAGTAGCTCACAGGCTAAGGACTGAGCCCCCATGATTTTATTTAGCTACCTTACTCAAGACTTTAATAGCTATTTTCTCAGTAGCCTGTAGCTCAGGGGTCTTCAAACTTGGCCCTTTTATGACTTGTGGACTTCAACTCCCAGAATTCCTCAGCCAGCAATGCTGACTGAGGAATTCTAGGAATTGAAGTCCACAAGTCATAAAAGGGCTAAGTTTGAAGACCCCTGCTGTAGCTTCTGAACCTTCTTCAATGATAGTCTTTCACAGAGTATACTGAAGCCCAGCTACAATAATTTTAGTGACTATAATTCAATAGAATTAGATTTTAGTTCATTAAAAGATTATATCTGACATATCAACTGAAGTCGAACATAGCAGCTTCTTACCACTAAAGCACCCCCATGCATCTAACAACATTTTTGAATAAAAGAAAATTCCCAGATGATACACTTGTTCTTTCCAAAAGAGTGTGTTCTCATTCAGAACATTTTTTTATTCTTCACCAAAATTTCCTAGGTAAATTCATGCTACAAAAAAGAGGTTTCTTTGTAAATCAATAAAGTAAAACAACTGGAAGAAGCAGGTATGAATAATAACAATAAAGGCATAATTCAGTTTACAAATCAGTGAATGAATGACAAAATAGCTCATCCTAAATTCAAACTTTCAGGTTTTGCTGATATTTTTAAAGATAATTTGTCATGTATTGAACATTTCATGATACATTTTGCAGTCTTCACAACACCATGAAAATGCCTGTGTGCCTCTAACACAGGGGTGTCAAACTGCCGGCCCGCATGCCGGACGCGTCATGCGGAAGCCGCGCCCACCCCATTGCCGGCAATGGCAAAACCGTCCCGATATGTTGCGTGACATCACGTGACATCGCGAGTTTGACATGTCTGCTCTAACAGCTCTTACATTCTGAACATATGACATTCTGCAGATATCCTATGATTCTTGGCTATTCAGCCATATGTGCACATATGCACACATACATTGTTAGCCCTTTGAGGTACTCCAGACAACCACAACTATGAGTATTAATTCTATCTTTATTATAAAGTTACATTAATAGCATTTTGTAAGACTGAAAGTATTTCTCCTTTCACTCTCTGGAAAACTATGGAGGGTCCTTTTTGAAATGCTCCTCTGCCCCTTCCCTTCTGGGAGTTGAGAAATCTTTAAGTGCCAGTTGTTTAGCCTGCAGCTCTTCCTCCATCTCCCAGGATCATTCCTACATACCATTACACACACACACACATACACACACACACACACACACACATACAAAGGAAAAACTATTTTAGTGCATTGTTTTATTCTTGAAAGAGGCTGACTTATTGCTTACTGCAAGAATGTGTACAAAGAATGGGTACTAAATATTTTTCGTACAGAGAGTAAGTACAATCAAATAGGACTTAATTATGTATTTGTGTGATTTCAAATGTTGTTTTAATCTAGTTGTGTTTAATTATTAAAATAATCCATTCTATTAGGTATTAAATATGATGCTGAAAAAGAAGAAAAGCAACAGCTGGAAGCAAAGCAAAAGGAACTGCAAAGAATTGAAGATGCAAAACAAAAGATTGCTGACAAAGGTAAGAAAAGATGCAATTGGCATTTATTCATTTAGTCATTCAATTTTAATGCCAACTGAATGGTGGCTCACAAAGCATATCAAAAGCAAATCAATAGAAATGCAATAAAATGAATTTAAAAAGAATTACAAAATACAGGTAATCCTTGAGATATGATCATTCACTTAACAGCCATTTGAAGTTATGAAAGGAAGGAAGGGAGCAAAGAAAATCTTTCTGCAGCTTGCATTGAGAAGCTGAAGAAAAAGTTCCACTCAAAAGAAAAAGCGACTAGGTCAGAACATATGCAGCAAACAGCCATGGCAGAAGCTGGGTCCTTGGAAACCTTTTTGCTGCTTGTCTGATTGCCTTTAGAGGAGTCCTAGCTGGCTCGTAAAAAGAGTCAGACAAATAGCAAAAAACTTTCCAAAGAAGGTTTTGCTGCTCATAGAAATCTTCTAAAGGCAATCAAACAAGCAGCAAAAGCTTTTTGCTTAATGTTTAAAAGAAACCGACAAATTTCATTCCAAATTGTTTCTAGGATTCTGAATTCTGTTATTGGCTTGTAATTGTTTTTCATTCTTTTAAGCCAATGGTCCTCAGATATTTTAATCTCATTCTTAAAATACAGGACTGAAGGAGCTTTGGTTATATCTACCAATCTGTACTATATTAGAAATTAAAACAGAAATCCACTAAAACTTATAGCAGAATATTCTAGTTGAGGCTACTTTCTTTTGAAATGCAGAATACATTGTGTTTTATTTCATGCTGATTGCTTCTAGTACAAATGCTGAAAGATCCCATGGTCAGAAGTGTCAAAAGTGGTTGAATTTATTATTTTGAATATATTGAATATAGAATTGCAATCTATTCAAAATATATCAAAATATTTCCAAGAATTGTGCAGTCATCACTTATATTTGTGGCTATTTATTATTTGCCTATGACTTATATATTTAGGATTTGCTTAAATGTAAGTATTTTACCATAGGATACATGCTGTTGGTTAAATGAAATGTTGAGGTTTGGCTGCCCCTTTGGTAAGTCACTTAAAAGGTATAATTCAGTAGGGATTCAGAAGACCTTTTATCCACTTAATGAATTATTAAGTGCCTGTGGAATCACAAATAATCATAGCTTGCAGCCTGCCAATTTAATTATTGACTCTTATTATTTTCTAATGCTGTGAAGCTGAATCATTGTAGACTGAGGTTCTGAATAATGTTAACTCCTCACATCTGTAGCTGACATGGTCACTTCAGCCTGGTTCCAACATAATCCTTTAATTGCTTCAGTCAGCAGCAAACATTGTCCCTGTTAGATTTCAGTAACAAATGTTATATAGAGGATCTCAATTTACTTCACTCAGCTGAAGCACCACTGTTTATTGTAAGGATTCCAGTGATCCTTTGTCTTGAGTTTTCATTTCTCTTCATTCTTTTCTTTATCCAACCCCCACCATTTTAAATTTGACTGACCAACTTCCATCACACTTTGGCCACAGTTAGTATGGCTGCTTGTGTCATCTCCAATGATTATATCAAATGAGTTCCTAAGCACCCTTTCTTAGTCTTCCATGTTTAACAAGACACACATCTGTTGTTGCAAAAAGAGGTGATTGCATTCATCCCTTCAAAGGAACTCATATTTAATTTCTACCTACCCTATTTCTTGTATCTCTGTCTGTGTGAATATATAAATAGAACAATATACTGTCAAGAAATACCTGTTATGTATTCCTGAATATTATTTCTGCGCCTAAACCAACTCTAGTCTCCATTGCTTAATAATATAAAGCATTCACTTAATTTAGATAAAGCACAAGAAAAGCAAGATACTTTCATAGAAAAGTTAATTACTCAAGTTATAAGAAACCTTCAGTTGAAAATTTCCAACATCCATATACGATATGAAGATGATGTAAGTATATGTGCATAGAATATTCAGATAAATTGTAAAAAATTGAATAATAACTTTAGATGGTTGTATAGAAGGATAATCTTTATTCTGTTCACCCATAAAGAAAGTGATTGCTGAGAAAGTTGAGACTGCGTCGTCTTTATTTGCCTATTGTATCATTATAATTTGGAAGTTCAATGATGGTATGATTGCAAAGTTGCATATTAAGTACTGGTGTAATGCTGGGGAACTTTTTGAACAAATAACATTTGAATCCAGTTCTTTCTCTAGTTTTAGTGGATTGCAGAACTAATGACTATATATAAATTCCTACCCTTAGATTTAAAACTAAAGACAGTTTTTCTCTGACTGAGGCCCATAATGATTATACAAATGTAGTTCAGATTTGGAAGGTACTATTTTATGCAACAGTATACTAATCTAAAATACGTACACATAAAGGAGTATGTGTAGAGTAGAACGCTAAGGATACTATGTTGGGAATATTAGGATGAAACATACAGCTAAGATATGAAGTTTAGCTAATCTTAATCCAAAGTTAATCATAGCAATTCATATCATTCTGGTTTATAAAATCAATATACATAGAGAAATGTCAAGAAATATCTCTTTTATTTTATTATAAGGGACACATGTTACCACAAATTTTACATCCTGCATGTTGTATACCTGTATATATTATATTGTTGCGTATTGAAAAATATTTGTGTTTTTTTTGCAGATCACAAATAAAAATATTCCACTGTCATTTGGTATCTCACTTGAAAATCTAAGTTTACAGGTATTATCATTGCTCAAGTTTTTAATTAAAAACTTGTTTCTGTTTTTGAGTGTCTAATATGTATATAGCCTCTTTTATCGTAATTCAGGAATAAATGACAACTTTGAAAGTGGAATAAACATAACTTTAATTAAAGCACAACTGAAATTGAATAAATTTTGAATATTGAATAAAATTGTTTGCATTATTTATAAAGAAAAACAGATCTGAAATTTGGGTGGTCTCCACAGAAAGATGGTTTTTATATTTGGGAACTGACTAAGATTCCTTCTGTTCAGACTTTATTTCTAAATATGGAACACTATACAAATCCACTCAGGTGTTCCTGATGACAGCTGGGGGAAATCTTTCTTAATGTTGTTCTTTCTCACAACATAAATCAATAAAGTAATGTCAGAATAACTTCTGTTTCTATTACAGACTTCAGATCAAAATTGGAATCCATGTATTCAAGATGCAACCCCTAAATTGTTCTATAAGGTAGAGTCCTAGGTGGAAATCCAGTTGAGTAGAATGTGCTGTGAGACTCCTTCAGAGTTTGTGTTAATGTAAAGCACAAGGGAGGTTTCATTCTTTTGCTGTTTGTTTTACATATTAATCTCATTTTGAGTAGAGCTAAATCACAACTACACTGGCAAGTTTTTTGATGTGCATATTGTAATTTTAATATAGTGAAGGGACTAAAAGTTTGTTTGTTGGATTTATATCCTGCTTTTATTCAGGAACTCGGGTTGGTAAAGTGGATCAATAAGTTGAAATTATTACATGGCTTAGTAAAGTGATAACCAGTTGATGATTCACAGACCATTGGTGCATGAAACTATAGTGATTTCTTTACTTTTCTCATAAACCTAGAAATAACAGATAAAAGAATAGCAACCCCATTTTCTAACTGATCCAAAGATTGTCCATGTTTCAGCTGGTTTTGAATTCAGAAGTAAAATCAGGGAACCATCAATATCTGAAGAAGTGGCTATATGGTTTTTACAATTTTTTTCAACTGCCACACAAGCAAGAACTTTCTTAAGGTCTCATAAATAAGGGAGCAAAGATGAAAGGAATGGAAGGCTATGAGAAGGCCAAGCGTTTGGTGTGTTGAGAAAGCCTGTTCCTTATTGTCAAAACTTATCACAATGAAGAACAGACACACAGGCCACAATTTTTCACTTTTTCAACACCCTTGCCTCCTTAGTATTTATATACTATATAATACTATATACTATAACACTATATACTTAGTATTTATATACTATACTTAGCTATCCCAATCCAAAGGAATTTTGAATGACTTGCATTCTCTTCCAATAATATTAAAAAAACAACAACATATTGTTGACTGCTAAATACAAGGGAGAGGTATCCTTTTTTGCTCTGATGGTCATAGTCCACAATCGACAACTAACGTGTTACATGTTTCATGCATCATCCTATTTCAGTATATTAATAAAAACTAAAAATGCAATATGATAAATTATTCTGAAAAATATCTCATATTTAATCCTTCTGTAGCAGCCTGTAGCATCCTTATCCTTTATTTCAGGGGTCCCCTAACCTCCGGGCCATGGCCTATTCACAACTGAGCTGCGTGAGCTGTGGGCCAGTGTGCGCATAGCTCGACTTTTGCAAACAGTGGCCTGGTGCATGTGCACACAGTGTGCAGCTCAACTTGCCCAATTCCCCTCCCCCCCACTGGGCCACCAAGTTGCAAAGGTTGGGAACCCTTGTTTTATTTGATTAATTTCAATAATTCCATTTACATATGTTTAACTTTTGTCAATATTTGTAATAACTTCCATAAACATGCATACATATAAGATATTGGATCATGATAACTAAATATGATATTCAGTAATTCCTATTTTTTTATTTCAGCTAGTTCGATTGGATAACTTCTTTGCATACTGGAATGTGAAGTCTGAAATGTTTTATCATGATGACTATAAAGAATCTTTGGTGAGTAGACAAAGCTAATAAATCATTTTGAGTATGATTTGTCCGAAATGGATTACAGTTCATTTATATTTTTATACAGTGTCTTTTTAAGCTAAAAAAAAGATCATTAATGCTGTAGTCTTGTGCTAGTTAACTTTTCAAGAAGCACTACTGATGAGAGAATCAGTTTCATATGGTGATTAAGACATTAGGATAGAAAGCAGGAAACTGTGTTCTAATTCTGCCTTAGGCATGAAGGAAGCTGGGTGACCTTGGGCCAGGCACTCTTTCTTAACCCTAAGAAGGAGGCAAGGACAAACCACTTCTGGAAAACCTTACCAAGAAAACTGCAGGGTCTACTCAAGGCAACTGCCAGGAATCAAAAACTGACTCAAAGGCATTAAAAAAAAGGTTCACTGAACTTAGAAAATCTGTGTCTGTTTGCTCCCTTTTCAGCTGATCCTGGGAATAAATATTATGTATGAAGATTAATATAGGCATTAAATTGAGAAAAAAAATCAGATTTGTGTGGGAAATATTGTACAGCTGTCTAGCAACAAAATACATATTTATTAACAACTCCTTTTCATTGTAAAATGGTCCTAAAATGGTCTTACAGTAAATGGTCCTAAAATAAAACAATGAAATAATATAAAATAAAACCAGTGTAGAATTATAAGGCTAAACTGAAAACAACTTTGATCAAAATCAAGGTCATTGTCTTAGGTTTTAATTCCATTTTAGTACTAAGGCCATCCTGCTCCAAATTGTAAAGTAATGTTTCTTAGGGATTCTAAATAAAAATACAAAATAAAAAAAGATGGAAAAATTATCTACATTTTAACAGGAAAAAATGTTTAAATGATTAAAAGTTTGGAATTTAGGTTTGGCATTTTTGAATTCGTATACAGGAAGTCATCATGTTATATCCAGTTGTTCAGCAACTGTTCAAAGTTACAATGCAACTGAAAAAAAGAGCTTATGACTGGCCCTCAAAATTCTGATATCTTACTGCCCCATAGTCACATGATGAAAATTTAGTCTCCTCACCGCCACCTAGCCATAGCACCCATTCCCACCCATGACATCCATCTGCAGTTACCTATTGCCCAGCTGCAGTACCTGCCCTTGGCACCTACCTGCAGTCCACCCATATAAGCTCATCTACATACATATCGGCCAACCTCAATTTTTTTAACCCAAATATTATGAAAAATGTATCACCCATGTATACGCTGACGCTCACATTTTTATATGCTTCCATTTTCATAAGTATTTTATTTGTAGGTAATCTACAAATTATTCGTTTTTGTGTGATTTTGGTTCAAAAAATTGAGTGTCAGCTTATCAGTGGATGGGCTTATCTGAGAACCTGTACCAGATGTACAGGTACTTTAAAAAGTATTATTATATATACTTATCTATACACTCATCAGCCAATAAGCCAAATCCAATTTTGGGGACATATTTTTGCACCTAAAATTCTCTCTTTATTCATAAGCGTATAGGTACTTTTCCTCAGTTTTCTTGGAAATTTTCAGTCTTAGCAAGTGAAATATTTTAGAATCTTGTCATATCCTAGGACATGCCATTGCAGAGAACCCAATCAGTATATCAAATGCTCATTAATATGCCCATTTAACTATCAAATATGTATATTTTCTCTCCAAAGACCACAGTAGATATTTTGAATTGAAGACCTGATGTTATTCAGTATTTATTAATGAATTGCTTAATACATAGTCTATGTCTGAACAATTAAAGTGTAATACTGTATTATCATAACTTTTTTTATTCTTCATTAATAAGGCCAAAGGGGGAAATGATTGTATACCTCATATTTTTTCCAATCAGACGTTATTGAACGGGGATCAGAGATCAAATTAGTTCTATCTACTTTCTGCTTCTGATTTAGGCGGTCATCTACTGTGATTTAGCATTCTAGGGGTGACTTAACATTTACATTTCACTGTATTATCATAATATATATTCTCACATGTTTAAACCAGGAGCCTCTCCTGCATGACATGTAGCCAAAATTATTGAACCTGTATATATTCTTGGGTCTTGTATTTTAAGTTAAAGTTGATCAGTTTTGAATATCGCTTGGGAAAAATACTCTCTTTGGTTTTATGTTGCATTTTGCATTTTTATTGTGAATAAATTTTCAATTCCATTTTTTCTCCAAAAAGAGTCATTTAAAATATGGAATTGCAAGCACTAATGTGATTCCAGAAGGCTATAGTTTTGGTAAGTTTTTAATATTTCCTAACAAACTTACATGTGGAGTACAGTATGCATAGGTAGAGTTTCCTCTTGGAGCTACGTTTTTATTTAGTCCAAAAACTTTATTTAACACAGGCAATTATGGTTAGATTAGATTTGTAAGAAACTTGGGGATCGTATTATGTCTCTGCTAAAATGTTACACTGACTGCTGATTTACTTCTGGATAAAATACAAAGAGGTATTTATTACTTTGAAAATTCTCTATATTTATAAGTCTGAAGAAACAAAAACAATAGAAACTTAGAGGTTTCATTGTAAGATAATGATTGGCACTAGATTACCTATCTAGGATTGAACTTAACATTTTATTGGCACAGTTCTACCTTTTTTGCATTATCACAGTAGGATAGACTACAATAGTGATGGGGCTTGTGCTTATAGAGATTATAGTAAAAAAAAAAAATTATCTTCCAGAAGATATGTGAGCAAAAATAGCATAGTCTTGTCCCTAGTTGGGCAAGTGGTTATAACATTTAGCTTTCACTTTGGTGCCTAAAAGTGGATCTTATTTTCTTATCCCTCCATAAGGAGCATCCTTATAATATTGGAAAAAAATAATCTGTTTGCATGACCTATTTGTTTCTTGATTAACTTTTTCAAAATTTTCCTTTTTAGTATTCCGTCCAATTTCAGCTAAAGCTAAACTCCGTATGAATCCGCGATCCGATGTTGACTTTTCTGCACCAAAACTAGATGTGGATGTAAATCTTCAGGATATAACCATTGAATTGAATAAACCACAGGTAACTGTATAAATGATTTAGATTTTTATAACAACCTTTTTTATTTCCTCAATTAAATTTTCATGGTTCTATTTGCATCTTTTTACAAGATTATAGTTTTCGGTAATCCTTGAAAGAATTCCCAAATTTATATTTGAGTAGGCTTGTATATCAAGGTTATTTAAGTGTCAAAAATGTGCCCCAGGAAGTAGGCAATAGCAAGCCACTTCCAAAATATTGCCAAGAAAACTGTAGAGACTTGTCAAACAGCCACCAGGAGTCAATACTAACTCAAATACAGTCAATTAATCAATTACAGCACTATCTGAGGATAGGACTAATACTACTCAGTTTTATATATGAGTTTACATGTTCATGTGTGAGAGAGAAAGTGATCATATCTGACTCTTCATTTCTCAAGACCCACACTGAGCATTAGCCAACAAAGGTTAACTATTTCTCATAGATTCTAGGAACTATTTCAGCTATCTTCCTTTCACTATATCTGCAGGTTTGCAAGAGGAAAAAGCTCACCAGAATAGCACTTATTGTTTAATCTAGGATGAAATAGAATTAACCTTACTATGCAGTGCACCACTTTGCTATATATATATTGCACCCTTTGTTCTTATAGAAGCAAAAATTAGGGCAGACAACAGCATGCAACAAATTCAAGGTTGCCATCTACAGAACACTGTGTTGTACAATTGCTAATATGGATCTTTCTCTGATTGATCTGAGGGATTGCACTATCACCCACCTGGCTTTTGCCTAAAGAGGAATTACTGTCCTGATTTCTAGCCTTGTGTCTTTAGACACAATACCAAACTGATTCAGCTACAGTTTAGATAAAGAACATTTAGGGATTTGTTCTAGATTAAATTCTTTAGTGATTTATCACTCTGCTTAAAGTACCCTAATGAATGCTTCTGAGGTACATATACTAATTTTCAAAGTATTGTTAGGCCCGAACAATCAGACCCACATGTATAGAGTTCAAGCTGACTACTTTATTATATTCTGCCTATAATACAGGAATCTCCCCAGTCTGGCAGCTCTCCCCTTGGAACAATAAGATAAGGCTCCAAGGAGTTCAGGAAGGACTGGTTCTGGCCCTCTTACAGTTGTGCAGTGACTCTAGACTTGCCCCGCGCTTCATCCCTCCATCCTGTCAGCTGGATACTTCCCAACATTATTCACTTTTACAACATTCCCCACATAGCCATGGGGATTTTTAATCATGTATTTGAATCAGTATTGATTTGCAAACAACTTGAAATAAATATATCTGCCAAAGAGCAGATTTTTCTTGGAATAATTATTACTTTAACTCAAAGTTAAATACTCCATTGTCATTATAAAATGAAAGCTTTTAATGTTCCAGTCTATTCGACCTTTAAATAATGTAAGACAAATGCTGTTTACATTTTGTTGTAATTATTATATTATACTACTAATAAATATATTTTTGCATTTTTTCTTGCAGTATTTCAGTATTATGGAACTCCTTGAATCAATTGATATGATGACCCGCAATTTACCATATAGGAAATATAGGCCAGATGTTCCTGTTCACAACAATGCCAGGAAATGGTATACATCCAATAATTTTTAGAAACTTCTACAATTCTGGTGGTTTTTCTGTTAGAATATTCTCATAAACTGGAATTCAAAATCCCAAAGAAACTTGATAGGGAAGAATTTTATAAGTATCCTTATTAATAAAGTAATAGGCTTAATTATTGTATTTTGGGGAAGAGAGTCAAGAATTATAAACTAATTTGTGAATATTGCTTTGCTAAAATATAATTTAAGAAGAAATGCCAGACAAACCTTATTGCATTCTTTGACCAAGTGACAAAATTAGTGGATCAGAGGAATGCTGTGGATATAATTTACTTGGACTTCAGTAAGGCATTTGATAAAGTAGATCACAACCTACTACTTGATAAGATGGAAAAATGTGGGTGAGACAGCATCACCACCAGATGGATTCGTAGCTGGCTGACTGGCCGTACTCAGCGTATGGTCCTCAATGGAACCGCATCTACATGGAGGGAAGTGTGCAGTGGGGTGCCCCAGAGCTCTGTTCTGGGGCCAGTGCTCTTCAACATCTTCATCAACGATTTGGATGAGGGGATAGATGGGGAACTCATCAAATTTGCAGATGACACCAAGCTGGCAGGAATAGCCAACACTCCAGAAGACAGGCTTAAGATACAGGAGGACCTGGACAGACTTGAACACTGGGCGCTATCCTAACAAAATGAAATTCAATGGTGAAAAAAGTAAGGTTCTACATTTAGGCAAGAAAAACCAAATGTACAGGTATAGTATAGGGGGTACCTTGCTCAATAGTAGTAACTGAGAGGGATCTCGGAGTCCTAGTGGACAATCACTTAAATATGAGCCAGCAGTGTGCTGCAGCTGCCAAAAAAGCCAACACAGTGCTGGGCTGCATTAACAGAGGGATAGAATCAAGATCACGTGAAGTATTAATACCACTTTACAATGCCTTGGTAAGGCCACACTTGGAATACTGCATCCAGTTTTGGTCACCACGATGTAAAAAAGATGTTGAGACTCTAGAAAGAGTGCAGAGAAGGGCAACAAAGATGGCAGTATTCCAATATCTCAGGGGTTGCCACAAAGAAGAGGGAGTCAAGCTGTTCTCCAAGGTGCCTGAGGGCAGGACAATGGATGGAAACTAGTCAAGGAGAAAAGCAACCTGGAACTGAGGAGAAACTTCCTGACAGTTAGAACAATTAACCAGTGGAACAACCTGCCTCCAGAAGCGGTGAATGCTCCAACACTGGAAGTTTTTAAGAAGAGACTGGACAGCCATTTGTCCGAAATTGTATAGGGTTTCCTGCCTGAGCAGGGGGTTGGACTCGACCTCCAAGATCCCTTCCAACATTATTATTATTATTATTTTTATTATTAATATTAAATATTAATTTTGCATGTAATATTATGTCCTAACATTTTTTCCTTTTTCTATTAGGTGGCGATACGTTACACAAGGCATTCTTGAAGTAAACATCCAACCTAAGCTACAAATGTGGTCTTGGGAACATATTCGATACCATAGGAATCAAGTGAAAAGTTATAAAGAGCTCTATAAAATAAAAATAACTTCAAAGAAGGTTATACAAGAGAGTTCGATTGTGTTGGAGGTTAGAAGTTTTAAATCACCATGTTTATCACAAACTAAAAAATAATTGTTTTCCAAAATATAATGGTAGATTGCATATTTATTTATAAACCTCCACTGGCTGACAGGAAGTTCCTCCTGACATCTTGCCTGAATCTACTTCATTGTGGTTTTCCATTGATTCTGGCCAGTCCTATCCTGTCTAGTCTACCCCTTCTTTGCATAACATTTCAAATATTTGAATGCTACCCCCTTAGTTGTCTGTTCTATGGCCTAAAAATATCCAATATACAACCGTTCCTCACAAGTTTTTATTTCTGGCCTCCCGTCACCATCTTGGAAGCTCTCCTGTGAACTTGCCAGTTAGTTACCATCCCAAGTATTCCAAATGGCCCTGACCAGGACAGGGTAGAATGGATGAATTACTTCCCATTGTCTGGAATGTATGCTACTATTAATGCAACAAAGGTATTATTAACTTCTCACTAACTCCAATTCTGTTACTATCACCAACTCAGGAAATGGTGGAACTACTGTAAAATGGTAACATCTACCCCCAACTCTCAGAAGCAGTACCAATGAACACTGGTCATTGGTACTAAGTGCACCTGAGAGGTGCAGAAAAAACAGGAGATCTCCCTTTTCCATCCTGGTTATGTTGGCAAGTGTGATTTCTGTCGTGTTCCCAGGCTTGAACTCTTGACTCTTACAGATAATCCACTGGGTAGACATTGCCCAGTTGACTGGATTGAGAGAAGACTTTTTCAGGAGGGAGTGTATCTTCTTTTCTCCAGTTCTCCTCCTCAGTTGAACAAGGGAAGGTTCCCTTTGCCAGTTTTCTATATATTTTGAATGCCAAAACTTTAATTGTGCATGAAGGTTCCAACCATGTATGCATATCAGAGGCTTGGGTAGGGAATAGGGACAAAAATTGCTTCTCCCAGTTTTAATTCAACCAGAGTTAAGGTATCTCTTTTGCGCTTCAGAACGAGAAAAATCTGGCTTGGGATTTTTGACACCACACTTTACAACCGCATTACTTGGTGATGAAAACTCTGTAGAAATACATTGAAATAAGTTTGTATTGTATGTAACATTTGTACTTTTCTTTATAGGAACTAGAGAAGACGTTAGATGTATTCAGCATCACCCTAGCAAGACAACAGGCAGAATTTGAGGTAAATGTCTTCCAAACTACACTGTACAAAATGCAGTGTCTTTAGTTCAGCATTTATAATGTAAAGTAGAAGTATGACGTAAAACCATTGAGATTATGAAATTAATACAGGTAGTCCTTGACTTAACAACCGTTCATTTAGTGACCATTCAAAGTTACAGCGGCACTGAAAAAAGTGACTTACGACCTTTTTTCACACTTATGAACATGGCAGCATATCCATGGCCACCTGATCAAAATTCAGATACTTGGCAGCTGGCTTGTATTTATGATGGTTGCAGTGTTCTGACAAGTAAAGTCAATGCGGAAGCCAGATTCACTTAACAACGGTGTGACTAAATTATAGTGATTCACTTGACAACTGACAAGAAAGGTCTTAAAATGGGGCAAAACTCACTTAACAATTGTCTTGCTTAGCAATAGAAATTTTGGGCTTGTCGAAAGTAAGACTACTTCTATTTATAACAAAAACTGTAGGTCTAAATTTGTGACTATAAAGTTGAAAGACAGAGGTTAAAACTAAGACTGCTATAAAACTAAAAATGTTAAAAATGATAACATTAATTAAACTTGATGAATATGCTGCTAAAAGAATAATCTGCATCAACAAAAGCTGTAATTGTATAATTGGAGATTAGAAACAACAATATAATAATAAACCATGGGCTGTGTCCAGCTTGATCAACTCTAGCTCACATTTGACTCCTGCAGATTTTGCCATGTAGTCCACAGAAGCTGGTATTGAATGTTATGAATGATTTGGAGTCAGAGTGTAGTGGGCAGATGCAGAATTGGTCTGAATAACCTGATAGGTAGTAGGAGAATGAGGGTAGCGTAGATGTTTCTGTAAAATAAGAAAAAGAGGATGTGCTCAGTGGTTTCAGCTTACCCGTCATTTCAAGTGTAGAGGTATTCCAGGAAAGAAATCCTGTCTATTACTTCTAACATAGCTAAAGGTTGTCAAATGAGCCAGAAGGAAGGTCCTTCTGTAAGATGTGCAGCCAGTGTTGTTGTGTATGTTAAGTTGTTAAAGATGGAGAGATTTGGAGCCTTTACTCTTTTGTGCTATACATTCATTGCCCAGGAGTCACTGAATTGCTTCCTTAGCTCAGGAAGAGTTTGGAGGGGAAAGGAACAAGTTATAACAGTTTGGCCAGCAAGGTTTATGTCCTGGTTGACTGCTGCCCATTCTTCAGTGGCAAGGGTACTACATCATTTTAGAATGAAGATGTTCTTAGGGAAAATTTTGAGTGTAGACAACCATTCTTTGGCTTCCACTTTTACCAGATCTTCCTCCAGTCACAGACTCTCATTAATCACTCAGAGGGGTACTTCAAATACTCTTTAAGAATGAGAAATAGACAAGCTCTAAAAAGGCAGAAATGCCCAACTGAGCTCTGTAAAATTTTTGTTTTCAGTAATTTAATGACTACAAGTATGTAGAAACCTTTTTTAAATCAGAATAACTTTAGAATGGAAAAAGTATTTATCTGCATTGGGGAAAATATAGCTCCCTAGAATCTGGAACCTGGAAAATCACCACCTGGTATTTAAGCATAGAATCTCCCCCCCTCCCCAAGATCAGGGAGAATCAAGTCAGAGTAATCTTGAATTTTCTTTTCACTCTCTTTCTTAGGGCTGAGCTGGTGTTTGCTACTAAGTGTTCTTGCATTTCTTCTGCAAAGTCATATCTGTACTCCTCTATAGTTACCCAAAATATGAGCACATTTTCCTTTGGAGTTGTTATTGGAGGTCTAAAGCAGAAAGGTGGGATGAGTAAAGAAGAGGAAAATATTTTTCATCTGTGAATGGGTAGACAGAAATTGGATTGAGTCTGGATCCATAGCTCTAAGGTGTCAGTTTAAAAATATACTCAGAGAGCTTTTATATTGTCTTGTGATGTGTTTTGAGAGGTTTGAAATTCATGAGATGAGGGGGCTGTTTATGGCAGCCCTGCATGTATTTTGTGTGAAATATTGGCAGTGATCCCATCAGGAGTTGACGAAGCAAATTTCTGGCCATTGTCAGGAGCTGTTTAATGAAGTTTACTTGAACTTTTTTCCATTTCATTATTGTGCATTATAAAAACCTCCTGAGCTTTTTATCTTTGCTGATAAGGCAGTTAAGAACTGCAGGACCTGGATGACAATATTTGCAGCTAGGGGGGTACATGTTTTCTGAAAGAGATTAATGGTGATGGCAAGGGATCCAGCTGGCTCTTCTAGATTTCCTATTTCTCTGCTCCAGAAAGTTAAGAGAGGGGAGGGGAGAGCATGATTTTGTAAAGGATGTAATCTTGAAGGGTGAGAGAGGATTCCTGATTCCCAGGGTTATAAATCTGTTGAGTATGCTGAGGCTTGAGCTGGAAAGTCATCTGTCCATTGTGGATATTTTAATTTTGATTCTGGCAGTGTAATGGTAACTTAAAAGGATTGCCTAAATTCTTCATCAACTGCAGGATAATACTGTTCAAAGATGAAGCTCCAAAAAGAGAGTTAGTTAATCTTATGCACAGAGTTAAAATAGCAATTGCTACTTTTTAGTACTATGAACTTATATTATGAAAACAGTACACCTGCTTCAGATTTACCCATTTCAAAGAGATGCTCAGATTTGGTTGCATTTCCCCAGGCACCTTGCTAGGTTTTCTTTATAACTGATACAATAAATAAATTATTTGATGTTATACAGTTAGTAATGTTAATTTGTGTTTTGTTTTGCATAATAGGCTATTAAAGCTGGATTAAAGATTTTCAAACCAGGTGCTAAACAAGAAGATGAAGACTCTGGTGGCTGGTTTAGTTGGATATGGGGTTGGTCTGGAGGAAAAAGCTGTGAAACAAAACAAGAGCCAAAAGGTATAAAGATGGCAGTTTTGAGCCAATAATTTCTGTAATGCTGGAGTGAGCTTTCACTATGATTAAATACCAAACTATCTTATCATAGTACCTTTAGCTATTAGAAAAGGTAAAGTTGGTTCAACTAATGAAGTAGATTTAAGCATTCGACAAAGCTGTAATTGTAAAAAAAAATATTGAAACCCTTACGTTGTGTGTTTGTTGTAGAATGCTACCATATGAAAATGTGCTTGTTTTTGTTGAATGTAGTAAAAAATTGATATTGCAGGTATTGAACAGTTTATGACTCCACAAGAAAAAGATAAACTCTATGCAGCAATTGGATATAGTGAAACTGCTGTCGATCCAACATTGCCAAAAACGGTGGGTGTGATTTGGGTCAGCAAACATCGGACTTTTAAAAGCAATCATGTAATATAATGAACAATGATATCTAGAGTACAAATAATACGTAGACCTAAGCATTAAGTAACTTGTTTGTCTGCTTGCTTACATATTGAAAGGTAAATAAACCAAACTTTTGTATTGGGATAGGACGCATGAGAACTGTAAGCTATGGGCCTGTAGGGCTTTGTCCTAAATCCATTTCCTAGACATAAGGCTTAACTGAGCTTAATTGCCATTAGAGTAATGGAGAATCTTCTTTGAGGAAGGGAGGAATTATCTGTGCTGTCCCCTCATGATATACTGAGTGATCTTTTAATTATTTAAAATTAAATTATTAGAATTATTAATTTTAAAAAATATTTTGAATAATTAAGTTAGAAAAGGCATTCCATTAGCAGACATTTTTCTTACATTTGTTGTTGTGTGTTCAGTCCAGTTCACCTACTTTGAATTTCATACATAATGATTAATATTCTGAATTTCAAATATAATCATTATAAAATGTTCTTCTGATCATGATATGTTTTGTTAATTTGTTAATAGTATGAAGCTGTGAAGCTTTATGTAAAATTAATAAGCATGTCAGTGCTAATCAGGGAAAACAAGGAGAAGCCTGAGCTGATAAAGCTTGCATTAATTGATCTGCGCACGACAGTAACACAACGCCCCGGTGCTGAAGCAATAAGGTAGGCATTTATTTAAAGTAGGTAAATAGAAATACAGTTTAAAATGTTGGAGCCTTTCTCTGGGTGAGTGGCTATGTGTGAGTTTTTAGGAGTGTTTTCTTTCTGTATCGGCTTTGCTCTGTCCCTCTGGTTTTCATTTTGATTTTGTGCTCTTTGATAGCTTTTTTCCAAGCATGTTTTTCCTCTTCATATGAAGAACCTTGAAATTTGTTTTATGGAAGATAAAAATTTTTTAGGGCATTACAAAAAATTTAAGAAGAAACAAAAAAAAATTTGAAAGAGACATGCAAAGTACGTTTCGTTCTTGTTATTTGACATTTGATCTTTGTCTAAAGAAACTACCCGAGAGTCAGTATGGCATAGTAGTTCTAGTGTTGGATTTTGATCAGGGAATTAGGTAGTGGACTAGTTGTTGTTTTGATGAAAAATATTTAAAGGGGGGACCATTGTGTATTCAGCCTTGATCTCTAGAAGAAAATCAAAGTATAAATGCAGCAAATAAGCGAAGACCTCTTACTGTGTAAATCCAACTTCTCTAGTAACTTTAGAGTCAACCAGACAAGTTGACATTTTGTTGAGATTTTGAATACAATTTGACATTGGAAAAAAATAGAAGAAATAATAGGGATCCAATAATAGGCTTATATTCTCTGACAACAATAACAACAACAAAAAGCCTCTGCGTACAGGTGGTCCTCAATTTACAATCATACATTTAGCGACCATTCAAAATTATAATGGCACTGAAAAAAAGTGTTACAACTAATCTTCACACTTATAATTTTTGCAGAATCCCCAAGGTCAAGTGATCAAAATTTGAGCACTTGGCAACAGGCATGTATTTAAAACAGTTACAACATCCTGGGATCATGTGATCACCCTTTGCAACCTGCTCAGCCAATTTCTGGCAAGCAAAGTCAGCGGGGGAAGCCAGATTTGCTTAATGACTGAGTGATTCACTTAACAACCATGGCAAAATTGGTCATAAAATCAGGTGTGACTCGCTTAACAACAACCTTGCTTAGCAATGAAAATTGTGGTCACAATTGTGATTATAAGTCAAGGACAACCTATATAAGAATTAAAAAATCTATGCGGCTTAGATCAATAACTTTTTCCAGCTTCTCTGCCATGAAATCTCAAGGGAATGGTCTAACTATGAATAATTACTATGTATAATATTTTATCTTAGATGTTCGCTTCTTAAGGATATTTCATCTTGCTTTTGAACTCTTATCAGGAATCAAAGCACTAGCTTGTGCTGCATAAATATACCTTAGTTTTTCATATTATAGTTTATTTTTATAAAATAATCCTATATAAATAATTTGTCAGTCACATTTAGATGTACTAGCCAAGGACTAATACATAGAGCTTTTTGTACATTGATTTGTATAATTTACTATAAAAATTGCTTAGGGATTCTTTGAAATTCTTACTGGCATGCAGGAATTTTTTAGCTTGGTCTCCTTTGCTAAATTAGAAGGCAAATAAATAAGGCAGACTTAGATACAGGTCATATATCTGTAAGAGATCCAGTTTGTGGTGGCTAGAAACCAGCAACTGAGTCCTATGCCTCCCTTCGGCGTGACATCTCTCTGGGTGACAGAGTCAATCATTCTCTGTCAGCCCAGCCCACCTCACAGATTATTGTGGGGAAATCTAAGAGGCAGGAATATTAGATATGTTTGCCACTTCCAGTTTTATGTATATAAAAAGATGGGATGATGATAGTGATGATGATGATGATGATGATAATGATGATATCTAAAAATAAGATATGCATGGGCTTTTCGTTATTAGAAAATATAAGTCTATTATTGGATCCTATAATTTCCTTTTTTTCCCAATGTCAAATTGCATTCAAAATCTCAACTGTTCTTTTCCAGTTGCCTCTAAAGTTACTAGAAAAGTTGGATTTACACAATAAGAGGTCTTCACTTATTTGCTGCACTTATATCTTGGTCTGACTTAGCATAGCTTTCACAGTCCCTTTAGAGATAATTCACATGGGAGTGAAGTGCAGTATATATACATGAGTTCTTTCTCTCCTTTCCCAAATAACTTTGAAAGACTTCTGCATATAAACTTAATGCATATTATATGAGTGTATGTAATATGAATTTTAAATAATTTAGTTATTTTTTTGAATAACAAACATTTTTGTAACTTGCCTTTTATTCAAGCATAGTGAATTGCATTAGAGATAATTGAAATCATTTCTAGTCCATGATTGTTCATCCTAAATATGCCCATGGAAACTTTCCCCCCCCCTTTGATCCTATACAATGATGTGAGAAAAATGTAATTGGCAAAAAAGTCAAATTCCTTCATACTTTCCATTGCAATTTTCTGATTATTACATTATGAGAGCATAGAGCAAAAACTTTGTAGTAACTTATTTTGATTAGTAGAATATTTTGTTCGTTCATCTGTATGTGGTGTGTATATTATATGCATTTGTGTATTTGCGCCTTTATGTATATATATCCTTTGTGTTCTATTTTTCAGATTTGAATCAAGCGTAAGTGCATTTGAAGCTCAGGGCATGGCTCAGAAAAAAACAGTACCCTGTCTGCTGTCCTCTCACACAGTCCATTCACTGCACAATGCATCACTTTTCACGATAATGTTTGAAACCAATCCCTTAGATGAGAATTGCAATCAGAGACTAATAATAGAGTCACAGCCTTTGGAAATAATATATGATGCCGTAAGTAGAAAATGCTTATTCTACAAATTAAGTTTTAAAAATACCCAAATTCTATATTAAGAATATACATCATTGTTCTTTTATGTGCTTATCAGATGACTGTGAATAGTTTAGTTGATTTCTTCCGACCCCCAAGTGATGTTCATTTAGAGCAAATAACTTCAGCAACCTTAACAAAATTGGAAGAATTTCGTGATAGGACAGCTACAGGTAAACTACATTTTTATACATACACACTGTATTCACACTGTAACAGCTATCATAATGTGAGGAGCAGAATCTAGCCCAAGAAACTCTTATTAATGCAATTTTTTTACTTTTTTCTCTAGGATTAGTGTATGTTATAGAAACCCAGAAGGTCTTAGATTTAAAAATAAATCTTATGTCTTCCTATGTCATTGTTCCACAAAATGGATTTTATGAAGCTACATCAAATAAGCTACTTTTGGATCTAGGTCATTTAAAGGTAACCCCTTCAAATTCCAAAAAAAATGTTTATATTTTACGTTTATGTTATTTATTTTATAACCACTGGCTGACCTTATCTGAGCTCAACAGAGTTTATTTCAGACCCATGTTTAGCCTGGGATATTACCTGGTTGGCAGATTTGGGGATATGGCTATAAATTAGACGTGGGGACAGAGGGCGAACTAAATGACAAACCATTTCCATACAGTTGTCATGAATCTGTCTTGAATTAACCAGGAATCAAATTTTATTTAAAAGATACTTTAGCACACACAGAAAATGCTATATAATTCAGTTAAATCATGTACATTAATTTCCACAGTTTTGAAAATGTCCATGTGGTGATATAATTTGAAAACTTAACAGTATTGGGCAATTTAGATACTTTCAGAAGTTCAGTATTATAGAAGTGGGAAACGTTGAGCCATGGATTCAGTCCAATCTACCAGGCTGATCAACCTTAACCTGTAGAAAAAAACAAGCCATGCAATCGCTTTGGGCTAGGGCGAAGGCTAGACATTAATAGAATAAGAAATGCTCAAGGAGGCAAGAAGTGCAAGATGAGATGGAGAGGGTAACATTCCTGATTTTGCTCTATGTAGAGAACAATGTTCCATGCAGGGTAGTTCAGGGAGTGTTCCCTGATTGATTTGTACAGAGCCCTTCGCTTTATTTGTAATCTGTTCTTGGAGTATGTATTGACTATTTCAATTTTTTTTTAAGATGAGTAGTAAAAGTCGGTCTACCTTGTCAGATATCAAAGTTGGCGAAAGTGCTCTTGAAGATATTATGTCAAGAGCATATGATAAGTTTGACATTCAACTCAGTAGCATACAGCTACTTTATAGCAGACATTGTAAGTATTAAATTTTGTTGATTTTTAAGGAATAATATGGAATATCCTTCTTTAACATACTATGTGAATTTTCCCTTCCCTATGGTTTCTGTTCATTTGAGCAAGTTATCACTTTTAAGGAGAATCATCTCATTAAGAGTCAAATTCATCTATGTTAGTTCATAATAGTAGGCCATTGATTGTGTCAATAACGTTAAGATTGTAGACATGTGCTTAGAAATATGGGAATCCCAGAACATCTCATTATCTCCATGCAAAACTTATTCCCAGATTAGGAAGCCATAGTCCAAACAGTACACAGAAAAACAGACTGGCAAAGAGTGAGAGAAGATGGTACACTCTTCCATTATTTAACTTCTATCCTGAATAAGTATTGAGGAAAACTGAATTGGAAGAAGATGAGCATGGTTTTAGATTTGGAAGAACTAGCATCAATAACCTGTCCCAGCTCTGTCTGCCAAACTGCTCTGTAATAAGAGTATGTTATGTAGTTGGGCATAATGGTTCAGTTACTACTGTAACCGATTCCAACAGTGATTGTTCTTTTATAGCAATAGCTATAAAAGAATAGCAACCCAAAAAAATATTTTCCTATTTTTGAAGACATTGAGGTTTAGAGAATTCATAGTCAGTAACACAAGTTGCATAGGAGCAAATGTGGTGACTCTGCTAACCAGCAGTTCAGTTGATAGAAACAAATTGCAATTTATTTATTGCGATTTATTTTGCAAATTGCAAAATATCTCTTGGTAGCAAAGAATCAGAATCCCTACTTCAAGTGGAATCAAAATATGGCATCCTCCAAGGCCTGGAACATAGCAGAGGAGGCAAGCAGCAATATTGACATTGAAACCAGCAGCAAGACCACTACTAGATTATACTCAAAACAGGGGCCCTCTGAAATCCAGAATCCTCATAGGAGCCAAGAAAGACAGTGCAGAAGCACTTAATACTTTTAGAATACAGCAGGCATCTGAGCTGAATCTCCTCCATTGTTAGAATACTAACTGGAGAAAAAGGAACCATCGGGCAATACATCAAGAAGCTAGGCTGTGAGGTCTGGTAAGACAACAACAACAAAAAAGCAAATCAGCTTACCAAGGCTCACCCAGGCAGTTTAGGATACTGAGGAGGGACAAAGTCTTTCTGGGCATGGTTTACCTACAGAGTATAAGAGTTGCAGCGAAGACACTCTACCCCCTAAGTTAGTTCATATGAAACACAGGACCATTTCAGAGCAAAGGGAACTAGTCACCTTGACTTCTGAGAGCTCAAACAAACTCTATCGTTCCTCTGCTTCTATCTCTTGGGTTGACCACAATAGAGACGCCACTAAAACTAGTATAAAGTTGCTCTTTGTAGCTTTAAATTAGCATCAGCATTGATGTAGCCAAGCTTTTTAAAATTGATGAAAAACACTTGGAGAGCATCTACTGCATTGTAATATAATTGTTTTTCAAAGTTTCTTACAAGAGATATTTTTTTTCATTTCTAGATGAAAACTGGGAGGAGGCTCGTAGGTTACAATCCTCGTCTCAACATATCTTGCAACCTCTAGATGTGAAAATGGAACTGAACAGAGCAATGGTTGTAACAGATGCAAGAATGCCTAAGTATGACTGCAACAATTATAATTATTTTTATTATTACTATTAACTACTGTTACTATATGTATTGTTCATTTAATGGAGACTGTGATCACATACTTCTTCTGTATCTGTTAACCTTCTACCAGTCAATCCAATAGACATACTTTTAAATCAACCACTTGGTACAAAAAAAATGGTACAATATTGAACCCAGTAATCAAATCTAGAAATTAGACCTGTATCCTAGATTAGATTTTTAGTTTACCAGGGGTAGTTGTTTCATATTAACATCATTTTATTGCCAGATAAATCATCTCAGGTAGTCCTCAATTTACGACCACAACTGAGCCCAAAATTTCTGTTGCTAAATGAGACAGTTGTTAAGTGAATTTTGCCCCATTTTATGACCTTTCTTGTCACATTTGTTAAGTGAGTCATGGTAGTTGTTAAGAATATGTTTGTTATGTGAATTTGGCTTCCCCATTAACTTTGCTTGTCAGAAGGTCACAAAAGGGGATCACATGACCCCGGGACTCTGCAACCGTCATAAATATGAATCAGTTTGCCAAGCATCTGAATGTTTTCATGTGACCATGGGAATGCTGCAGTGGTCTTAAGTGTGAAAAATGGTCCTAAGTCACTTTTTTTAGTGCCATTGTAACTTTGAATAGTCACGAAACTGTTGTAAGTCAAGGACTACCTGTATTGAGATAAAAGTCTGGTCGTGTAAAGCTGTGGCTGTGGCTTATTTAGTGCTCAGTTTTGTGGCTGTCAGAAATGACCTTCAGATTTATTTCTTGTTTTGGGATGTATGTTCAAGCTGGTAATTCGGAGTTTTAGAGAAAGTGCTGCATTATTTTAATGTATTTAGTATTGCTCCTATTGTTGATTTTCCTTTCAAAGTTTTTTTTTCCATTTCTCTACTGCTCTCCATTTAATAAGTAGTTAAACTTTGTATATAAAACTACCCACTGTATTTTCTTCCTCCCCACATTTGTATATGACATGGATTATCTAAATTTATCTCATGCCTGGGTATTGGATTGTTCCTATGGTTACCTTGGTAAATGATTTGTACTACCTAGAGAGGTGTTCAATTATTCATTAATTCACCCCTCAATTCAGTGGATTCTGGGTGTACAAAATAATAAAAAAGTTTAAAAGTTTAAATTAGATAGACAATCCAGATTAAATCATCTCATAAACAACAAAATCAAATTAAAACAAGGATCTTAAATAATAAGCATAACAATAACACCATCAAAGAACAACATCTACTTTTCTAAAGTCCTTGGAAAGAATTCGATAGGTGGTCTAAAATGCCAAATCCAGTCTAAACATCTTGCTAACTGTGTGACCAACCATAATAAAAAAACCAAAGCCAGGTTTTCAAAGCTTTCTGTAAACTTAAGAGAGAGGCCATTTTTTTTACAGTAGCAGACCTGGAATATAGACGAGTAATATAGCATTTTAGTTTATATTTAGGGCCAATGAATCATGGTAAGAAACATGAGTGTTGGATAATCCAAAAATTGCATGTACAGCTTTTTGAGTTGAGAAAGAAATATACTTAATTTGTTTCTTTCATAACAGAGATGATTAGAAAATGACTACCTAGTAGAGTGGTGGCGAACCTATGGCACGGGTGCCAGAGGCGGCACTCAGAGCCCTCTCTGTGGGCATGCGTGCTGTCGCCCCAGTCCTAGGCCTTCAGCTGGGTTTTATAAAACCTTTTCGCTTTAGGCCTCCGCCGCCGTGTGCAAAAAAAAAAAAAAAAAAAAAAAGGTTCAATCAGTCAATTTCAACTTCTTGCGGAAAAAAAAAAGATCTTGCAAAGTTGGAATTGATTGAACTTTTTAGTCCCACCCTGTCTGCCGTTACCACCGCAGCCATGCCCACCCAATTGGCCACACCCAGCCAATGGGCCACACCCACCCGGCACTCGACGATGCATAAGTGGGTTTTGGGTTGCAGTTTGGGCACTCAGTCTCTAAAAGGTTCGCCATCACTGACCTAGTATTTAAAATCTTTAGTTTGTGGTATATCTATTCCATTTAATATCCTGCTGTGTTATTAGTTTCTATTTTTACACAATTTGGCGATACCCGAAATGGCACAGTTTTTCTTTTTATTAACTTAGTATCAACCACTGAATTCAGTTTCTCATACTCATGATTACAGGTAGTCCTCAACTTACAACCACAAGTGAGCCCAAAATTTATGTTATTAAGTGAAATATTTGTTAAGTGAGTTTTGCCCCATTTTACAACCTTTTTTGCCACAGTTTTTAAGTGAATCATTGCAGTTTTTAAGTTAGTAACACGCTTGTTAAGTGAATCTGGTTTGCCCATTGACTTTTCTTGTCAGAAGGTCACAAAAGCTGATCACATGACCCTGGGACACTGCAACAGTCATAAATATGAGTCAGTTGCCAAACATCCGGATTTTGATCACATGACCATGGGGTGCTGCAATGGTTGTAAGTGTGAAAAACAGTCATAAGTCACTTTTTTCAATGCCATTGTAACTGAACGGTCACTAAATGAACTGTTGTAAATTGAGGACTGTCTGTATTTGCAAATGTGAAATAATCTCAGTAAAGATGTTGATGGAATCCTCTTGTACATTTTGAAAAGAAGCCATTTATTTTGTTTCTAATTCCAGGAAGCCAATTGCCTATCTGTAATATATCATTTATATCCTAAAGCTGGATAACACCCTGAAGACATGGTTTTGCCATTGGGCATAGGGCAGGGAAATGTGACAGAGCTGGTGCAGTGGCTATACTAATTGTTTTGATAAAGGGGTTTATGGGCTGTGAGTTGTGTGTATTTTATAATAGTTTTTATATGGTTTTATTTTTGTTGTTTTTAAAATGATGCTTTTTGTTATTATTTTTATTTGTTCTAATTGTTTGTAAGCTGCACAAATCCTGGCTGGATTTAATTTTTCTAATGGTTATTCCTTTTGAAGGTACAAAATGTATGGTGAGCTGCCATTACTTTCTTTCAATATCTCAGATGAGAAATTGAAATCTATTCTGGAACTTGTTGATAGCATTCCAAAACCAAAAAATTCTTCTGATTCCACAGCTGTTCTACAACCTTCCAAGGCAAGTTTAAATGTTCATTTATAACATAAAATATTCTTGGGCAATCTAATCACAATGAAGTATTTGATCAATGTGATATTCCCTTGTTTTGCACAAAGAAAATAATTAGCAGAAGTCATAAAAGCAAATATTTAGTTAATGCCTTTATTTTCTTTTTTTTCCCTCTGATAATTTGTCAGCATAGAAAAGTGGGCCACTGGCCAAAGGTTCTGTGAGGGAATAGCAATTAGGAAAAATTACAAGTTTTTAGAAGTTGTTTCAACTTCTCACTGTCTTGCTGCTGTGGTGTATTTGTCATAATAGTGATCTTACTTACTATCCATTGCATTAAGGTACATTTCTTGTAGTTTCAGGAACTCAGCATAGAAGCACTAAAATTAGGTGCATGACATGAGAAAGAACCTTGAGGGAACATGGTTTATTCTTATTCTGATAATTCGTACTATCATGTGGACTATTGACCGGATGAGAAAGAATTTCTCATTCTGTCTTTCCATCCCAGCCAAGAAAGTCCATTATGTGAATCTCAAGTTTTTGAGAAGTGGTAATGGGCAAAAAAATCAAAACCTAATTTATAAAAGGCTGTATAGTCAATTGAGATCTAGGAGTTCATTTTTATTAGAGCTTACTCAGAAGCTGCAGATTTGCTTTTGAATCTGGATTTGACTTTAATTTTCAGATACTGGCCATCAGTTTTGACTAGTAGGCAAGTCACCAGTTTTAGCTAGTAGACAAGTTACATTCAGACTATGGGATTGTTAGGTAACCCTTGTTTAAAGACCATTTGTTTAGAAACAATTCGGAGTTACTGCTGCGCTGAACAAATGGTAGTTAATACCTGGTCCCTGAAATTATGGCTGTTGCAATGCTCATGCAGTCACGTAATCAAAAATCAGGTGTTTGACAGCCTGCTGTAACTACAACTGCATGGCTGCTCTCACCATCCCCCATCTCTCCCCCCCCCCCCCATCTCTGCCCTTTTGGTTGCCTTGCATTCTGGCAGTTCTGCCACTCTATGCTCCTTTGGCCCTGCTATCCAGCTAGCTCTGTCACCTTGCTTAATGTATACTTAATTGTTTTTAACAGTGGCATGGCTAACAGAGCGCAAGGTAGCAGAGTCAGGGGAGTGTAGAGTGGCAGAGCCGGCAGAGCACAGGGTTACAGAGGCAGTGGAGTACCAGGTAGCCAAAAGGGCAGAGATGAGGGCTAGATAGGCGGATGTGGGGGAGTTGAAGAGGCAGTCTCTTACCTTACTGAGGTTTGGGAGGGAACAAGCCAGGGTCTTCGGTTAACAATGTCAGCTAGGACTGCCTGGATCAGTTAAATGACACATTGTGACACTGCACTTTACAACTGCATCACTTAGAAACAGAAATTCTGGTTCCAACTACTGTCATAACCCAATGACTACCTTCCTGTTATATGGCTAATTTTGTGAAACATTGAAAAATTCATCTGGTACCTAATACAGTCTAAGTCATATTTACATGCTCTGGAAGCATGCAGTTTCTGCTTTGAGAAACAGTGCTGGGTTTTGGTTTGTTTCGGAGTTCAGTTCAAAGAGCTACCAGGTCATCTAAGATTAGGAGAAACTGAAGGCCTACCTTCTGCTTACTCGCTATACCTGAAGCATTCCATCTATTCTTGATGTCTGAGACCAGATAGAAGATATGTTTAAACTGTTGAACAATAACATTGCCCTTCAAGTACTTTTGGTCCTTCTGCTAAATAGCAACTCCTGTGTTGTTTTGTTTCGTTGTCTTTCATTATATTTACTCCCTAGTTGGCTTTATTGTTAGCGTCGCATGCTTTCTTAAAAAGAGGAGATTTGTAACTTGTCTCATTCTAATGAGCTGTTGTATGTTGATATTTTGAAATGTACCATTATTATTGATGTTGTTATTGTTTTACTGGCTTTGAACAACGAGAAAAATTAAGTAAATATTTATATTAGCCAAGGGAGCCATATATTCCTGAATTAAAGAAGATTACATGTTGCTTTTGTACTGCAGCTTCAAGCATCTTCTCTGATAACAACACCTCAAATGTCGACCTCGGTACTTCCATTTTTAGAACCTCTTTCAATAGCTGGATCAAGTGGTAAATGTTCATTTCATGTTTATTTAATCTAGTAATGTTCACTTATAAAATACATTGCAAATGTTAGACAAGATATTGGGTAATGAGATCTATTACAAGGAATTAATGCTTATCAGAAGAATGGGAAATAGCTGTGATACCAGTGAGAACATGTTTCTCTTTGCTTTTTTATATGGAAGTGAAAATTGGCAAGGGCAGATCAATCATAATAGTATACTGAATGCAGTGTAAATTGGTACTTAAGTGTGTGTTAAAACAACAGGAGGTAAGATCAAGAATGAATGGATGCAGAATGAAAATTTTAAAAAAATGATGATCAATGAATAGGATCAGATTGAAAAACAAAGCATGTGAAAAAAGAATGAATGGGTTGAGAGGAAGGGGAAGTCTAAAGGTTATAGCTAGATGAAGCTATTGATAAAGAGAGCAGTGAGAAGTGTAATACCAAAAGGCAATATATAAATCTATGAAAAAAAGACACGAAGATACACATGTATAATAATGTGTGTTGGTGCAAAATAGGTTTGGTTAGAATTTTGTTTCTCTTCACTCTTACTTATTTTCTGCATGTTGTGTAACACTGGTTACTACGAAAGAAAATAGTTTAATAGGTATGTATGTACCAGAATTTCATTATTTTATATTTCATGCAGTTTTTTTCTATAGGGCTAATATGTATTATTTAGGCAGACTAAAAATGAGCAGAAAATAATTGGTATGCCTGGGTGATGTTTGTAGATCAGCAATGTTTTATGACTTCCACATGTTAAATCAGTAGCAACAAAGATCTTTAAATTGTGTTATTTGAAATGAAAAAAGCTGGAATAAACAAGATTCTATTTTTATGTAAGAGCACTATAATTTCAGTTTTATTCCAATATTCAAAAATAGTCTCAGAATTATTACTTCATATGCCTTTTATATTAGGATATGTATGGTAGGTCTTAGAGCTACCATACATAAAAACAAATACCTAAATAGAATCTCATTAATCTAAAGTCTGCCTATGTTAGATGTAATTATTGGGTTTTTCTATGTAACACAAATAGGTCGAAATGGTAGCATGTTTTAATAATCATTATTTTTCCTTGAACTATTTATTAGAATCTGAAGATGAATTTTATGATGCTCCAAGTAGTCCTTTGGAAGACCTACCATTTTTTGAAGCACCTTTGGGCTCACTGAATAGAGCTAGTAGCTTCCGAAAAAACACAGCAAAACCAGAACCTTTGAAAAATATGACTGATTTCCAATTAAGATTTGAAATATCTGAGGTAATGCTTTATTTCTTACTATTAAAGATTTATGACCGTTTATGTCAGACTGTTTATGTATATATGCTTTCTTTCTGAAATGTATGTTCGTGTCTTTATTTTATCATTATTACTATAGTTGCTTTATTTCTGAATTTGACTGGCATCGGTATCTCCTTACATACATGGCTAGATTGAACAAAGACTACTCTGCTATATTTATCTTTAACAGCTATGTCTCAAGTTCTGATATTGCGGGAACAAATTCATTTGATATTTCCCTGTCTTCCCAGAGTTCACAGCAGTCCATCATCTTAAGGACTACTAGGGCATCACCAAAATACTTTTAAGGTGTGGGTTGTCAACAGATACTGTGAAAGGAAGAATTGTTAGGGAAACTAGAGCAGCAACAGAATACAAAGTTATTTAAGGCTTCTAGTGGGCCGAACCAAAGGGGCTAAAGGAACGAGAGAATAAGGAGAATCTTGGTTTCATTTTAAATATATATTGGTGGCTTTCCATTTTTGTTATTTTTTTCAAATTTTATTGTACATTACTCATCAATAAATGCTATAGCACTGTCATGTATAGAAAGCGCCCTGCACTGGCTCAGACCATAGCCATGTATCTCAGTGTTATTCTTCATGATTTTGTTGAATACCTGAATGAATAATCAACTGTGCAGCGCTCAAGACATGAATATTTTTAAATGGGAGATAGAATTTTGATAAGAAGACTTACTGGTAGATGATTCTGTTTCTTACCTTTCCTGTCGGTTCTCTTTTAAGTCACTCCACTAGTAACATCATTACAATTTTTCCTTATGGCTGTTGGATCAGTACTGAGGAGAATGAATGAATGAATTGATGAATGAATGAATGAGTCTGTATACAGATATATTTATCTGTACTTGACCATATGCAAGTTTTTTTTTCTTGTACTTATTTCTCCTCAATTTTTATTATTCAGTAGAATTTTAATAGACTATAAGTGATGGCATCTGTTTACTTCCAGCATCTTTCTCCAATGAATCTAGTAACACTATAACCAGTTAAAACATATTTCATAGCTGCCCGGACCAGTTATTTAACCATTTTTACAGTTTAGGCCTTACAAAATGCAAAATATGATTTTTTAAATTCAGAAACATATAATTAAACACAGCATACAATCATGCTTAAAGGTTTGTGACAATGTTTCTGCATAAATATGATCTAAAATATAATCTGTTTTCCACACAAGTACTAAAACAAGATAAAGAGAACCCAATTTTGACAAATGAATCAAAATATTATATTTGTTCATTTATTTATTGAGGAAAATGATCCACAATTACATATGAATGAAGAATGCAGCATGGAAGACAAGGGGGGGGGAGTAAAGCAACCAGTGTTCAGTCACATTTCCTTGGATAAAGACTTATTTTTTATCAATTGTGATTGTAGCAGTGGCCTTATTGGGCAGTAAGAATTAATACAGTCAGTTTGAGAGAATGTACAAAGAATTTATTTTGACAGAATTTGTATTTTATTACTCCAGTTTAGGAAAAAAATATTTTCTTTTGTTTGAAACAAACACTTCATTACATTGTGTTACTTTAGAGTAAAAGAAGATTTGGTTTTCCTTTAACTGAGTTAATAACGAATGGAAATGTAGTCATAGGCTTTGACAAATTTAGAATTATTGACATAACTTTTGGTGGAAAAATAATTACTTATACATGTACCTCGACTTATGACCACAATTGAGCCCAATTTTTTTTTTGCTAAGTGAAACATTTCTTAAATGAATTTTGGTCCATTTTACGACTTTTTGAGCCACATTTGTTAAGTCAGTGATGGCGAACCTTTTAGAGACCGAGTGCCCAAACTGCAACCCAAAACCTACTCATGTATCCTTGGGTGCCGGGTGGACATGGCCCATTGGGTGGGTGTGGCCCATTGGTGGGTGTGGCTGCGGTGGTAACGGCAGACTGGGTGGGACTAAAAAGTTCAATCAATCAATTCCAACTTTGCGAGATCTTTTTTTTTCCCCGCGAGAAGTTGAAATTGATTGATTGAGCCTTTTTTTTTTGCACACGGCGGTGGAGGCCTAAAGCGAAAAGGTTTTATAAAACCCAGCTGAAGGCTTAAGACTGGGGTGACGGCACGCGTGCCCACAGAGAGGGCTCTGCGTGCCACCTGTGGCACGCGTGCCATAGGTTCGCCACCACGGTGTTAAGTGAATCACTGCAGTTAAGTTAGTAACATGGTTGTTAAGTGAATCTGGCTTCCCCATTGACTTTGCTGGTCGGAAGGATACAAAAGGTGATCACATGACCCCAGGACATCAATATGAGTCAGTTGCCAAGCATCGAATTTTGATCGCATGACTATGGGGATAATGCAATAGTTGTAAGTGTGAAAAATGGTCATGTCACTTTTTTCAGTGCCGTTGTATCTTTGAACAGTCATTAAATGAATGTTGTAAATTGAGAACTATCTGTAATCTGTTTTTTCCTTCCATTGTTACGTACTTAAAATGTATCATTTCCCAAATTCAAAAACAATATTTTATTCATTTATTAGATTTTTATCCTGCCTTTATTACTTTATAGGTAAATCAAGGTGGTTTATGCTTACTTTATAAATTAAGCTTTTCATTTCTTTAAGAAGTAAACGGTTGCTTTTAACTATTAAAAGGCAAGTGATTTTCTAGAACACCTTGAAAGTTACTTCCAGCCCTTTGATATCTCTCCATCATTATTGAAAATTTGGTTAACCATCCTATCTTTTTTAAATAAATAGGTGTTCCTTCAGGTGTGTCGCCTTGCAAAAGACATTGAAAAGCCAATTCTTCGGTTGGAAATTTTAAAATTAGGCACTGAACTTAAGCTCAGAACATATGACATGACTGCTACTGCTTTTCTTAGAGAAATTTGCTTAATGTGTCCAGAATATATCGGTAAGTATTACATATGATTTTAAATGAACAAACTTAAACTACTAATTTTTTTAAATAACAGCTCATTAAACTAGCAATTTGCTATACTTTTTTAAATTTTAGTTAAAGGAGAGAAAAGTTTAGTGAAAGAAGGAAGACTTCCAGCAAGAGTCTATTCTTATCCAAGTCATTAAATGCCATTATAACTTTGAATGGTCACTGAATGAGTGATCACTGAATAAAGACTGCCTCTATAAGATTAAATTAGACTAACTTTTGTTTGTTTACAACAAAACAATATAAACAATATCTTTGCAGTGTTATTTTAATAGTTTATTTAATTTTATGGTCAAAGGCAAAATCAAGCATACAAAAAGAAACAGAAATTCAATGTTGTTATTACCTTAGATCAGACATGTCAAACTCGCGACGTCAATGTGACGTCGCGCAACGTATTGGGACGGTTTTGCCATTGCCGGCAATGGGGTAGGCGTGGCTTCCGGATGACGCGACCGGCCCGTGGGCCGGTAGTTTGACACCCCTGCCTTAGATTATTTAATCTTTTTAATTTTTAATTGTTTTGTGTTAACTTTTTATTATACTATAAGCCGCTGTAACTGTGATAGTGAGATGGGTAGCATATAAATTTAATAAATAAATAAAATAGTAGTAATAGTAGTAATTGCATAATAAAGTTTCAATTGATATTGCTCTCTTTAGGTTCCTTTCATGAAACTATAATACAGGTAGTCTTGAGTTAATGACCATTTTTTAAACAACCATTCAAAGTTATGGTATCACTGAAAAAATTAAGTAACAACTTATCCTTGCACTTACAACCGTAATCCCTGTAGTTGTGTGACAGAATTTGGGCCCTTGGCAACTGACGTGTATTTATAACAGTTGTAGTTGTCTTGCGTCCCGTGATCATTTGCGACTTTCTCAAGGGGGACATTCAGCAATAGGGAAAGTCAGATTTGCTTAGTGATTTTGATGGTTCACTTAATGAATGCGAGAAAAGAGGTCATAAAATCAGGCACAAATTGCTTAACAATATCATTGTGTAGTGATAGACGTTCAGGTCCCATGTTTGATCATAAGGCAAGGACTACTTTATTGGCAATCTAAGTAATGCTTTGCAGTTGTAATCCATGAATTTCTTTGTTCGGTATTGTTTAATTTTGCTTTTACGCTTAAATTATTCTGTTTTGTGTATAGCTTTTGATCATACAGATAGTCCTTGATCTATCAAAAAAGACCAAAATTTCTGTTGTAAGTCAATGCAGCCATAGAATGAGTGACCAGACTTGATTTTATGACTATTTTTTTAAATGGTTATTGGTCATTAAGCATATCCACCTTCCCAAATTGACTTGACTTGTCAGAAGCCAGCTGGGAAGGCTGCATATCGCAAATGTGATTGCAAGATACTGCAACCATCGTAAACATGAGCTGTTTGCCAAGCACCTGAATTGTGATCACACTATTGCAGGGTCATAACTTCAAGTCACTTTTGCCATGGCCGTAGCAACTTGGAGCCATCATTAAATGAATGATTGTAACTCGAAGGCTCTCTGTATTTGATCCCAATTAATTTGTTTTACAGTATGATTTTTATTTTTTTTTAATGTTACTTTAATTAGATAATAAAGACAAGCCTATTTATATTATTTCAACCCTGGATAATTCAGTGGAGGATCTTCTATCAGTTGAGTACATTAAGGTAAGGGAAAGGATTCAATTTTTCCCCCTTAAAACTTTCTGTGGACAAATGTTTAAATTATTTAATTGTTCAGGAATAAATGTGTTGGAAAAAGAATAGAAGGAATTCAAATTATGAAGGACAGGTTTATCATTGGGTAATAGATAAACAGCAATGTCAATAGGTGGAGGAGGCTGTTCCAAATAGGTGGAGGATCTATTCCAAAATGTGGTAATTACCAAAGCAAATACTGAGAATTTATTATAGATCTGTTGTAACGTTCTATTGCACCTATGTTCTGTAATATTTTCAAGTTTTAAATGTCATGTTTTTGAGTATAGGCAGATATTAATGCTCCAGAACTGAAGAGTACTTATCAGAATGTTCTACAACTGATAAAGGTAATAATGATGGTTTCTATTTATATAATTGTTACATCTCAGAAGGTGCTTTTAAAACATATTAATAAAATGCATTTGTTCTGTAGGTGACGTTCTCTTCTATAGATATTCATTTACATACAGAAGCACTTCTGAGTACAATGAATTTTCTAAATAATCTCCTTCCAACTCAAGAGGCTAATACAGTAGAAGTTGTCCAAGAAAAAGAAGAAAAAAAAGAAGTTCTTAGGAAATTTAGTAAGGCTTTTCCCATATCAAACTTTGCATTGCTTCTTGTATTTCAGCCTTATTTCACATTCCTGTGTTCGTTAAAGGAATATTAAAGAGATTATTTCAGGATTAATAGTATCCATTTCTAAATCACTCAAGATAATTTTAAAAATACTGACTAATAGTGTCCATCTGAAAACAATTTTGGATTTTGTTGATGAAATGAGATAAGGAGAGAATTATACGTTTAAAAATTGATTATTTTCATGACTGATGCTAAAACATTTATTATTTAAGAAAAGTTATCCCTTTCAAGCAGTTAAATTTTTTTGTTCGTTGAAAGCTCTATTATAGTATTCATCTGAAATAAAATCTCCATTTATAATGAGAACAGATACATATAAGCTGTATTTCTTTGTAGTTCCTAGTTGTATTAGTGTTTTTTTTTTATTGTAATCAGATCAGAAGAGTCAACAGCCCCCTTCCCCTGGTATATTTTCTCATTGATTTCCTCTTCTGAATTGGGTGTTAATGCAATATATTCACCTCAGGAAATTCAACTTTCTTTTGGAGTTATATTGATTTGTAACTTTTAACTTCCCACAGGTTCAAAAAAATCAAAACATGAGGATGTTTGTGATCTCCATCTTTTGGTAGATATGAATTGTTTACGTATTTTTATAAGAGAACAGAAACGCTGGATCTCAGAAATTAGCATAGAAGGTAAAAATAAACAAGATTCTAGAGACAAGGCTTTGAAAATGAGACTTTGTTTCCATTTATAATTAATTTTATTATATGTAGGTCTTGATAGCCAAGTGGTAATGAAGAAAGAAACAACTGAAATATCTGCTAAATTAAAGAATATAATTATTGTGGATTGTGATGTGACAGCACTTTATAAAAAGGTACAGATGTACTTTTAATGCATTGATATATGCTAGTTCAAAGATCAATTGTGTTTTAGGCTCTCTATAGAAAACAGTGCATTTGCAGTTTTAAATTCTGATCTGTCCCTGGTTTAATAGATGCTTTAAATTATTTAATTTCTCTCCTCTCCAGAGAAGAGAGTCGCCTTGACTATACTTTATAACAAAGACAATAGACTAATTACTCCTCTCAGTTTAACTTTACTGTTTGCATTCTATATCTAATTACTGCTACAGTGCACATACTGGATTGGCCCCTGTATTGTACAGAATGGAATTAGCTCAATTAAAAAAAAACTTCCCTTTTCCTGCTTTTAATATGTGCTGTATAGTTTGAAGATGACACATTTTCGTCCTAAAACTTCCCATTAATTCATTGGATCAAAGCCCATTTCATGAACAGGAAGGATTATATGAATAGAAGGGGAGCAATGGAATTATCCCATGGCATTTTTGATAAACACATAATTCTTTAAAACTAAAATATTTATACTGAAAATTGTTCTTATTTCAAGGCTCTGTACATAACTGGAAAAGAAGTCTTTAGTTTAAAAATGATTACATACACATGTGCCACTGATGGTGCTTCCTTTACAAATATGAATGCTGTTGACAGCAAGATTTATTTAACTGTTGGATGTATTCAAATTGTTTTCGTCAACAAATTTGTTTCTGCAATTTTGGTAAGTTAAAACATTTTTTCTGATGATATTTGCGAACTAGCACGCAGCTTGGGTGACTTTAAAGTAAACTTGTTTTGCTTGCTCTACACTATAAAAAGCTACTGGACTTGTTTTAGCAGTCCCTATTTATTGTTTAATTGAACTATATATTGATAGAAGAGAATATTTAAACTGTACATTGTTAATACAACTTTTCAGTTAAGTAATATCCCTGAGAGCAGTTTAAAATATATTTGTTACATTGTATTTAAACAATACACGTATTATATATACTATTCATCTTATTAAGTTCTACACTTAAGAGATTCTGGTGCACATCAGAGCTTAAGATTGTGTAAAGAGAGAATATTTCCCTATTTGAGATGTGCAACTTTGAAATAGAATTCTCAAAATAATGCAGAATAGTTGGTTTATGGAAGAAGTGTAATCGTCCTCTAAATAAAGTTACTGCCCAAGAAGTATGTCCCCTTCTCAAGAGGCCATTGTTTGTTGGACAACTTTTGTCCAGTCTCTATCTTTGTTCTTTTTTAAGATCTTTTTTAACCCACCTTTATTTTTTTTACCTAAATAACTCAAGGCAGAGAACATACTTAATCCTCCTTCTTCCTCCTATTTCCACCACAATTACAACCCTATGAGATAGGTTGGGCTGAGACACAGTGATTGCTCAAAGTCACCCAGCCAGCTTTCATGTTTAGGGCAGGATTAGAAATCAGTGTCTCCTGGTTTCTGGTCTGGTGCCTTAACCACTAGACCAAACTGGATCTCTTGATGGAAGGTTGTTCAGAGAGTGGTAGGCACTCAAACTTCAGAGGGCCCTGGGTAGAGCAGTTTATCTGGACCTTTTCAGTCAGGGTTAAGACTGGGTTATGCATTTAGACAATATTACTTGTGCTTATGAATGACTTCTGAGGACTCATGATGTGGGTGGAGCATCTATTCAAGCTCCCATGGATCTCTCATTTGTATTTGATATCAACTGACCATGGTCTCATCAGGATTGAGTTTGGCTATTGGGAATGACTGGTATTGTCTTGCAGCAATTCTCTTCTCCCTTCTTTGACTGGTTCCAATTAGGGTTGTGGGAAGGAGAAGTCCTCTACAGTGTGGAGTGTTTCAGGGCTCTGGCAGCATAGGGTGCAGTACATCAGATATTCAGCTATATATCTCCAGCTCTGGCCAGGCACACTGTTGACCCAGTGTCTGGAAGCTGTGAGGATCTGGATGGGGCAGAACCAGTTCTGACTCAACCAAAACAAGATGGAGTGGCTTGGGATTTTTAGTCCTCCTGGTTATGGTGAGGTATCACCTTTGACTAGGTAGTATTCCGTCAGATAAAACTGGTGTGCAGTTTGCAGCCTCTCCTGGACTTCTGCTCCTGCTTAAGATGCTTTCTTTGGAAACCATTGAGGAACTGGTACTTAGACTAATTGGAGTGTACATTCCTACTTCCTTCAAATCTATGTTTTCCTTAACATAACAAAATGCTTGTTCCTGAAGTACTTAAATGTGAGATGAAGATGATGGCTGTAATGATAATTTGGAATGCATGTGGGTTAACACTGGCATATTAAATATGCCTATTATCCTTATTTATTGCTTAACTGTTTTTATTTAAATTCTAGGCTTTTGTAAACTATTTTCAGATGGCAAAGGAAGCAATTACTGAAGCCACTGTTCAAGCTGCTGAAAAAGCAGCCACAGGTGTAAAGGAATTAGCTAAGCAGAGTTCCCGAATGGCACTGGACATTAACATTAAAGCACCTGTTGTCATAATCCCACAGTCAGCAGTATCTACTGATGTTTTAGTTGCTGATTTTGGTATGATTACCATAAAAAATGAGTTTATGCTTGTGAAAACAAAGCTTCGTTACAATGTCCCACCAGTTCTTGACAGTATTTGTGTGAAGCTGAGTGAACTAAAATTGTACGGGTAAGTTAAAATAATTTCATAATTTTCTAAATGTAATTTCAAACTAAGCAACTTAATTGGAAGAGTATGATGCAGTGTGCTACAGTTAACAACCTCAGTTACATATAGTATTACCACCAAAAAGTAATTTTGGAAAAAAAACCTAATTCTGTACCTCCATCAAGTTCAAATTTTCCTAGTCATTCTTTTTCTCTTCTCCTTTTCAAAATTATTTTATAATTTCAAATTAATTAAATACACCTTGAGTATTTTCTTTGAAAGTCTTTTTCTTGACAACCTGCTTCCTCAATTCAAATGTTGACAAATAATAGAACAAAAATCCACTGTTGTAAATCAGTATAGAGTAATATTTTTGCTTTAGGAACCCTTATGTGTGAAAAATCCACACTTCTCAATGAATTCCAAGTACTGAAGTGAAGCAAGAAGAACATAATAAGTCTTTAGTATACAGCAATTGATTCAAAATCATTTTTGCAATCTAAATGGAGGTTTTCCAAAATATGCTGAAGAACTAAATTAATTCATTAGTTAAATGTACAATTCTAAGGCAATAGTAACTTGGATGCTAAATGTTTTCTAAAGCAGGGCTTTTCAACCTTTTTACCCATTGTACCACTTTTCGGATAAGGCAATATCCGAGTACCACCACTCGCCCAGCAAGGTATCAAAAACTTGACCCAAAAAAAAAAAAAGGGAAAAATGAGAAAGTACAGGTAGTCCTCGACTTACAACAATTCGCTTAGTGACTGTTTGAAGTTACAACAGCACTGAAAAAAGCAAATTATGACCATTTTTCACACTTATGACTGTTGCAGCATCCCCAGGGTCGTGTGATTTACATTTGGATGCTTGGCAACTGATTCATACTTATGACGTTCACAGTGTCCCAGGGTCATGTGATCAATGGCCGGGGGCATGGCCAGCTGATCACCCAGGTTGCAGGGTGCCTGTGGGGGGGGATCCGTGGGTCTCTGGTGGAGGGGGATGGGACGGGTGGGTACCTGGCTTCCTTCCCTCCCTTCTCTCCCATTGTCCCTTCCCTCCCTCCCTCTCATTGTCCTTCCCCTCCTTCCTTCCTTCCCTTTGTCCCTTCCTTCCTTCCTTCTTTGTCCCTTGCTCCTTCCCTCCCTCCCTCATTGTCCTTTCCTTCCTTCCTTCCTTCCTTCCTTTTGTCCCTTCCTTCCCTCCCTCCCTCTCACTGTCCTTCCCCTCCTTCCTTCCTTCCCTTTGTCCCTTCCTTCCTTCCTTCCCTCCTTCCTTCTTCCTTCCTTCTTTGTCCTTTCCTCCTTCCCTCCCTCCCTCTCATTGTCCTTTCCTTCCTTCCTTCCTTTTGTCCCTTCCTTCCCTCCCTCCCTCTCACTGTCCTTCCCCTCCTTCCTTCCTTCCCTTTGTCCCTTCCTTCCTTCCCTCCCTCCCTCATTGTCCTTTCCTTCCTTCCTTCCCTCCTTCCTTCTTTGTCCCTTCCTCCTTCCCTCCCTCCCTCATTGTCCTTTCCTTCCTTCCTTCCTTCCTTCCCTCCCTCTCATGGTCCTTTCCTTCCCCTCCTTCCTTCCCTCCCTCCCTTCCATTGTCCTTCGATACACCGTCCAGATCCCAGCCTGGTTTTGGCAGGCAGCAGTGCATTCTCACCAAACGGAGCAGCTGGTGAGGTGAACCGGCAACATCACGTGCACAGAGGCAGAGGAGAGCGCATGTGCCCGGCCCGGCGGCCAGCCGCCGCGAAGCCCCACCCGGCCCAGCCGCCGCGAAGCCCCGCCTGGCGGCCGCCGCGAAACCCCGCCCAGCGGCCGCCGCGAAGCACCGCCCGGCGGCCGCCGCGAAGCACCGCCCGGCGGCCGCCGCGAAACCCCGCCAAGCCCCAGCCGGCCGCCAAGCCCCGGCCGCCGCCCCCGCCAAGCCCCGGCCGGCCGCCAAGCCCCGGCCGCCGCCGCCACCGCCAAACCCGTGTAAGGTTGGCTTTCAGCTGCACTCCCTTTCTCCGTTTGCTTCTCTGCCTTCGTTTGCTTCTCTGCCTTTGCCACGTGCTTGTGGGTAAAAAAAAAAAGTTCCATGAGACTTTCTAACTTCTCGCGAGAAGTTAGAAAGTCTCATGGAACTTTTTTTGGGTCTCACAAACACATGGCGAAGGCCGAGAAGGACAGGAGAAAGGGAGTGCAGCTGAAAGCAGGTGAGTAAAAAAATGCTTGGGGGAGGTGAGGGCATCTGTGCGGGGGCGGGGGAGGGACCCAGGCAATGCGTCACGCAGCTCCGGCGGAATCTCCCCTGAAGACTGCGTGAGGCTGCCTGCCGCCCCCAATCAGCTGGAGCTGCGTGCTTTGATCCTGGACTCTCAGTAGGACCCAGGCAACGTGCAGTTCCAGCTGACTTGGCCACAGGACTCTGCGGCGCTGCTGCCGCTTCACCTCATCCACTTTTACAGTTTTTTTTTTTAAAAAAAATTCAAAAAAATTTTTTTTAATATTTTTTTTACATTTTTTTTTTACATGTTTTTTCAACCCGTCCTACGCGTACCACCAGCCATGTGCTCGCGTACCACTAGTGGTATGCGTACCACTGGTTGAAAAGCCCTGGAGTAGAGCTTTTATGAAGCTGAAAAAAATGCAACTTAATGTGCAACTGTTTCTCATACTGGGAGAGTAGAAATGGAGAAAGTGGTGTATTATCATCATCATCATCATCGATTTAATATTCAATTTGATTCACAATCTGGGACTGATAAAAACTTAACAGTTCAAGTCCTAACCAAGGACCTAACAGCTATTAAGGTAGTGTTTGAATATATAGGCAGTTCCGAATAGGGCAGGTTTTTATTATTATTATTATTATTATTATTATTATTATTATTATTATTATTATTATTATTATTATTATTATTATTACAGTATTCAAGGGATAACATAGTACCAAGGATCAGGAAAAATAATTACATATTGTGGTTTTTTTTAAAAGAAATCTGAGTTCCATTCACATATCAATGATCATGATAATGATGAATTTACAAGCCTCCCTGTTCAAGAGTGACTATGAATATTTCCACTGAAACTCAGTGTTATATTTAGACTATGGCTTATTTAAATCACCATGACCAAAGTACTGGTTTGACGTGATATGAAAATGTTAAGCAAAGTGAAATTCAATGAAGACAGCTAGAAAGGCTGAAAACGTAACATTAGGAGCCCACAGGCATATTACACTCTCTTCCTCAACCTTTCTAACATTAGAAAAAAGACATGCAGTATATGCCATTTGCTCTACTAGCACTCCATTTCAGAGAAGTTGTAAGGATGAAACCAAGTATATTGGGATTAGAGGGAAAAGAATCCATTTTCACTGAACTCCTTCAGCAGATCTGTAATAACTCTTACAGCCAAATTATACATATTTTATAAACGTGTACATGTGTGATGGCATAATCTAAAATACGCCACATAATATAATAATATATCTGAACAGCCCAGGCAGAATTTTCAAAATTATCTAATCTCATTTCAACCAGAAGGCTTTTCGAAGTTCACAATTTAGCCCAAAGTCTCCAAGAGCGTTCATGGATATACTTCACAAAGCACAAAATGCACTAAACATGATGGAAAAATTAGGATTTCTTTTTTATTGTGCCTGTATTAGAATATTACTATTCTAATAACTGGTTTCTCAAAAATTAAAGAAGCCTTTCAACATCAGCAGAATGTTTATCTTTCCTCTTTTAAGTTTTTAAAATACAACAAATTGTTAACTGAAAGATCAAAAATCTGCTGCTAGCATTTTATACACCACATTCTGAAGGCAGCTTACATTTTACTGAGCCCTTTGAAAGATTATTAGAAGGCTGCCATCCACTGACTCATTCAAGTACTGCAACTAAGGTGCAAAATTGCCTCATCTGTTGTAAAATTACTTCCAGTGCAATATAAAAACTGCTTCCAGGTTTACAAAATGCTAACCCTTCAAATGCCAAACACTTTTCACACAGGGGAAATACAATGCAAAGAAACGTGAAACAGTATTTTGAGAAAGGATTCACATCAGAATTCAACATATGCATTTTCGACAATGAAAATTCTATAGGGATATATAAAAATATATATGTAACATTGAAATTGTAAAAGTGCCTGTGCTGCTGGATTAGATTCAATTGGTTAACTTGCTGCAATCAGGAGAAAATATCCCCAAATATGAAGACCCACCTTAATCAACAGCATTGAAAGCTTATCTTATTTATTTGTTCCCTTGGCAAATACATCATTAATTGCAGATGTATACAAGAAAAACAGCACACACACGATATTTATAATGAAAAATAAAATTAGGTGAATTTTATTTAGGAAACCACTAAAGCCAAAATACAAAACACAGCACTCTTCTATTGCCCCTAAGGCATCGTAAATCACAAGTGTGTGTTTATCTGCCTATCTAGAACAAGTAATTAAAAGCTGGGTTTAAAAATCCACAGAATTTCAGCTGAATAGAATGGAGATAATGAACAATGTCTTGTGATGAATCTACTCTAAATATCGGATAGCTCTATGATCTAGCTCAGGGGTGTCAAACTGCCGGCCCATGGGCCGGACGCATCACAAGGAAACCGTGTCCACCCCATTGCCGGCAATGGGGAAAAAGTTCCGATACGTCGCGCAACATCACATGACGTCGCGAGTTTGACATGTCTGATCTAACCAAAATCATGATATACATAATGTTACTTATTTATGTAAGAGACTTACATGGCCAGTAATCTTATGTATTATAACTCTGGGTAGCTCATAGCAACCACACTAAGAACATAAAGAATCAGTAAACATAAACAAGCTCAATTCAAAGCATCCTAAAACAGCCAACATTAAAAAAAAAATATATCAATCACTGATCTCACTGTCCCAATGTCTGGGTAAACTAAACCTCCTTATAAAACAAAAGTACCGATGTGAAAGAGCAGTAATATAAGTTTACATTTTTATTGCTACCAAAAAAGTTTCTTATTTATTGCCTCCTTCACTCCCTTTCTCCCACTTCCTCTGTGGTATTTGAGATAAAACTACCTGTCTCTTGATTGCTATAGTTCCCTGTCATCCTTCAAACTATTCGGCTATCTTCAGGTATGGCAAAGGATGATGTCCAATCATTTTTGTTAGAAATAGAAATCTAGTCCTTTTTTGAATCTTTTGGCATGCAGAATGTTAAGACAGAGATAAAGTGACTATAACACATTTAAGAAATTGATATATGTAAAGCACTTCTACAACACTTTTCAATAAAAACTCATAGGATAGCTTATAACAATAATGCAATTCCAAATGTATGAAATAGCAAAAATAGGATTAAAACAAAAGTGTTCACCAGGACAGATACAACTATAATTGAAACCAGTGTACAGAATGAAATAAAAAGACTGTTTGTCCTGTACTGAAATGACATCAAATCTGATTTATTTTCCTGGAAAAGAGAATCCACAGATGCAGTGCCTCAGACAACAAAGCCCTCTTTTTTGTCACAAAAACTGTATTGGGGAGAGAGTAGAAAGTCTCTAGTGATGACCGCAAACTCTAATGGCAGTATTTCCTTCAAATTGAGTATTTCTGTATAAGGGTATTAAATGTAAGCATACAGTGCCCCAAATTACAATCCGCAATTGCTATTTTGAAATCTCTCAGCTGCAATCCTAGCAACTAACTGGAAGAAAGCAAGACATATACAAAAGCTTCAACATTTCACTTCGTTTGTTAAGGATCCTTCTTGTTTTGCAACTTTCAGTTTGAAACAAGTAAGGCTTAGCTCATCATAAAACAAAACACCCCCAGAATATTGTGAAACAATTAAACACTCGTCAAGCTTCCAGATCCTACCACTTGAGTGAATTAAGAGTTTTATGTTATGCAAGTGGCACACTTTTAAGACTACAAATATTCTCACATTTTTGATGCCTCAGATGTAGGTCAGAAGAAAATGACTTTTTGAAAGGAAAAAAAAAAGCCTGCATATTAAATGAGTCATAAAAAGGGGAACTTTTTTGATGGACACTCAAGGTGATATTGTGCTTAGAAGTCTGGATTAGAGTGGAGAAGGCCATGGTTCAAATTTTCATTTGGCCATGGTGCTCAAAGTAACAGGAAATCATCTTTTGCCCAAACTACCTCTGAGGATTATATGAAGATAACCTCTTTGTGAGCAAGCTACCCATGAACTAAATAAAACAAAAACTGAGCGTGGAAACTCACTGGTTGCAATATCCCCTTGAAGGTGAAGAATCTGTGGGACAGGCATTGTGAGAATAACTGTATCAAAGTGGTCAAAAGATCCTGTAGTAGTGCCCACTTCCCATTTTCCATCTTTGAGGCAGATCTGAGTAACATGGTGATTGTAGAAGACATCTGCGTCTGCTGAGAAAGAAAGAGAGAAGCTAACAGATGCTACAATCCCTTTGGAGTTAGGCAGCTAATAAATTTAAATTAAATAACTAAATAAAAAATTAAATAAATATAATCGGCGACGCAGGGGAAAAGGGACAAAATCTGGGAGCTGAAACAATACCAGATCATTGTAAAAACTGATTGTATCAAGATATTTCGTCATTCATACCAACATGAAGATGAATGTGAAGTTTCAGTTTTTAATCACCCACACCTACACCCAAGCTTGGGCAAGACTGGCTGTGTTTCTTTGTGTGTGGTGGAATAATAAATGCCAAGATGGAGGTTGCAACTGTGATCCAAATTCCTCCCTTTTTTATTTTAATATGTATTACACATGTACCAAAAAGTAATGGGGTTTTGACCACTCTATTACTGCTTCCATTTTGACTTTTTAACACTGGCCCTGGCGGAAGCCCCACAAGCATTTTCAGTGAATTTTATTATTCAAAAACAGAAAAATCAACATCTGAAGCTCACCTGCCTTATTTAAATAATGTTTAACAATGGATGAAATTCCTTGGGGTGTTACAAAGTTATCTACTCCTTCCTTCACCACCATTCCTTTTACTGGGACAGTCAATGGCTTCAGGACTCCATGAGACAACAAATCTTCATAAAAGCTAAAAAGAGAGTTAATCTGTTAACTAGTTAATCTGTTGACTGCTCTTATACAGATTTTAGATTATACTACTGGTTTTAACTAGTTGACTTTTAAATGATTAAAAAATTTCTTTAAGATAGAAATTCATAGTTATAGATCAAGGGTCTCCAAAATTGGCAACTTTAAGACTGGTGGACTTCAAATTCATGCTGGTTGGGGAATTGTGGGAGTTGAAGTCCACCAGTCTTAAAGTTGCCAAGTTTGGAGACCCCTGTTTTAGATCATTGTTCCAACAATCTTTAATTATAGCTTGCTTTCAAAATTTGCCCCTTAATTAAATTAGCTAAACCAATTTGGACAACATCCTACAAGATGGGAGAAAAAGATCCTGGCCCCAACCACAACACCATGAGAGGCAGAATGAAATACATATATCAGTTGAAGTTGATTCAGATATCAAATGTTATCCAGATGAATACAAAAGTAAAGTGATCAACTGAAAGAGAATAAAGAAGAAATTATTACTTATTTCAGGGTTAACTATATTAAATGACCATATTTAATTCAAATTAAATCATGTTCCATTTTTGTCATGGTCCCATCTCCTTCTGAAGTCTTGATAGCAAAATGGTATGCCATTTTATAAGCTGTCTACAGAAATTACAGCCTTGGAACCACTAAACAAATGCATTAAATCAGTAATTAGACAGCAGATCATCTGTGTTACAAAAGTGAAGATTGGCTTCTTTTTTTTATAAGAACAATTTATGAGTGACCCATAATCATTACACCCAAGATGAAATGTTCTTCTCTGCACAAATAAAACAAGCCTTAAGATTAACTGGAAGAATATTTTTATGGTATTACCTTCAACCAGTTTTAAGATCTGATATACTAGACTCTTGGTACTAAAGATGGAATGAAACATTGAAAGAATATGAAGGATATTCATTTAAACCTCAAAGCCAAAAAGTCCACAAGAGTCTGTGGTGCAGCTGTAGAAGACATATAGTGAATGAGTCCTGGTGAATTGCAGTGGTCACTGTTTACTATTTTCAACCAGAACAAAACATTATATATAATTATTATATAACTAAGCAAGGAGAAGCAAAACTAAGGAGAATTTTTCTGACAGTTAGAACAATTAATCAGTGGAATGACTTGCCTCCAGAAGTTGTGGGTGCTCCAACACTGGAGGTTTTTAAAAAAAGATTGGACAACCATTTATCTGAAATGGTATAGGATTTCCTACCTGAGCAGGGGGTTGGACTAGAAGACCTCCAAGGTCCTTTCCAACTCCGTTATTCTTTTATATCCTCTTCTGAAGTTATCCTCTTGAAATATTTGTATAATCCTACTAGACAATTACACTTACATGGGGCTTAGATAAGTATCTCCTGGCTCCTGCACCCAGAAATCCTCCATTTCAAATGACATAATACAGAGTTTTCATTTAGATTCTTATTTAGAGTGATCAGCACACAGGGCTCAATATGAAAGGGGAATTTCACTTCTTCCTTTCTCACAGCACTACAAAGACCCCAATCTAAAATGGCTGATATTTGGTTCCAAAAATGCACACAGCAGCATGTTTTTCAATACACTATCTAATTAGTTTCCTGTTTTAGCTTTCATCTACAGAAATAATTTAATTTGCAAGCAACATTACTCCTTCCATTGGAGTTTTATGTCTGGAGACCCCAATGTAGTGACTTTCTCTAAAAGCAACTCTTCAGTGTGTTTGCTCAAGGGTCATAGTAAAGTTATTATAGAAAAGAATTTGGCCTTTATCCTCTGTCCTCAGTATTATTTCTAGAAACAATAGTTTAATTATTAGTTTAAAAAAGGAATCTCCAAACTTGGCAACTTTAAGACTTGCAGACTTCAACTCTCAGGATTCCCCACCCAGCATGACTGGCTGAGGAATTCTGGGAGTTGAAGTCCACAAGTCTTAAAGTTGCCACATTTGGGTGCCCTGGTTTAGAATACTAAAGAAAATAAGTTCTGGAAGTTCTAGAATAATTTTAACTGGTTTTGTTTTAAATTAATGGATTATATTTAGAGCAATGTGTGAATCCAGCCAACTGTGGCTTATTTAGCAAACTATAATCTAGCAATTCAGCCTAGAGGTAACCAATATACAATAAGCTTGAGAAGCTTGTAAGGACTCCAAAGTCTTCCACAGAGAGCAGTTTCACCAATACTTGCCTTGGCTATGGGCAACTGGTTAAAGTTTGTAAGTCACCACTTTAACTTTTCCATAATGCCTTAAGTAAATACTATTTTATGGGAAATGTAAAATAGGCGCTACAGGTAATCCTCAACTTGCAACCATTCATTTAGTGACTATTCAAATTTACACTGAAAAATGCAAGGACAGTGAGTTGCACAAAGATTCCTATGTTCCATCTTGCCAACGTATTAGGGATATAGTACATATATTGTGTGCTTTAATTATGGTTTTTTGTATAAACTATTTCTGGATGGATTCGCATAATGTGCAATGTCTGAACCCACCATATTTATGGATGTTAAATGTGTTTAGGTTTACTCATCAGAAAAAATATATATGATGATCTACTATTGTTGTTATGGTTCCAAAGGAAGATTGCATTTAATGAGAAACATGAGGCCTTACCTCTGAGAATCCATTTATTGCAAAAATAACCTTGGCACTTACATGGACGGGTGCCAGAAACTGAATTTCTCTGGCTGGCCGTCTTTCTTTACTTGCTACACCCCTCCCTTATTTTACAGTCATGAATTACGTCTTCCAATTAGCCTGGAGGCCAAAGATTTACTTCCGTTTCTGCCTTCTGAATTAACTCTAAAAATACCAGACAGTTCTACATATCTTGTCAAAGCAATAATATCCTATATTAACAGCGTTGACATCCGGCCCCCCTTACAAAAAGGACAGATCCTGTAATGTAAGCAAAAGCATATATTAATGATTAGTTTTCGGTTTGTTGGGGTGTTTCGTATGAAACCTTTTGACGAGTCTGTCAGCTTTCACCTCACTGGATTTCACCCAAGTAGCTTCAGACAACGGGTATCCCTTCCATTGTACTAGGTACTGCAATTTCCCTTTAAAAATTCTAGAATCAAGAACACGTTTCACTTCGTAATGGGTCTGCCCCGCAACTACGAGGGGCCCAGGTGCTTTCTTCGGGGGAGATCTTAAAGTGGAACCCCGATAAGGTTTTAACAAGCTACTATGGAAGACAGGGTGGATTTTACCCCAAAGCCTAGGGAGTTTCAGTTTTACTGTGACCGGATTGATGACCTTTACGATGGGAAAAGGCCCTAAGAATTTCAGTCCTAACTTCTTACTGGGTAATTTGAGGCGCAAATATTTGGTCGACAGAAAATATTTGGAACGTTCTTTGGGGAGCTCTCTTTTTATCAGCTTGCTTTTTATAGGTTTCAAAAGTCTTTTTTAAAGCAGTTTTCGTTTTTCTCCAAACTTCTTCCCATCCCCTCACCCATTGGTCCAGTGTCTGGGAAGCTGTTGGCATCTGGGGGTATTCAGGTATTGGACCGAACTCTTTGCCTGTGGCTACTCTGAAAGGTGTGTAGCCGGTGCTGCTGTGAACAGAATTATTGTACGCCACCTCTGCAAAAGGGAGGAGGTCAGTCCAGTTCGTCTGTTGATAGGACACGTAGCATCTGAGATATTGCTCCACCATTTTGTTAGCGGCTTCTGCAGCTCCGTTGGTGGCTGGATGAAAAGCGGATGATAAGCCTTGAGATGATCCAATTAATTTAAGAAAACTCCTCCAAAACTTTGCTGTGAACTGCACCCCCCTGTCTGAGATTATTCACTTAGGGGTGCCGTGCAGTCGGTAGATATGTTTCAGGAACAATTTAGTCAGTCGTTGAGCGGATGGGAGTTCTTTGCAGGCAATGAAATGAGCCTGCTTCGAAAACAGGTCTATTACAGTCCAGATGACAGTATTTCCTCTACTTTCAGGTAGGTCTACGATAATGTCCATAGCTATTTCTTCCCAGGGTTGGGAAGGGTCTGCCACCGGTTGCAGTAATCCAGGGGGTTTCCCCGGTATTCTTTTCATTGTGGCACATACAGTACAACTCTTCACATAGTTTTCCACATCTCGTTTCAGTGCTTGCCACCAAAATTGCCGGCGGGTGAGATGTAGTGTTTTGAGATATCCAAAGTGTCCAGCCTGCTTTACATCATGGCTGTGTTTGAGAGCATTGAGATGGAGGGATTCGGGCAAATACAGTTTCCCCCCTTTGTAAGCCAAACCATCCCTGCACGTCAAGGAGGTTTGATTATCTTTGAACCATTGATCGGTGAGGAGCTCTCGTTTTATTTTCATTGCTCCAGGGTCATCCGGATTAGGGACCCTGCAAGGCGTGATTTGTGCAACAGGTTGTGGATTGGAGATAATCGCCTCGTTGACTTCTTCACGTTCGCTTTTGTATTGGGGCAATCTCGATAGCGCATCAGCTAGGAAGTTTCCCCCCCCTGGTATGTACTTTAGAATAAAGTTGAAGCGGTTAAAGTACTGTGCCCACCGTACTTGCTTTGGGGACAATTTGCGAGGAGTTTTCAGTGCCTCTCGGTTTTTGTGATCTGTCCATACTTCGAATGGCACCTTGCTCCCCTCCAGGTAGTGTCGCCAGTTTAACAGTCCCCATCTAATTGCGAAGGCCTCCTTCTCCCATATTGCCCATCTCCGTTCACTTTCCGTAAATTTTTTGGAGGTGTAGGCGCAGGGTTGCAGGACTCCCTTCTTGTTCTTTTGAAGCAATACAGCTCCAACTGCCACATCACTGGCGTCGGCTTGAATTACAAAGGGCTCCCCTAGACAGGGGTGCTTTAGGACTGGTTCGGCAGCAAATAGTTTTTTTAAATTCTCAAAAGCTGTTTGACAGTTCATAGTCCATGCTAGTGGTTGGCCCGGTCGCGGCTTCCCTCCTTTTTTTCCTGTTTTTAGTAAATCTGTAAGGGGTAGGGCAATTTTGGCAAAAGAGGGGATGAATTGACGGTAAAAGTTGGCAAAACCTAGAAAGCTCTGAAGTCGTTGTTCGGATTGCTCTGGTTGCTGCTCAGATTCAGGTGGGGAAGGCTTTTTATAACGGGCGAGCTGAACATCTAGCTTCACCGTCGTCTGGTACCACTCGTGCAGTCGGTCAGGTACTGCTCGAATAATGCAGGCCTGGGAGAGGTGATCATCTAATCCCTCAATGAAGTGATGGATTAGGGACTGCTCTGGCCACCCCTCTATCCGACCTGCTATCTTGCGAAACTCTCGTACGTACTCCAGGTCAGGCCTGCCGGCTTGTTTTATTTTGTGGATTTGTTCTCTTGCTTTTAAGCCAAGGGATGGGTCCTCAAATCTTTCTTTCAGACCCAGGAGGAAGAGTTGGGGGTCTTCCAATTCTAGGGCTTGCTCATTATATAAATTGTTCAGCCATTCGGATGCGTCTCCCTCTAGGCCAGACACAATCACATCGACCATAGCCCCTGGGTCTGGGTAGAGATAAGCCCAGCGATTCAAGTGAGAGCGTACTTGGTTGAGGAAAAAAATCAGTTTCTCTGGGTCCCCATCGAAGGTTGCTCTGAATGGAGTAATTATATGTTGTTGGGGCCCCCACTGTGGCTGTTGCTGCTGCTGGCCCCATCCTGGTTGCTGGTTTATGCCCAGGGGTTGCACGTTCAGGGGCTGGGGCCAATCTCCTTGTTGTGGCCATCCTCCCTCTAGCTGCTGACCTCCTGGGCCCTGCACCACCCCTATCTGTTGCAAGGTCCCTATCGGCTGTGGTGAGCTCAAAAGTTATCTGCTCCCTGCCTGCTTCGAATGCCATACTCCCCATTGTTGCAGAGGCCTCAGACATGGATTCCCTCTCTCTTCAGGGCTGGGGTCCCTGATAGAGGAAGACAGGGTCTGAAAGGCTGTCTGATATGAACTGGAGGGGCTGTAGGCTTCTTTTTTCAGGGGTGGGTTTCTGCCTCTCTCCCCTGGGTTTTGAGATATTTCCAGTAACTCACCCAGGCCTTGAGTGGCAGTTTGTCCACCGATTTTCATTCGTCTGCCCAAATTCACCTTCCCACAGCATGCTGTCTGTTACCTCCCCCTCTGGGATATTAGCAGCTGCCAGGCTATATTTAGCAAACTCCCGTTTCATGATAGATTGTCCTCCCCCTGAATTCTTTTCATTCTCACTCCAGCCTCGGAGAAAGAGGTGGGGGTAATGGACCTCCAATTGGTTGAAAAGGGTTTAGTTTCTGGCATGATGTTATGGTTCCAAAGGAAGATTGCATTTAATGAGAAACATGAGGCCTTACCTCTGAGAATCCATTTATTGCAAAAATAACCTTGGCACTTACATGGACGGGTGCCAGAAACTGAATTTCTCTGGCTGGCCGTCTTTCTTTACTTGCTACACCCCTCCCTTATTTTACAGTCATGAATTACGTCTTCCAATTAGCCTGGAGGCCAAAGATTTACTTCCGTTTCTTTCCCAGGCTTTCCTCCTTCCGTTTCTGCCTTCTGAATTAACTCTAAAAATACCAGACAGTTCTACATATCTTGTCAAAGCAATAATATCCTATATTAACAGCGTTGACAATTGTGCTTGTTACAGAGCTACAGGTTGATTAGAAATCAGCAGATAAGCTGTTTTCATAGTCTGGAGAGAACCACTGACACCAGGTAATGGGATGAGGTCAGACCTATACATAAATAAGACTCAATACCTAAAATCCTACTAATTTCAAAGAGTCTGTTCCAACATTACTGAGTCTTTACATGGAAGTACAACTCAAGTTGAAACTAGCAACCACAATTGGGATCAACAACTCAGTTGTTAAGCAAAACATGTGCTAAGTGAAAAAAGTTTCAGGCAGCAGCTGCAGTCAGATTCTAATCAATTAGTTACCCCTTTTTAGCACTTTTAAGGGGATCCCTTGTGGTGTGGAAAAACAGGAAGAGATCACTTGTTCAAGCAGTTTCCTGGTTTGGGGGGGGGGACAATGCATAATTGACTGTAATGTAATGGTGAACACATGATGGGGGGAGGGAAAGACAGAAAGAAAGAGAGACAGACAGACTGCAAAGGTCATAAATGTGGACATTGGTCATAAAGTTACTTTTCCATCACTGTCATGAATAAGAACTGTTGATGTCCGAGGCAATTGCTAAATGAGGACTACTTAATAAGTGATGTTGCAAACCTCAGCTCTTTATTGGAAGCAAAATTTTATTTATTAGTTTTTATCCCACCTTTATTATTTATACAAATAACTCAAGGCTGCAAACATATCCAACACACCTTCCTCCTTCTATTAAATATTAGGTTTGACAGCCTTTATCCAAATGAAACCAACAACTTCTACCTGAAAGCATTTTATAGGCGCATTTGTACATCAGAATGAATTTGCGACATCTTCACCATGTCCTCATTCATATAATCATGACTGAAACCAAGTCCATGCACACAGTTATCATTCTTACTGTGAACATTTGATGAAAAAAAATGTATTTGAATGGCAACTAAAAGGCTGATTATGTACCATCAGGTCTTAAGTTAAACCCAAGTCCTGCTGCCTCCGAGGACAAGTCCATATATTTTTCTTGGCCACGAGAACTATGGAAGTAATCTGCCAACCTCATTGCTTTCTTCTGCTGTTTTCCCCCATTTTTCAGCCTGGGCTACATTCCTGGGATTTCCTAGCCGGCTCCCATCCATAGCGCATTCCTGCTCATCGTTGTCAAAGTCAGCTCAGGGCTGCCCCCGTTTTGCTCAATACCAATTTGCACATCGTTCCAACCCATTATGATCCCAAATACGAACTACCACTTGTTGCTACAACAGCATCGACCTCCCCTTCCTTATCGACACGTCTTCCAAGCCAAAGAGTTCCTGTTTAATCCTGTGCCTTTTCCCCTTTCGCTTACCTCTGATGCGCCTTTGCATTGTCGGGCGTTCGCGTGATATATTGGGCACCCAGATCAGCCGTGCATTTAGGGTCGTGAGCGCTCCGGCGCGTCGACATTCTTCCCCCTGGAAAGTCACGTGCGTGGAGACAGAAAGCCGTTTAGCGCGCGCGCCGCCCGCGAGTGCCCAATCAGCTTCTCCGGAGGGGCAAACCTGAACCTAGTAACAGGGAAACACCCCCTCCCCCGCACCCCACCAATCCCTGCGAAGCACGGGTTGCACGGCCGCTGAGTAAGCTTTGGGGCAATGATACCGGCTGCAAGTCTAAGCTATGAATCTCACCGAGATTTGCATTTGCAGGGAAGCATACTTCGGGTTTAACATGTAACGAGTTACGGCTGTAGCATCTGAGCATTTATGTTCTTGCTATTAAAATCCGTTAGCCTCTATTTGAATCCGACCGAAGTCTCGGGTGCTTTGCCCGGGAAAGCTTGAAGCCTGACTCGGAAATGAGTTTCATTAAAAAGAAAGATTGGCTCTGAAATTGAGTGTCTCGAAAGGATTTCTTAGCCAGGTTTCCTTTGCGAGCAATCCTGAAAAGGAGTCCTATCGATCACGTAAAATTCACTCGGTGCCAGATGAATTGCTGGCAAAACGGGGAGCGTGGCTGTTTATGTCCCCAGGCGAGGGGTTGCCGCTAACCTTCCCGGATGGGCCGCCTGCCCTTTCAACACGTAAGATCTGCGGTTTCAAGGCGCCCAACTCACCTGCGCCCTGCGCCTTATCCCAGACCACGACGCGCAGGAGGCGCTGGGGAAACTCCGAACGCAAAAGCGCAGCGCACAGGCTACCGGTCAGCCCAGCGCCTACGATCAGAATCCGCGCCATGGCCGGACCCGTCGGACAAAGGAGGCGGGCCGGTCCAGCCCACCAGATCCTCCTCCCTTTTCCTGGAGTTTATGCAACCCAGAAGCCGGGCAGAAGGAGTGACGTCATCCCGGCCCCTTTTCCCGTTTCAAGCCGCCGATCTTGCTCGCGGCGCCACGAGGAAAGCAGCTTTGCGCCGCGGTTGCCTCCGCAAGTCCCAAACAAGCGGTGGGAGAGTGAGGTTAGCCGTCAGAAGTCTTGATTTAGCTCAGTCCCGCAGGAAAGGACGAAATCGACTGGGGAAAAAAACCGGAGGGGTCAACTTGGTCTTGAAAAGGGACCCCCCGGCTTTGCAAACCTTCCGAGCTAAGCAACCTTGGACGGCCGCGTTCCGTCAAACGTTTTAGTTCTGGAAACTGGAAATCTACAGGAGGATTGAAATGGCAGAAGTCGTGATCCGCACCTCCACGCGAGGGGTGCATTTCTCAGTGGATTTTTATGCGGGGTGAGACTTAGATGTGTCTGACCCTTCGGAGTTAGAATTATCTCCACCCATCTTTGAGGGGGCGGTGAACGATATGAACGCGAGATTGCCGTCCATGGATGATATTTAAAGTCTCCTTGAGCAGGGGTTTGGATTAGAAGACCTCTGAGGTCCCTTCCAGTCCTATGATTCCATGTTCTGTGTCTACTTTGGCGCTGAAGCAGAAATTAGCAGCCTTCCATCCAGTCGCCCCGACTTTACCCCGACTACAGGGTCGTAAAAAGGGAATCTTTTTTTTCTAACGGAGGAAAAACCATTGGGATTAAATGGCTATGGAGATTGTCCCAAAGGTGCTTTTTCAAAAGGCAACGGGACTTTATTTTTCCTTGAAGACGTTTTGCTTTTCATCCAAGAAGCTTCTTCAGTTCTGACTGAGTCAGAACTGTCAGCTTGGTGTTTGTGTATCTCTGTGTGTGTGTCACCGTGTGTGTGTGTGTGTGTCACCATGCCACTCGACTCATTTTTCTACCTTGGATGCGGCCGCCCGCAGGGGAACGGGAAGCAAACGAAGCCATCTGCCTTGTGGCATCTCACAAAGGATGCAATTTCTGTACAGGTACTCTGCTTCTGGCACAGATTACAACATTTGTGGCAGTTGCTTCATACTGTCATTATTGGAAGTGTGATAATTGGCACTGCCTTCTTCACCGCCTCAAAATCCCTCAATCTTCCCCCCTGTACCAAAGGTGCTTTTTCAAGAGGCAACTGGACTTTCTTGTTTTTCTCTCAAGATGTTTTGCTTCTCACCCAAGAAGCTTCTTCAGTTCTGAACTGAACTTCGGAAGTGAAGAAGCTCTTGGATGAGAAGTGAAATGTCTTCAAGGAAAAACAAAGTCCAGGTGCCTTTTGAAAACGCACCTTTGGGGCAACCATGACCTGGATGACTGAAAATCTGCATAGACACTTTGCGCCTGTAAAATCTATGTATTCTTTTCATTTTTATTTAATGGTTAAAAATGGTTAAACGGTGGAAAAGCATATTAAGGAACTTTTCAAGTCACTCTAAAGACAATGTAATTATAATTAAGAATGAAAAATGTACAAATGGATTTATTTTAAATAAAATAAATGAACGGAGTGCTGCTATTGTAAATATTGCTTTAACATCGTGTTTAATGTTTTACATGCAAAGTAAAACTGACAGTTTAAGACATTTCATTAATTTTATTAGGCATATGAATTATATTTAATTTTAATGAGTGTTTTTGTAATATTTTGTTAATTCTATTATATTAAATAGATACAAGTGCATATTTTTATGGATTGCCGCTTTGCAATAATTTCGTTATGTGTGTCTCTTAGTAAAATAACCAGTGTTTTATTTTTTTAAAAAGTGAAAAGACTTAGTGCCCCTTGTCTCTCGAATGTAACTAGATATTTAAAAATGTATGAGGACAGGGTTAGTCTATGGTGGCAGAAAGTTTTGTCTCATAGTTTTCTCTGTGTAGAGAATTGAATGAAATAGGAATAAAAGCTTATTATATCCTACAGTGAGCTTCTCCCCTGAAGCATATGATCTGCTGTGGGATTTACTGGTGGAATCAGTTGAAGGAGGTTTAAAAAGAGGTGTAGTCGTGTTAGACTTTCAACTGACAAATTGGCTAGAGATAAGATTAAAGATATATAGCTTGTTTGGTTCTTCTTATTAAAATACAAATCCTTTATATACATACCTTGGAGTAAACTCCATGGAGCACGTGTAAGATTTCTCTCAACTGAATAAAATCTACTACTTGGTTTTCAAATATAAAAAGACCTTCAAATGAAATTTTATTATGATCATAAAATAGCATATAAAAAGTTCTTAAGTTATATGCTAGCTACTAATATTAATAATTCAATCCTTGTTAAAGTGACAATACTATTATCTTCGCTCACAGTGTAAAATAAGTTGAGGTGGTAGCCTGGGGTCACAGAATAAACTTTATATCTGATGTGTGTCCTATTTCTGACGCAAACTTTTCACATCAGAAGAAGAGGTGAGAAATCTTTGGGTAGGGTTAATGGAGGAGTACATGTAATTGCATTTAATAACAGAGAATATATATTATGTTACAGTTTTCAAGGTCTCAAAATGCTCAGGGTCAACATAATTTTACATTGGCTTGTAATAATAGAAAGTAAAATACTCACTTGCTTCATATAAAGCAATTTAGTTGTGGGTGAAAATAATAACACTCATGTGTATATGAGAAATAACCACTAGAGGGAGGCATTGTTCTTCCTAATAGAGCAGACATGTCAAACACAAAGCCACCGCCACAATAGGCCCAGCAATAGGCCCAGATCCAGCCGGTGGGGCCCCCTCGGAGCTGGCAAGTGACTGGCCATGTTTTAAATTACAGTACAGCTTTCATATTCTCAGGCATCTCAGCCTATAGACTGATGTGGTGGATCTGGAAGCTCAAAATATCAGGAAGGCAAAGTTTGCCTTTCCCAATTTTTCTGTGGTGACACATTTCTCTGATTCATCCCATTTTGGACTAATAATTGCAAGAGTAACATCCTTGTCAGTTGATAGCTGCCTGATTGAGCCTCATTTGCTTGCTTCTGGCCTCCCAGATCTTGCCATGCCAAAATGAAAAAATCTGTATCAAAGTTGCTCTCAACCTGCTAAACCAGAACTGAGGATGTTAAGGGGGGATTTGTTTAAGCTTCCTTTGTCTTTCTGGTTACCAGGTTTTTGGTGTTTTCGAGTCTCCTGAATTTTCCAGAATTTCTTCAACCTTCAGGACAGTTATAAAAGGCGAAAAAGAAGAATTGGGGAACAATCATTTGCTTGGGGAAAATAGCTCAACTCCGAAGGTGACGATGATGCTTCCAAAGTGGCAATTGGTCATCATGCAGATATGCAGGTACAGTGGATATGTACAAATAGTATCTAACTTCTTATTCACCTACCCACTTGGATGGAATGTTTAATTGAATAGAACTGGAGGAGATGTTAATGCAATTTTTGAAGAATGTTTCCTTTTGATATTTATGGTAATCAGAAGTTTGGATTTACATTGGTCGCGAGCTCATGTCACTTACAGCAGGAAGTTTTGTTGATATTACATGGATAATTAATACCCCACACTTTTTGCCTCAAAAGATGCACAAAATGGATTTGTAGTTAGAGATGCTTGAAAAGTTCAGTTACAAAAAAGAAACAAACATACAAGTGAGCTGCCAAGACCAGGGGTCCCCAGCCTGTGGGCTGCGGGTGGTTGTGGCCCTACTCGCGTGAGTGTCATCAAGGGTGATTCAGCTCCACCCACACGGGCCTCGTTGCGGGCGCTTGCAGTCCCACTCGCACAAACCTCATGGGCGTTTGTGGCCCCACTCAGGTGAGCGTCATCAAAGTCAGTTGCAGCCCCACTTGTGCAAGTGTCACTGCGAACATTGCGGGCGCTCAGGCGCACATGCGCCTGGCCCTCCCACAAAATCATCCCCTCTTTCCCCTCTCACCCCCGCTCTGGGCTGCCAACCCGGAAAGGTTGGGGAACTCTGACCTAGACTAATATGCAGATTGGAATGTGTTTAAAGTGGGGTTTTACTCCCCCCCCCCAATTTTTGCATTACAGTGCACAGGTTTTTTTTTTTTTTTTAAGCTTATTTAAAAACATACCCAGCTATAAATTCTAGGAAAAAGTATTTGGAAATATAACCTGCAATGTACAATTTATTACAGAAAGTGAATAATTGTTTGTATAATAAGTGTAGATTAGAATTTACGTCCCTACTTTTTTTGAAATGCTCAAATAGCCTTAAAATATTTAAGACTTCAGCTCCATATCCATTTACTTTGAAATAAACTCCATTTAACTCAGTGGGTCTTATTTTTGAATTTATGTACAGAGACTAATGTTTTTAAGTGCATTCTTTTACATCTGCATATCTGGAAATTTCACAGTAGTGTAAATCAATACAAATGCCTGTACTTTATAACCAAACCAATCTTAATATTACAGATACAAGAGAATTTGAAAAAAAAAACCCTTATAAATATATGAATAAATGATACTGTAGAGTTTGTGTTGACTTTAAAAAGTTCTTATCATTTTGTAACTATCATGTAATACAAGCTCATATTTGTAGCTCTTAGACTTTGATTACTATCAGTAATCAGTTTGACTCTGACTTACGTTCATTGTCCTGGATGAAGAAGTGAGGAGCAATTTTGGACTGTCTAGAAAAATCTGAAAGGACATCATTGGGAACTATAGAGGGACTGAAAAGGGAAAAAAATCAATGTGCCACTTTTCTCCACTGAAGCTTCCACTGATCCCTCACTTTCCTTCAAAAATCAAATCTGAATCCAACTGTGCTTCAGCAAAGCAGTTACTTATGAATATCTAGCTGTGATGGAATTTCAAAATGCCACACTAAACTTTGGACAATCTTGTTTTAACAATGTCACATCTTTTGCCTTTTGCAGATGTCATCTTGAGCCCAAGGCAGCCAAAAATGGGTCTCAAGATGGGCAAGCCTTGCAGATAGCTACACAGGTTCAGGTTCTGCCTATGGAGCTGGAGATGCTGAGCCCTCTGTCACGTTAACACACGTACGTAAAGCAACTGATGTCATTTTTGCATTTCAAAGGATTTTAATGCTATAAAATCACCTTATTTCTGTACCTATTTTCCATTGTTTTAAATTTGGGTTTATATTCCAAACTTAAACTTTAATGTTCCTAAACTGGTTCTTTTTGCTAGTAAGAATTCCTTTATATAGTAGGCAATATCAAACTATGTGATATTTGAGGAACTTTCCCCATGTCCAAATGTGAGTAGCTTCTGCTTTGGAATTCAGATGGCTAGCAATGCATATCTTTCAGTATTGAAGTGATATGATCAAAGTAAACTGCTTTGCTGGTATACTTTGTATCAATGTAAACTTTTCAACTGAAGTGTCAGGACCCACTTCAACACCTCATCCCAAGAAAGCAGGACTCATGGAAGCAAGCTCTTCCAAAAGGAACTTTTATTAGGAGAAGCTGATAGCAGGCATACTAGACAGGATCTGAGGGGCTCCTGTACAGATCGATAGGTTAAAGTATCCCCAAGCAAACTCCACCCCATAGTTCATCCGGACGGTTCAAACCGGCCAATCCCCAGGTTTTAAGTCCATCGTGGGAAAGGGGAGATAACATCGGTCCGGCTCTGGTCGTAGCAGCGATGTTTAAACGACTCTTCGCACCTTCTCTCGAGAGCGGAGAGATAAGCCAGGCTCCGGAGGTTGTATTTCTTTCTTCCTCCCCCTCTGCTAGCTGACAGGTTAGGGAGAAGAAAGTTTAGAGAGACACAGTGCAGGAAAGCGAAGTGTTACATTGTAGCAATGGAGAAAGAATGCAGGAAAGCAAAGTGTTACATTGTAGCGATAAAGGAAGCTAAGGCAATAAACCCGCGATCCGTCCCCCCTCCCCTCTGGGAGTATGGCAGAACCCAGGGAGAGAAGAGAATGGAATCGGGAAGCGAGAGAAGGAGAGGTAGGGAAATATGAAATAGGATAGATATGGGTTCTGACACCAAGGTTTATTTATTAGTGTAAATTTCTAGGCTGCACATTTGTCAGTGATTCTTGTTGTATTACACGGATTAGCATATATTACATTGCAATATTTTAGATAGAATGTAGATAATTTAGAAATAGACATAGCTGACACACTAAATTAAATGCCAAGTTTTCCTTGTTATTTGACAATCCTTTGACAGCATATAGCAGTGGTGGCGAACCTATGGCATGTGTGCCAGAGGCGGCACTCAGAGCCCTCTTTGTGGGCACATGTGCCATGCTCCGGAGATGGCAACCATCCCTCTTCAACCAGCCACCTGAGGTCCCACCTGGCTGGATGCATCCCAGCACAGCTGGTTTCCTTCCCCCCAGTCCCCTCCCTCCTGGTCTCGCATGCTCTCCTTTTCCCGGGCACGACCCACTGCCTCACCTCCTCAGCTGTCCAGCTCGGAGGCAGCTTCTCTGAACTGGCGGTGGGCTGTGGAGCCCCAGAGTGCGCCGGTCGAGGAGCCGGCAGGCTGTGGCTGCTGACGGACACTGTCGGCCCCCATGCGCTCGCTGGCCTCTGTGTGCGGGGGCCGATGGTGTCAGGCAGCAGCTGCCCCAGCCCCTGCCTCACCTTGCCCCACGGCAATGGCACCCCCGCCCTGCCTCACCTCGACTCACCCCGCAGGACGAGCCTCCTGCCCACCGCCCCACCTGCCAGAGATCCCCTGGATCTCCCCCAACCCTTCCCGGCCCCCATAGGCATCCCTCCCCACGAGCAACATCAAGGTGACCACACCCACTTTGGCCACACCCACCCAGTTTGCCATGACCACCACAGCCACGCCCACCCAGTGGGCCATGTCCCACCTGGCACCCGGCGATAAATAAGTGGGGTTTAGGTTGCAGTTTGGGCACTCGGTCTCTAAAAGGTTTGCCATCACTGGCATATAGTTAAGGAACTAGCCCATACTGTGAATCAGGTTTTTCAGAAGAATGTAACTTATTCATGAATCGTTGCATTCCAATATAATATGGGTTCCCTACTGACAACAAAATCTCCATCCTTTCCTGATTCAATCTCAGGTTATTCACCTCTGCCATCTCACCATCTCATTTAGGCAATATTAAAGAGTGTCAACCAGCCATTTGGAGTTAGATTTTATAAAATAGTAGAGATGAATGTCACTATTAACATTTCACTCCAGAGGATCCTTCCCAATGAGACTACATAAAACCAGGATAGAAACCTGAGGCACTTCACAGGTCCATTATCTGTGGATTCACTCACTTCGTACTATCTAAACACAAACTCATAGGAAAGACTGGAAATGTTGCAATACAATGACTTCAAGGCTCAGTTCTGTCAAGTTGTTCAGAAAGATGCCATAATCAATAAGCCTTGAAATCCAACAGATTTGATGAAGTTTAAAATCTAAGCTCAAAAATATTGTATCTTACAATTTGAGCTTGATGAAATAGCCTGTTCATACTGTAATATTTTACTCACGTCAAAAGATTTCTGGAAAAGGGAGAGAAGAAATACCTTTAAAGTACACATTTTAAAGCAGAGTTTAGTTGTTCTCCATGCATCAAAACATTAAACATGGAAACAAGTTTTCTATGCCAGTTCCCTTCTTTCGTGCCTTTTCTTCTCCCATGGAATGTGATTGAATTTATTTATGGAGCTTTCCCAAAGATTTTAGAATTCTGGAAAATCAGTTCTAAAATCTTGGCAAGAAACTCCATGGAGGGAAAAGGCATGTTTCAGTAGTATTTTTTTCTCTATAGAGAGTAATGAGTGGGACAAAGGGACAAAGCTAAGAACACAAGAAAGACAAAGATGACACAAAACTGTCATCTCTCACTAGCTTTGCATACAAGATATATAACTTTTGAGTTTAATGACTGTCTCCCTATCTTTCTCAGAAAAGGATTCCAGTTCCAGAATGGGAGAATCTGAGATTTCACTGGCATCACGGACCAGACTTCTTCCTCAATTCCCTCCAGGTGAAACATTGGAAAGTCCAACACCAACTATTTTAATTAGTCAGAAGACCTTTCCTGAAGTTTCCCAAAGGAAGTTTAGTAATGATTCTAGGGAAGAAATATATGTGGATTCTGACAGTCGATTGTTAACTCAGGAAGATTAGGATCCAGATAGCCTTAGTGATGCCAGCAAATCTGATGATGGTATCAACTTGGAAAAAGGTAGGAAAAGCCAAGATGGCACCAAAATGTCTGAACAGGATCGAACAAGGGCTGAAAATGCAAAGTCTAGAAGTTCTCAGTGTCCTATGACAAGACTTTCAGGCTTGACAGCATTAAGTGATCCACTCAGCATTTTTCTATATGGGTGATGAGGCAGGAGAGATTGGGGTTCCTTCAAAACTTGCTTCAAACATACCTCCTCCTCCTCAAATAGACAAAGAAGAACCTCCTTTCAAGTATGGAAAGACAGCTGCCAAAGGAATGAACAATACCTGTCTTTACTCAAATGGAAAAATGGTTATGTCATTACACCAGAGACTATCAGAACAACAAGCTGTAGCCACAAAAGAAATTTCATCTTTTGTTAGGCAAGAGAGTTTTACCAAAGAGAAGTCAAGCAGCAACATTCCTCAAAACAGGTTACCGGATATCTCAAGTCATCCTCTACTGAAAGATCTTGAGGTCACACAAGCAAATCGTATGAACTATAATCCTGAGACCCATTTCCTTCTTAAAGACACTGAAACTGCCCTGGCACCCTTGGAAGCCAAAATACTTTGTCAAACTCACTAGCTAGATGCTCCAGAAAATCCTTCTGGGCAGTTAGAAGACTCTTTATCTGGAGAGTCCAATGTGGACACAGCCAGCACTGTCAGCTTGGTAAGTGGTAAAAATCTGCTGTTGTGTCCCCTGCTCAATGGTGCCTGAGCATCTGCTGGTTGTTACTCTACTGAAACTGTTTCCCACTGTTAAAACATTTTTTCACAGCTATCGTACTAGATCTGCATGCCACACTGAAGCAAGCTGAGCTGTATGAGAGTATTACTGAAATTAAGCTTTGTATAACTTAAAACTGTTTCAGTGACTTCCATTTTTGGTTCACCTTTTGCTTCATTTTGATGTCATAGACTCACCCCCAACAGTGAAAGGACACAGGGCAGAAAACATCCTGCAGCCAAGAAGGCTCCACACATATTTGCACTACTCAGGTGACCCTGAGGACACAGACAAACCTCCAAGTGGCCGCAACAACTCTCTAAAAGAATGCAAATAACCAGTTGTCTGCAAGCAAAATAAATCCTACCACTCTCCACCATCTAATCAGAGCTGAAGAAGCTTCTTGGATGAGAAGCAAAACATCTTCAAAGAAAAATAAGAAAATCCAGTTGCCTCTTGAAAAAAACAGCTTTGTGTCAGGAATGTTTCATTAATGAATCTTGCCTTTTGGTGATTAAAAATGTTAAAATAGGGGAAATTCACTTTATTACTTAATAGTAATATCATGTTGTAAATTGAATACATTATCTTTATGTTGTATGGAGAATGTTATTTTTATTGTATCTGATAAGAACCTAGAGAAGCAGGAAAGTGTTAAATTCTTGCTTAGCCTATTGGAAAACTCCCAACTAGTGGCAACATGGGAATGAATGTTGACTTCTAGGCTCACAGATGATCATGAGATGGAGCACCAACAAAGATCTTAATATATCAGCATTAAGATTCTTGATTAGAAAGACAATTCAAAAGCAATTTGAATTAGATAGGCTGTTCTGGTAAATGCTTAGGATATAGTTATCAATTGGAAGCTTTGCCAGCACAACATAATAGAAAATATGGCACTAAGTTAGTCTGTCCGTGTCCCCCCCCCCCCTTCAGCCTCTGGCAATTTTACAGCTGCTGCAGCATCAGACACTTCAGTTTTTCCTTTGGGAAGGGTGACATCAGCCTCAACCTTTGGCAGGGAGATCCCTACTTCTGGCCCTTTGAACTTGGGGACCTTGACGCTAGGCATCTTCATTTTGATCTTGCCCTTACCTCCAAACTCCACGTCCAAGCCAGGGGCATCTATTTCCACTTCTGGCAGCCTAAGATCAGCTTGGCAGTGTCACTTCCATTTTAAATTCTATCTTGGGCAGGTCTGCTTCCACAGAAGGCGCTGATTCCTACCTCTGGGATACCTTTCCCTTTGGGCAGCAAAGTTCCAAATTTGGGCATATGGAACTTGGGCATTTGGAAATTCCTATCCCCGCTTACCAGCTTAACATCAGCCTCAACCTTTGGCAGGGAGATCCCTACTTCTGGCACTTTCAGCTTGGCAACTTTGATGCTAGGCATCTTCAGGGGAGGCATTTTGATTTTGCCCTTCTCTCCAATTTCCACGTCTAGGCTGGGGGCCTTTATCTCAACTTCTGTCAATTTAATGTCAGTTTCAACCTCTGCAGATGTGAGTTCGGCTTTCAGTCCTGTTTTGGGGAGGTCTGCTTCCATGGAAGATATGGAGAGGTCTCCCTCTGGAACACCTTTCACTTTGGGAAGTGAGATCCCAAACTTGGGCATTTGTGATTTTAACATTTTGAACTTACTTTCATCATCTTCCAGTGTAATGGCTGAGCCATCTGCGGGAATTTCATCTGATGGAATATTTCTTTCTCACTTTTCATCTTAACCTTGCCCCCCCCCCCCGATAGAAACATTGCCAAATGGAGGCTATACTTTTGAGTCAGGAATTCCATGATCACCTGGAATCTCTACATCAGATGCTGAAACACTAATGTCAGCCCTGAATGTTAAGATCTTCAACTGAGATTCGGTTGATATCCATGTGGACTTGGGTCCCTATCTTCTGGTTTGGAAAATTCCATGCTAGACATCTTGAACTTGGGCATGGGAATTTCCATCTCGCTTCCCTCAAATTATGCTTTCGGCCTCCACCACTAATATTGGACTTGATGTTTTGGGGGGGATCCATTTTCCTTTGGGAAGGACGATATTTCCCTCAATTTATGACAGGGAGATCTTTACTTCTGGGGCTTTTGGCTTGGAGACTTTGATGCTAGCCCTCTTGATTCCAGACATTTTGTTGCTCTCACCATCTCCTCTGACCTCCATATCCAGGTTGGCCCCCTCAATTTCCACCTCTGGCAGTTTTACAATATTTCAGCTTCAAGGTCATCAATCAGGATTTCAGATTATATGCTTTGGGGGTGGTCTGCTTCTAAGGAACGTAAAGTGACTTCTCTCTGTGTAACACTTTTCCCCTTGGTAAGGGAAATTCCCAGCAAGGGCATTTGAACCTTTGAACTTACTACTCCACCACCAACCTCAAAAACTCTCCCCTGCACAACAATCTAACCTGAAGAAGCTTGTACGTCTATGTTGGGAGCTTGCAGCTCCACAATGACTTCCACAGGGACCCATGGAATCTTTATTTCAGGGGCTGCTATTCTGATGTTGCCCTTGAATTCATCTGTCTTAAGCTGGGATTTTTCAACATCATGTGTCTGCACAGCCATAGAGGAGGGAGCCTCTGTTTCTTTGTGAGGAGATCTCACTTCCAAGGAACCTTGCCCGGTTGTACTTTGCGGGCAGAGATACCAATGTCACCCATGGATTTGCCCCCTTTCAACTGAGGTTTGGCAGCACTGAGCTCAATCTCTGGAAGAGAAACATCCATTGTAGCCATGCTGACATCAACATTGAATTTGTGGTCCTTGATATCTGGTTTGGAGAATATCTGGTCACCTTTCCTCCTTGTGCAGTGATATTCCCAGTTGTGGCATTTGAAACCAAGGTGATCTGAATGTACTATCCCTGCTTTGTAGGTTAATATCTGGGCCTTGCAAAGCAACTTTTCCAGATGGAGCCTCTATCCGTGAGCCATTTGCAGGAATTTCATCTGATGGAATATTTCTTTCCCGGTCTTGTCTTTCCAATTCCAAAATGCCCTGGCCTGCTGTTGACTTTATGTCAGATACTGAGATGTTTATATCAGCAATAACTTCTCCCATCTTAAGCTCAGGTTTGGAAGCCTTATGGTCAGCTTTGGGAAGGGAGAAACTCATTTTAGGCATTTTGATGTCCACCTCAACTTTGAGACCTTCAGTTTGTGGAAATGCATACTTGCTAGCAATATTTGTCTCTTCTTTTTTTCCTCTTTCTGATACTGGGTTTCAATTTATACTTTTGAGGTCCCCCCCCCTTATTTTTGGAATATTTTGTGAAACTTTGAGAGTCTGAAATGTCTTTTGTTTGAATTACTGCTGTTTTCATCTGTGTTGTTGCAACTGTAGGTTCCTGTTTTGTAAATTCTATATTGGATTTTAGTTTCTTCTCTTTGGATTTTGTAATAGTTAGTTCAACATTTCTTCTATGTTGTGGAATTGGAAATACTATGTCAGATATACCTCTTTTTGGCTCTTTTTCTTTTGGTTTTCTGTCTACATTTAATGAAGTATACTCTCTTGTCATTACTTCCGAAAGTTCCAAAGTAGTATCATTCTCATATTCTTTGAATGGACTTATTTCATATGGTTCTTGTTTACTTTTGTGCATCTTGAATCCAATAGTTGGAAATTTTAGTTTCTTTTGCCTTTGTTTTTTAATTTTTCCATGAATTTCTTCAGGCTGGAATTGTGATTCTGTATCTGTGCTTGTGGGAGAAACATCTGGAATTCCATGTTCATATGCATCTGATGTGCTTTGAGATCTTCTGTATCCCAAAATCTTCTTTCCCTTAATGAACTGGAATTTTGGCCATGAGAATCTTTTTTGGTTCTTTCTTGTCTTCCTACTCTTTGTTTTACAATTAAGTTTGTTTTATCTTCTTCTGAGATTGTCTTCTTAGATATTTCCATTGTATCCATTCTCTGGGGGGAGAAATTCTAAAATAAATAGATTTGTTTATGAAAATGTATATAGAATATTATATCATTTTTATTTTGTATTTACAAGGATTATAGTATGCCACAGTGAATTCCCCAAATATGTAATTTGAATTAAAATAAATACAATTTGTGCAAACAATTATGGGCATAAAATATATGTTTTAAAAACCACGATTTAAAAATTTGCTTAGCCAGAGAGATCTGTCACCTGAGGCTTGGTAAAATACTACCAACTACTGTCTTTCTGAAGATCACAGTGGAAAGGCACATCCAAATTCTGGTAGAATACTATTCCAGAGAAGGCCCTCTGACTAATGACTAACAAGGCATGCTTCTGTAGCATTCATAGATGATAGTGTCTGTTCAAGAGGATACAAGACCTCTTTATTGGATGTTCCTAGGTGGGCAGCTAACATCCAGGCCCTGAACCGTGAAGGTGACATCATCTAGGTCCTGAATCATTAAAGGTGACAACCAGAAGCTTGAATTGCATCTGGAAGGCAACTGGCAATTGATGCGGCGGTGTAAGGACCCACCTCAATTTACATCTTAAGAAGACAGAACTCTTGGAACGTTTCTTCCAACAGGAATCCTTATTAAGAAAAACGGACTGAAGGCATGCTAGACAGGATCTGAGGGGTGTCCCCCCCTACCATTCAATGTTTTAAAGTGTTTAAAGGCAGCCCCACTCCACATTCCTTCCGGTCGATTCAAATTGGCAGATGGTTGGGGAGTTAAGTCCATCAGATCCCAGGCATTGCAATCTTCCCCCCCTTTTCCCTCACTGCCGGTAAAAGGAGACTTCATAGGGAGTGAGATTAAAGGCTGATGGCCGCATTGTTATGGTTAGTACTCTCGAAGGGAATCCACAGAGGTTGTTACTTTGTAGTTGATAGAGGAAATGCCAGTCATAAACACCCGTGTTTACTCCCCCCCCCCTTTGTAGTATGACAGAATCCAGAAGAGAGTAAGAATTGGTTTTTCTCAGAGTAGGTAGCTAGAAATAAAATATAATTGGATTCTGACATCCGGCTCCCCTTAAAAATAAGAGAGATCCACCTGTAGAGAAAATAAAACAGGTATAAAAGTTAGTCTGGCTTGTTAGGATACTCTGTATGAAACTTCTTTAAAAGCTTCGGGGCTCTAATATGACGTTTGAGAGGCGGGGAGGTGTTTCCATGCTACTAGGTATTGAGTTGACCCATGATATTTTCTAGAGTCCAGGATTTCCTGTATTTCGAGGTGTTGTTCTCCTTCCACCATGATTGGAGGTGGGGGGTGGGATTTTTGGCCGTAAGGACGACTGTTGTTCTCTTTTCAGCAAACTGCAGTGGAAAATTGGGTGTATTTGCCTAAGATTCTTGGGTAATTCTAATTCTATTGTTACTGGGTTTATGATTCTTTTAATTGGAAAAGGCCCTATATATTTTGGTCCAAGTTTTTTACAGGGTTGTAGGGATTTTAAGTATTTTGTAGACAAGTACACCATTTCTCCTATAATGAATGGTGTGGGCTCCACCCTTTTCTTATCTGCTTGTGCTTTGTATGCTTGCCTAGCTTCCTCTAGGGCTTTTCTAACTATTGGCCAGGTGTTTTGTAATTGTTCCATCCATTCTTTCAGTGATGGGATTGCCAGTTCGTTTGCGGTTAGTTCTGGCATGGGGTTGAAACTTTGACCGGTAGCTATTTGAAAAGGAGTGTAACCTGTGCTGGAGTGGACTGCATTATTATAGGCAACTTCTGTGAAAGGGAGTAGGTCCGTCCAATCCGACTGCTGGAAATTAAGAAAACATCTTAAATATTGCTCAAGTACTGAGTTAGATTTCTCTGCTTGACCGTTCCCCTGAGGGTGATGACTAGATGTCAGTCCCTGAGTGGTCCCTAAAAGGGATAAAAATTCCTTCCAAAATGCAGACGTAAATTGCACTCCCCTATCAGATATGATGCGTTGAGGTGCCCCATGCAATCTGTAAATATGCTGCACGAAAAGTTTCATTAAAGCTTTTGCGGTGGGGATCTTTTGGCAAGGAATAAAGTGCACCTGTTTGGAAAACAAGTCCGTGACCGTCCAGATGACAGTATTCCCATTGCTTTCTGGTAATTCTATAAAACCCGTGGCTATTTCCCTCCAGGGGGCTGAGGGATTTGCCACTGTTTGTAACAGTCCTGGCGATTTCCCTTGCAACCTTTCTGCAGTTGCACACTTTGGGCAGCTGGCCATGTAACTTTCTATGTCTTTTTTCATGGATGGCCACCAAAATTGCCGTTTAATTAAGTGCAATGTTTTTACAAATCCAAAATGCCTTGCTGATTTTGTGTCGTGGCAAAGCTGCATGAATGTGATCCTTTGGGTGGTCGGTATATATAACTTCTCCCCCACCCAAGGCAGTCCCTCTTTCATTGTGCATAGGTGTTTATTTTTCTGGAACCATTCATCTGTTTCCAAACTTTTCCGGAATTCAATTCTGGTCTGGCTACCCAGCTGCAGTTTTAATTTAGCTTGGGCTCTGGTAGTCACTGGCACTGCCAGTTGTGATTCTCCCATAATCGGTTTAGAGTCAGTGGCTCGCGTGCTGTTATATTGGGGCATGCGAGATAATGCATCTGCCAGAAAGTTCTTTCCCCCTGGCAAATGCTTGAGCGTAAAATGGAATTGGTGAAAATGCTGGGACCAGCGGGCTTGCTTGGGGTTGAGCTTCCTGGGCGTTTTCAAGGCTTCCAAATTTTGTGGTCTGTCCACACCTGGAAAGGGATTTTATTGCCTTCAAGGAATGGGCGCCATGTAAGTAATGACCAACGTATCCCGTATGCCTCTTTCTCCCACACGGGCCAGCGCTGTTCCGTTTCAGTGAGTTTCCTGGACGTATACGCGCAGGGTTGCAACATTCCTTCATCATTTTCTTGTAATAGTACAGCCCCCACTACCACATCACTTGCATCCGCCTAGTACAGCCCCCAGTGCTGCATCATTTGCATCCGTCTGTATTACAAAGGGTTTGTCCATGTCTGGGTGCCTCAGTACTGGTTCGGCAGAAAAGAGTCTCTTTAATCTCTCAAATGCCACTTGGCATTCCATTGTCCATTTTAGTGGCTGGCTAGGTTTCACTGAGGATTCTCCCTTCGTTTTTAGTAAGTTCGTGAGGGGCAGGGCTATCTGGGCAAATGAGGGGATGAATTGGCGGTAAAAGTTTGCGAAACCCAGGAAACGTTGCAGTTGCTTTCTTGTGCGAGGTGGTGCCCATTCTAATACTGCCCTGACCTTCTCTGGGTCCATTTCAATGCCCTGTGGGGATATGCGGTAACCTAGGTAGTCTATTCTTTCCTGGTGGAATTCGCATTTTGAAAATTTGGCATATAGGTGGGCGGCTCGCAGTTTCTTTAAAACCGCTCTGACTAGGTTGACATGTTCCTCGTTTGATTCAGTGAAGATAAGGATGTCATCTAAATAAACCAGGACCCCCTTAAATAGGTGCTCCCTTAGTACCTCATTGATTAATTGCATAAATACTGCGGGCCCCCTTGTAATCCAAATGGCAAAACTTTGAATTGGTAGCACCCCATTGGGCAGTTAAATGCGGTTTTCCATTCATCCCCTTCCCTAATTCTCACACAGTAATACGCTTCCCTTAGATCTAGTTTAGTAAAAAAAATTTCCTTTCGAGAGGTGTGATAACATGTCCTTCATGAGGGGTAGGGGGTATAGGTTGCTTTCAGTGATTGCATTCAATAGGTGGTAGTCCACGCATAAGCATAGAGAGCCATCCTTCTTCTCTCTAAAGAGGACTGGAGCGGCCACCTTAGGCTTGGCTGGTTCAATGAACCCCCTTTCTAGGTTTTTCTTTATGAATCTCTCCATTTCCTCCTTCTCCTTTGGGCTCATGGAGTATAATCTGGGTTTCGGGAGTTTTGCCCCGGGCTTGAATTCTATGGCACAGTCCGTGGGTTGGTGGGGGGGAGCTCATCTGTCCTCGCTGAAAACTTCAGCCAGATCTCTGTATTCCTCTGGTATTTCTGGTAGCCCCTTTTCTTCTCCCATGGATGCTATTTCCGTTTTTAATTTTGGTAGATCCCCTTGGGATTTTAAGTCCGTAGGGTCCCCTTTCGGGAAATTGATTTCTGCCGTCCTCCAATTTACCCAGGGGTTCCATTTTGTTAACCATTCCAGCCCTAGGATTATCGGGCATTCCATGCCTGGGGTCACTACAAACATTATGTCTTCCTCATGATTTCCCAGGGATAGGTGGACTGGTAACGTGGCTAGGGTAGCTGGCACCCCCCCCTGCTATGGACCCCTCTAACTGGCCAAATGAGATTGGTTGTTCCAGCCTCCTCACCGGAATGCCCAAATTTCCCACTAGCGTTGGGCTAATGAGGCAGCGGGTGCAGCCAGAGTCTATTAAGGCTTTCACTTTGACAGCTTCAGGCACGGAGGGGGCTAATATAGTCACTGTCTTGAGGATGGGTGGGATGGATCCACTTACCAGGGGTTCGCCCTCCGAGCTGTCGTCTGGGGCATCCACCGGCCCTGCGGTGTAGGCTGGAGCTCTTTCCCCACGATGGGCGGAGGTAGGGGATTCCACAGCCTCTATCACTCTCATGGCAGATTCTTTTGACTTAGCTGGGGACTTCCCGGATTTGCTGGCCGGTGATCTGTCTGGGTTGTGCTGGGGGGCTTTCGAGCGGCATTCTACAGCCCGATGCCCCTCTCTCCTGCATTTGAAACAGCCCATTGGCTTCTTGGCCATAGCTGATGGCTTTGCTGGTTCGCGCGTCGGTTCAGGCAGTGAGCGGCTCCATAGTTTTCCTCGGCGGTGCCTCTTCAGTAGGTCGATCTCTGCTTCCTCTGCCAGGACGTACCATTCATCGAGTTGGTGTGGGTCCCCCCGGGGCAGGCAAGCGTCATATAGGTCGTAATTTAGACCATCTTTGAAATGGCTAAGGAGGATGTCTTCCGGCCAGTTCAGCTTGCTGGCAATGGTTCGGAATTCTTGCGTATATTCGGCTATTGGCCGTCTGCCTTGCCTCATCGTTTTAATCCTTTCGCGGGCTTTGCGATCAGCCAGGGGGTCTTCAAATCGCCTTCTCAGAGAGGACATGAAACGGTTGAAGTCGTTGAGCTCTGGGGCATCGGAATCATGCAAATTCACCACCCAATCGGCAGGCGGCCCGTCCAGAGTAGATTGCACGATCTGGATATGGGCTTTGTCGCTAGGGATGTGCTGCCCATGTTCCTCCATGTAGCCAAGGACTTGGGTTAGGAAAAACCCCAAGCGTGTCAGCTCCCCCTTGAATTTCGCATCCAGCGGTGGGTGTCTTTGAATGGATCGGTGCCTTCTTCGTCGGTATTGTCTTCCATCCGGATCGCCATCTGCGGGTCGGCAGGGGGTGGGGACTACTGGATCAGCGGATGTCCCCGGGGCTGCAGGTTCCAATTCCCCCTCAGTGTCTCTCCAGTTGCGGCTCCAGGAGTTGGTGCGGCCGTGGGGCTCAGGATCCTCCTCTCTTAGGGAGCTGAGGGTTCTCTTCATCAAGTCGATAGCTTTCTCTAGGATCCAGTTCGAGTGCTGTGCCCAGCTTCCTTCATCTTCGCTTGTGTGCAGGGATCTCTCCATCTCCTGCTTCCATCCTGGTTGGTTGGCCCCTCATCTCAGGGTCACCTTTCTCGATTTCTTTTCCCACTCACCTTTCTTTCCAACGCCCATTGACCACCGAGGTTTGTGGTTATGCGTCTCCACCACCTCTTCTCCTAAGGAATCTGACCCTTCAGATCCGGATATTTGGCAGGTTTCCAGTCGGGGCAACGGCTCACTCTCCGGGGGGGCTTTCCCCCTTCCCCGCTTCGTCTGCCATGGTATTTTTTGCAAAGTCCCCCGGCAAGGTTCTTCCTTCCAGGTTGACCAATTTTGCAGATCCTGTCTAATGTAAGGACCCACCTCAATTTACATCTTAAGAAGACAGAACTCTTGGAATGTTTCTTCCAACAGGAATCTTTATTAAGAAAAACTGACTGAAGGCATGCTAGACAGGATCTGACGGGTCCCCCCCCCCTACCATTCAATGTTTTAAAGTGTTCCCAGGCAGCCCCACTCCACATTCCTTCCGGTCGATTCAAATTGGCAGATGGTTGGGTGTTAAGTCCATCAGATCCCAGGCGTTGCAATCTTCCCCCCCTTTTCCCTCGCTGCCGGTAAAAGGAGACTTCATAGGGAGTGAGATTAAAGGCTGATGGCCGCATTGTTATGGTTAGTACTCTGGAAGGGAATCCACAGAGGTTGTTACTTTGTAGTTGATAGAGGAAATGCCAGTCATAAACACCCGTGTTTACTCCCCCCCCTTTGTAGTATGACAGAATCCAGAAGAGAGTAAGAATTGGTTTTTCTCAGAGTAGGTAGCTAGAAATAAAATATAATTGGATTCTGACAGGCGGTATCAGCATCAGTGCTATATGGGGAATGTTTTTTTCACCTTTTAATTAATTTTAAAAATGTTTTTATCATCCTTGTCTCTTTCTAAGTTTTTTAACTTTTATATACTGTTTTTAACTTTTAATATTTCATTGTACACAGTCCAGAGTTTCTTTCTGAGGGAGATGGGCGGTTCAGAAATGTGAAAAAAAATCAATGAAAAATCAATCAATCAATCAACTTAAGATATGACCCGGATTTTGAAGGAGCAGGATAGAAAGAATTTTGATGCTTCGGAATTTGGTATTGGTGAAGACTCCTGAAAATACCATGGGTAGCCAAGAAAATAAGCAATGGATCAGAATAACAGAATAACAGAGTTGGAAGGGATATTGGAGGTCTTCTAGTCCAACCCCTTGCTCAGGCAGGATACCCTATACCACAGGTGTCAAACTCGTCGCGTCACGTGATGGGTTGCGATGTATCGCGACTTTTTTCTCATTGCCGGAGCTGGGGTGGGCACGGCCTCCGCATGATGCATCCGGCCCACGGGCTGGCAGTTTGACACCACTATTTCAGACAACTTGTTATCCAACTTCCAGTGTTGGAGCACCCACAACCCAGAATTCTCACTTGAGACACAAATGATTAAGCTCAAATTATAATTCTTTGGAATTATAGGGTTAAATGTAAATATTCTCTAAAATACAAAAAAAGGAGGATTGTGATTGCCTGACTTAAAATTGTATTTTGCAGCCTCCTCTGTGGTTTGGATAAAAGAATTGCTACTATTAAGAAATAAGAGAATCTTAGAATTATAAGAGCACAACCTAGAATGAGTTTTGTGATACGATAAATTTAAAGTAAATATAGATTTATAAAATTATGTTAGGAATATTGTATTGAAAGCCAAGCTTTGCCAAGAATATTGAATGGCCTCAACAGGCCCAGAAAAATGGTTAATGTATCAAAAGTTATTAGTACAGGAAAATGGAGAACTTAAGATGAAATCAGGAGAACAACTGACTGCAGAGGGATTTACTTATCAATGGTTTTCTTATGCACAATGAAGGGAAAGGTTTAATATTGATAAAAAGCTACCAGGTATAAGACAAAATGTAATTTGAAATAGAATTATGTATAAATGATGAACATGTATTTGCTAAAATGTACCAACTTTTACTAACATTTGAAATTAGGTTAAAGAATGCATAATAAAGTGGGCTAAGAACCAGGACTTAAGCAAGCCACCTGTCCTCAAAATTTTGCCTCAAAATTTTATTCCCCTTTGGGTAGGGGAAACCTTTTTTAAAAATCCTAAAATTACTTCACTACTGGGTAGATTTTCATGATGTATACCTTAATCCATATTATAATTCAAGAACTATATATTACCTGACTTAATTTTTCCTTTTCTGACTGTTGCAGAATGTATTGTTTCCAGCTCATCTTTCCCAACAAATCTTCTTTTAAGATTGAACTGTACTTTTATGGTTCAGAATACTGTAGCATTTTAAGTGCATCTTCATATTAGATGTTATCAAAAAAGAGCATGGCACTCAAAAGCTAATCATCTGGAAAACAGAAACAGGGCTTTCAGACTATCTGATAAATCCACCAGCTCCTTGTCTGAATTTGCAAAATATACTACTTTTCATTCATTTTTTAAAAAGGTATATACAGATAGTTCTCAATTTACAAGCGTAATTGAGCCCGGAATCATGGTTGTAAATTATACTGGTCATTAAGCAGGTCATTAAGCAAGCGACCATGCCCAATTTTACAGTCTTTTCTGTTATGGTCATTAAGTGAACATGGCAGTCATAGAAGTGAACACTGCAGCTGGCCAAAAAAATCCAGTAAATTGCAGTCATGTGACTGCAAGATGTTGCAGACAGTCATAAATACAGGTCAGTTGCTGAGCGCTCCAGATGCAATCACATGCCTGGGAGGGCAACCATCAGAACTTCAAATCAAAGTCATATGTACCCAGTGCTTCCTTCCCTCCCTCTCTCCCATTGTCCCTTCCTTCTTTCCTTCCTTTCTTCCCTCCTTCTTTGTCCCTTCCTCCTTCCCTCCCTCCCTTCCATTGTCCATTGTCCATCCCCCCTCCCTCAGGTTGCAGGGTGCCTGTGGGGGGGAATCCATGGGTCTCTGGTGGAGGGGGGTGGGACTGGGGTGGATGCCTTCCTTCCCTCCCTCTCTCCCATTGTCCATTCCTTCCTTCCGTCCTTCCTTCCTTCCCTCCCTCTTTGTCCCTTCCTCCTTCCATTGTCCATCCCTCCCTCCCTCAGGTTGCAGGGTGCCTGTGGGGGGGGGAATCCATGGGTCTCTGGTGGAGGGGGTGGGACTGGGGTGGGTGCCTTCCTCCCTCTCTCTCCCTTCCTTCTCCTTCCTTCCTTCCTTCCTTCCTTCCTTCCTTCCTTCCTTCCTTCCTTCCTTCCTTCCTTCCTTCCTTCCTTCCCTCCCTCCCTCCCTCCCTCCCTCCCTTCCATTGTCCCTCTCTCCCTCTCATTGTCCTTCCCTCCCTCCATCACTCAGTTTTAATTTCTTTGATGCTGGTTCCTTTGCTGAATCACTTTCCTTTTGCGGTCGCGCTCAGCCAGCCTGCTGGCCTTTTGAACTGCCCTGGGGTTAGATCTGGCATTCCCCTTCGCTTCCCCTTCGCTTCGGCGGGTCAGTGAATGCCAGAAGAAGCGAAGAAGCTCTGATCAGCTGGAAAGCGGGCTGACCCTGGCGCTTTCCCTGAGCCCCCCCCACAGCCCCGGAGGAGCACTGATCAGCTGAAAAGCGGGCTGATCCTGGCGCTTTCCCTGAGCCCCCCCACAGCCCCGGAGAAGCGCTGATCAGCGGGAAAGCGGGGCTGATCCTGGCGCTTTCCCCGAGCCCCCCCACAGCCCCGGAGAAGCGCTGATCAGCTGGAAAGCGGGCCTGATCCTGGCGCTTTCCCTGAGCCCCCCCACAGCCCCGGAGAAGCACTGATCAGCTGGAAAGCGGGGCTGATCCTGGCGCTTTCCCTGAGCCCCCCCCACAGCCCCGGAGAAGCGCTGATCAGCTGGAAAGCGGGCTGATCCTGGCGCTTTCCCTGAGCCCCCCCCCACAGCCCCGGAGAAGCGCTGATCAGCTGGAAAGCGGGCTGATCCTGGCGCTTTCCCTGAGCCCCCATAGCCCCCAAGCATTTTTTTACTCACCTGCTTTCAGCTGCACTCCCTTTCTCCTTTTGCTTCTCTGCCTTTGTTTGCTTCTTTGCCTTCGCCACGTGTTTGGGGTAAAAAAAAAAAAAAAAGTTCCATGAGACTTTCTAACTTCTCGCGAGAAGTTAGAAAGTCTCATGGAACTTTTTTTTTTGTCTCACAAACACATGAAGGCCGAGAAGGACAGGAGAAAGGGAATGCTGCTTAAAGCAGGTGAGTAAAAAAATGCTTGGGGGAGGCGAGGGCATTTGGGTGGGGGTGGGGGGGCAGGCAATGCCTCGTGCAGCTCCAGCGTAATCTCCCCTGAAGACTGCGTGAGGCTGCGTGCTACCCCCAAGGCCGCCGCCAATCAGCTGGAGCTGCGGGCTTTGATCCTGGGCTCTCAGTCAGACCCAGGCAATGTGCAGTTGCAGCTGACTTTGCCACAAGCCTCTGTGGTGCTGCTGCGCTTCACCTCATCCACTTTTACACTTTTTTTTTTACTTTTGTTTTTCAAAAAAAAAATTACATTTTTTTTACTTTTTTTTTAACATTTTTTTCAACCCGTCCTACGCGTACCACCAGCCAGGTGCTCACATACCACTGGTGGTACGCGTACCACAGGTTGAAAAGCCATGATCTATAGCTTCTGGGAGGAGGCTTCATGGTATCCGTAGCAGAACATCCAGATTCAGCCATAGTTTCATTCCATACACTAAAAAACTTGGACCAAAATACATAGGGCCTTTTCCAATTAAAAGAATCATAAACCCAGTAACAGTAGAATTACCCAAGAATCTTAGGCAAATACACCAAATTGTGAGAATACAAATAGTCCTCACTTACGGACCACAATTGAGACAGACAACTCCATCACTAAGTGCTATGGTCACTAAGCAAAAAAGTCACATGACCATGCAGGTCTTATGAAGTCACTTCCACTTCTATCTCTGGTTATTAAATGAGACATCATGTGACCAGGACTTGCAATTTTACTGCTGACTTCTCGGCAGCCTGTTGTGAAGTGCACAGATGATGATCATGTGAACCATAAGTTAAGAATGTTTTAAAAATTGAAGCACTAAGTTGTAAAACATTTTTTTAAAAAAATAATGACAATATCTTTGTGGAGAAGAGTCAATGTATCCATTTTTTAAATTCAGAAACCAAAGGAAATATACATACATTCAATATTTCCCTACCACCTTGAGACAACATCTGGCATTATTTGTCTCCAGCAAATGTCACAATTTGGAATATTCAAACTGAAGACTAGGATTCTCTCTGGCAAAAAAATTTGCTTGAAAAGGCAGCAGATTTGGGGCACAAGTTACCATTAAAAGCAAGATCTCCAAAATGTCAGGTTACCATTGACCTTATAAGAGAGTAACATCTTGTTAGATTGTTCTTGTAGATTGATCCAGCCTTGATCAGTTTCATGTTGGCAGTAAATCCTTCATAACTCTATGCCAACATGAAAGAACTTTAGAGTTTGAAGCATGATACATTTGGAAAGTGCCTCATGGGGACCTGTGTTACTTTAGACCATCAGTCCAAAATGAGAAGCTTGGCTCATAATTGGACTTCACCTCATGCAGTGTGATAGCAGACAGCAGAGGCAATATCTGTAAGGACCCTCCTCAATTTACATCTTAAGAAGACAGAACTCTTGGAACAGGTTTTCCAACAGGAATCTTTATTAAGAAAAACTGACTGAAGGTGTGCTAGACAGGATCTGGGGAACCCCCCTGATCATTCAATGTTTTAAAGCGTTCCCAAGCAGTCCCACCCCACATTCCTTCCGGTCAATCCAAATTGGCAGATGGCTGGGTGTTAAATCCATCGGATCCCAAACGTTGCAATCTTCCCCCCCCTTTTCCTTGCTGCCGGTAATAGGAGGCTTCATAGGGAGTGAGATCAAAGGCTGATGGCCGCATTGTTATTGTTAGTACTCCAGAGAGGGAATCCACAGAGGATGTTTATTCGTAGATGATAGAAGGAATGCCAGCCATAAACCCCCGTGTTTACTCCCCCCCCTTTGTAGTATGACAGAATCCCAAAGAGAGTAAGAATTGGGTTTTCCCAGAGTAGATTAGTTAGAAATAAAATATAATTGGATTCTGACATCCGGCTCCCCTTAAAAATAAGAGAGGTCCACCTGTAGAGAAAACAAAACAGGAATAAAAGTTAGTCTGGCTTGTTAGGATACTCTGTATGAAACTTCTTTAAAAGCTTCGGGGCTTTGATATGATGTTTATGGACCCACTCGTTGTGAGAGGCGGGGAGGTGCTTCCATGCTACTAGGTATTGAGTTGACCCATGATATTTTCTAGAGTCCAGGATTTCCTTTATTTCGAAATGTTGTTCCCCTTCTATCATGATTGGTGTTGGTGGGGGGGGAATTTTTGGCCGTAAGGGTGACTGTTGTTCTCTTTTCAGCAAACTGCAGTGGAAAATTGGGTGTATTTGCCTAAGATTCTTGGGTAATTCTAATTCTACTGTTACCGGGTTTATGATTCTTTTAATTGGAAAAGGCCCTATATATTTTGGTCCAAGTTTTTTACAGGGTTGTATGGATTTTAAATATTTTGTAGACAGATAGACCATTTCTCCTATAATGAATGGTGTGGGCTCCACCCTTTTCTTATCTGCTTGTGCTTTGTATGCTTGCCTAGCTTCCTCTAGAGCTTTTCTCACTATTGGCCAGGTGTTTTGTAATTGTTCCATCCATTCTTTCAGTGATGGGATTTCTGGTTCGTTTGGGGTTAGTTCTGGCATGGGGTTGAAACTTTGGCCGGTAGCTATTTGAAAAGGAGTGTAACCTGTGCTGGAGTGGACTGCATTATTGTAGGCAACCTCTGCAAACGGCAACAGGTCCGTCCAATCTGACTGCTGGAAATTTAGAAAACATCTTAAATATTGCTCAAGTACTCCGTTACATTTTTCTGATTGACCATTTGCCTGAGGGTGATGGCTAGACGTCAGTCCCTGGGTGGTCCCTAAAAGAGATAGAAATTCCTTCCAAAACGCAGATGTAAATTGCACTCCCCTATCAGATATGATGCGTTGGGGTGCCCCATGCAATCTGTAAATATGTTGCACAAAAAGTTTTGCTAAAGCTTTTGCGGTGGGGATCTTTTGGCAAGGAATAAAGTGAACCTGTTTGGAAAATAGGTCCGTGACCGTCCAAATGACAGTATTCCCATTGCTTTCTGGTAATTCCACTATAAAATCCATGGCTATTTCCCTCCAGGGGGCTGAGGGATTTGCCACTGTTTGTAACAGTCCTGGTGATTTCCCTTGCAGCCTTTTTGCCATTGCACACTTTGGGCAGCTGGCCACGTAACTTTCTATGTCTTTTTTCATGGATGGCCACCAAAATTGCCGTTTAATTAAGTGTAATGTTTTTACAAATCCAAAATGCCCTGCTGATTTTGTGTCGTGGCAAAGTTGCATGAATGTGATTCTTTGGGTGGTCGGTATATATAACTTCTCCCCCACCCAAGGCAGTCCGTCTTTCATTGTGCACACGTGTTTATTTTTCTGGAACCATTCATCTGTTTCCAAACTTTTCCGGAATTCAATTCCGGTCTGGCTATCCAGCTGTGGTTTTAATTTAACGTGGGCTCTGGTAGTCACTGGTGCTGCCAGTTGTGATTCTCCCATGATCGGTTTAGAGTCAGTGGCTCGCGTGCTGTTATATTGGGGCATGCGAGATAATGCATCTGCCAAAAAGTTCTTTCCCCCCGGCAAATGCTTGAGCTTAAAATTGAATTGGTGAAAATGCTGGGACCAGCGGGCTTGCTTGGGGCTGAGTTTTCTGGGTGTTTTCAAGGCTTCCAAATTTTTGTGGTCTGTCCACACCTGGAAAGGGATTTTATTGCCTTCAAGGAATTGGCGCCATGTAAGTAATGACCAACGTATCCCATATGCCTCTTTTTCCCACACGGGCCAGCGCTGTTCCGTTTCAGTGAGTTTCCTGGACGTATACGCGCAGGGTTGTAACATCCCTTCCTCATTTTCTTGTAATAATACAGCCCCCACTGCTACATCACTTGCATCCGTCTGTATTACGAAGGGTTTGTCCATGTCTGGGTGCCTCAGTACTGGTTCGGCAGAAAAAAGTCTCTTTAATCTCTCAAATGCCGCTTGGCATTCCATTGTCCATTTTAGTGGCTGGCTAGGTTTCACTGAGGATTCTCCCTTCGTTTTTAGTAAGCTCGTGAGGGGCAGGGCTATCTGGGCAAATGAGGGGATGAATTGGCGGTAAAAGTTTGCAAAACCCAGGAAACTTTGCAGTTGCTTTCTTGTGCGAGGTGGTGCCCATTCTAATACTGCCCTGACCTTTTCTGGGTCCATTTCAATGCCCTGCGGGGATATGCGGTAACCTAGGTAGTCTATTCTTTCCTGGTGAAATTCGCATTTTGATAATTTGGCATATAGGTGGGCGGCTCGCAGTTTCTTTAAAACCGCTCTGACTAGGTTGACATGTTCCTCTTTTGATTCTGTGAAGATGAGGATGTCGTCAAGATAAACCAGGACCCCCTTAAATAGGTGCTCCCTTAGTACCTCATTGATTAATTGCATAAATACTGCGGGGCCCCCTTGTAATCCAAAAGGCAAAACTTTGAATTTGTAGCACCCCATTGGGCAATTGAATGCAGTTTTCCATTCATCTCCTTCCCTAATTCTCACGCGGTAATACGCTTCCCTTAGATCTAGTTTAGTAAAAATCTTTCCTTTCGATAGGTGTGATAACATGTCCTTCATGAGGGGTAGGGGGTATAGGTTGCTTTCACTGATCGCATTCAAGAGCCTATAGTCCACACATAAACGTAAAGAGCCGTCCTTCTTCTCTCTAAAGAGGACCGGAGCGGCCACCTTAGGTTTGGCTGGTTCAATGAACCCCCTTTCTAGGTTTTTCTTTATAAATCTCTCCATTTCCTCCTTCTCCTTTGGGCTCATGGAGTATAATCTGGGCTTTGGGAGTTTTGCCCCGGGCTTGAACTCTATGGCACAGTCCGTGGGTCGGTGGGGGGGAAGCTCATCCGCCCTCTCCTCACTGAAAACTTCAGCCAGGTCTCTGTATTCCTCTGGTATTTCTGGTAGCCCCTTTTCTTCACCCATGGACGCTATTTCTGTTTTTAATTTTGATGGATCCCCTTGGGGTTTTAAGTCTGTAGGGTCCTCCTTCAGGAAATTGATTTCTTTCGTCCTCCAATTTACCCAGGGGTTCCATTTTGTTAACCATTCCAGCCCTAGGATCATCGGGCATTCCATGCCTGGGGTCACTATAAACGTTAGGTCTTCCTCATGATTCCCCAGGGATAGGTGGATTGGTAACGTGGCTAGGGTAGCTGGCACCCCCCCTGCTATGGACCCATCTAATTGACCAAATGAGATTGGTTGTTCCAGCCTCCTCACTGGGATGCCCAGATTTCCCACTAGAGTCGGGCTAATTAGGCAGCGGGTGCAGCCAGAGTCTATTAAGGCTTTTACTTTTACAGCTTCGGGCATGGAGGGGGCTAATATAGTCACTGTCTTGAGGATGGGTGGGATGGATCCACTTACCAGTGGTTCACCCTCCGAGGTGTCATCTGAGGCGTCCACCGGCCCTGCGGTGTAGGCTGGGGCTCTTTCCTCACGATGGGTGGAGGTAGGGGATTCCACAGCTTCTATTCCTCTCATGGCAGATTCTTTTGACTTAGCTGGGGACTTCCCAGATTTGCTGGCCGGTGGTCTGTCTGGGTTGTGCTGGGGGGCTTTTGAGCGGCATTCTACAGCCCGATGCCCCTCTCTCCCGCATTTGAAACAGCCCATTGGTTTCTTGGCCATAGCCGATGGCTTTGCTGGTTCGTGCGTTGGTTCAGACGGTGAGCGGCTCCATTGTTTTCCTCGGCGGTGCCTCCTCAGTAGGTCGATCTCTGCTTCCTCTGCCAGGACGTACCATTCGTCGAGTTGGTGTGGGTCCCCCCGGGGCAGGCAAGCATCATATAGGTCGTAATTCAGACCGTCTTTGAAATGGCTAAGGAGGATGTCTTCCGGCCAGTTCAGCTTGCTGGCAATAGTTCGGAATTCTTGTGTATATTCAGCTACTGGCCGTCTGCCTTGCCTCATTGTTTTGATTCTTTCGCGTGCTTTGCGATCAGCCAGGTGGTCTTCAAATCGCCTTCTCAGAGAGGACATGAAACGGTTGAAGTCGTTGAGCTCTGGGGCATTGGAATCATGCAAATTCACCACCCAATCGGCGGCCGGTCCATCCAGAGCAGATTGCACGATCCGGATACGGGCTTTGTCGCTAGGGATGTGTCGCCCGTGTTCCTCCATGTAGCCAAGGACTTGGGTTAGGAAGAACCCCAAGCGTGTCGGCTCCCCCTTGAATTTTGCGTCCAACGGCGGAAGTCTTTGAATGGAGCGGTGTCTTCTTCGTCGGTATTGTCTTCTATCTGGATTCCCTTCTGCAGGTCGGCGGGGGGTGGGGACTACTGGATCAGCGGATGTCCCCGGGGCTGCAGGTTCCAATTCCCCCTCAGTGTCTCTCCAATTGCGGCTCCAGGAGTTGGTGCGGTCGTGGGGTTCAGGATTCTCCTCTCCTAGGGAGCTGAGGGTTCTCTTCATCAAGTTGATAGCTTTCTCTAGGATCCAGTTTGAGTGCTGTGCCCAGCTCCCTTCATCTTCGCTTGTGTGCAGGGATCTCTCCATCTCCTGCTTCCATCCTGGTTGGTTGGCCCCCCGTCTCAGGGTCACCTTGCTTGATTTCTTTTCCCACTCGCCTTTCTTTCCAACGCCCATTGACCACCGAGGCTTGTGGTTACGCATCTCCACCTCCTCTTCTCCTGAGGAATCTGACCCTTCAGATCCGGATATTTGGCAGGTTTCCAGTTGGGGCAACGGCTCCCTCTCCGGGGGGCTTTCCCCCTTCCCTGCTTCGTCGTCTGCCATGGTAATTTTTGCAAAGTCCCCCGGCAAGGTTCTTCCTTCCAGGTTGACTAATTTTGCAGATCCTGTCTAATGTAAGGACCCTCCTCAATTTACATCTTAAGAAGACAGAACTCTTGGAACAGGTTTTCCAACAGGAATCTTTATTAAGAAAAACTGACTGAAGGTGTGCTAGACAGGATCTGGGGAACCCCCCTGATCATTCAATGTTTTAAAGCGTTCCCAAGCAGTCCCACCCCACATTCCTTCCGGTCAATCCAAATTGGCAGATGGCTGGGTGTTAAATCCATCGGATCCCAAACGTTGCAATCTCCCCCCCCCCCTTTTCCTTGCTGCCGGTAATAGGAGGCTTCATAGGGAGTGAGATCAAAGGCTGATGGCCGCATTGTTATTGTTAGTAGTCCAGAGAGGGAATCCACAGAGGATGTTTATTCGTAGATGATAGAAGGAATGCCAGCCATAAACCCCCGTGTTTACTCCCCCCCCTTTGTAGTATGACAGAATCCCAAAGAGAGTAAGAATTGGGTTTTCCTAGAGTAGATTAGTTAGAAATAAAATATAATTGGATTCTGACAATATCATTTTGTCAGCTTCGTGGCATCTGGACTTTGTGCCTGATCTGAGTAGATATAGTGTATACCTTTTTTAATGAAAATTATCAGCACTTTTGATCAGTGATGTCATCAAAGTAAACAAACCCACGTGCTGATTACGTCACCAGGTCATGACCCTAAGCGGAAGTGACGTGCCCAGCCCCCACCCCCCGGATATGACGTGCATAGCCCTCCTCCCCGGATGTGATGTGCATAATCCACCCCCACATGGTGCAGGACTCACAAGGTCGTAACCCTAGTCGGATATGACGTGTTGGCCTAAGCCCATCAAGATAAGTATGAGTAACCCTAACAGCCATATTTTCAGATAAGGCGTGTTGAACCTACCCCCCATCAAGAAAGATGTGGCAGTCAAACCTCTGGGTACATGATTAGCTTAACCCTAGACTAATTCTATGGACATTCAAAACAAAACAAAACAAAACAAAAAAAGCTAAGTAAAGTGAATAATTAACAGAGGCCTGTGTGTTTGGGAAACAAACCCTACTTTGGGGAGCTGTGAAATAAAAAAAATGCTTTTTATTTCTAATCATTCTAGTCTAATGATGCTTTTAATTTTTGTGGAGTTTTAAAAATCATTGCCTCAAAAGCTGGGAAAAAAGGAGCCCCTAAAAGGCAGCCAGGGCCTGCATTTAACCCTCTTTTTTTCTAAAAGGTATTTATTTCTAGGCGGTTTTAAAATCATTTCCTCGAATGCAGGGGAAAAAACAAACCACAGCCCTTTTAAAACCCGCAGCTGGTTTTTACCTTTGTAAAAATCTAAAGACACATATTTTGCCAATTGCACCCTCAAATCCTCATGTACACGTAACCGTTCGAATCACGGCCTTAATAAAATTTATTCTGCCCCCCTATAGCAAAAGACAAGGAATATTAACAGGAATTAAAATGCTCACAAGAGGCAAGCAGCCAGGCGGCAAGTAGGGGTTAAGCCTTGTTCAGGCATGTCAGGACCGCGATTCCGGGCATGCGTGTTTGTGTCTGCTAGTAAAAAAGGGGGTTAGGCCTTGTTCGGGACATGCCTGGGCATGTCATACTCCCCGTGATTCTGGGCATGCGCAAGGCTCAAGGACATGTCATTGCAAGAGCAGAGGAGTTTTTGCGGGCAGGCCTGAACAGCTAGCGATTTAATTCCAGCAGTCTTTTGAAGATGGCAAATACTGATGGAGATTTGACACCCAAACCTCCCAAGCGTGGGCGTAGAATAAGAAAAGGACCTGAGCTATATGGATTCATTGAAGAGAATGAACTTATAAAGCCTTGTTATTGCAGGTTCTGCAAAACACCAAATGGTAAGTAAATATAAAAATTAAGAAAACAGTATTTTGATTAGTTGAAACAGCTAGCCTAATTCTACCTTATTTCCTGCTTTAGAAACGGTGGAGTCTCAAAATGTCAGCATGCCTCAGATTCTGAAAGCGTGTATCATTAAAATATTACACCATTGTTTAATGGGGTGTCTACAATCAGATGAAGACCATATGGATGGTACCAGTGAAACAGAGCTTATTAACAGCTTATGCTTTAGAGTTTCTATGCCTCATATTCTCTGGATCATCATCAGTATTTCTGACAAAGTGAATAACTTATATTTCACCCGGGATTCCCTTGGTGAGCTCAAGACATTCATACAACGTATCGAGAAGAACAGTAAACCACTGTCATTAATATCAAAGATTGAAGCTAAATTGCCATTGTCTCTGAAGAGGTTCATATGCCAGAATGTAACAGAAATTAATTACAAGAAACTGTTAATGCTATGAAATTTATAATTAAATGTGCTTTACAAATCACATGAAAGATGTATTATGTTTTTTCTTTTGCCGACCCAGTGTTTAACCTTGTCAGATGTTAAACACAGAGATACAATTTAATCAAAGCTCATGTGATATTATTCAATCGGGTTTTCCTGATGAGGTGGGGCTGGCCAGTTTTGCAAAAGGTGTGAAGAGCTCACCAACTCTGATGTGATTAATTTGTGACATCACCTACTATTCAAATGCAGCTTCCTGGGTAGGTAAGGGTGGACAGTTTTGCAAAAGGTGTGAAGAACTCACCTCCTCTGGTGTGATTAATTTGTGACATCACCAGCGTGTATAAAAGCAGGTCCATACTGGTCCAGTCACATTTGCTGGTTTCTGGCATATCCATACCTCCGGAGCCATTTGATCTGCTAAGAAGACCCTTTTCAGAATGGAAGCTACTTGTCAAGGCTGCTAACATCGAATGTTATGCTTGACAATATATATGGATGCAGACATTCACTATTTAACCTGTGTATTACTTTAAGAGCCACTATTAGATAGTATGGGGGGAGGGAGTGAAAGAATGTGCTGAGAACTATTTAGCCATAACAATATTTCAGCAGAGCGTCTTCAAAGGAAGAAATGTGAGAAGATAGATAGTATGGCGGGAGGGAAAGCTCACACTTTAAACTAATTGGGGAATGTGATTTATGACTTGTCACATGAGGGAGGAGAAAATGCTTAGACACTGTGGGAAGAAGTAGGAGGGTTTAGTTTTTGGCTTCACTTTATTCGTACTGAAGTAATGTTGCATAAATAAAGAGTTTTCTGGGCAAAAATGTCTCAGATTTCCTTGAATTTGCATCTTCCCTTCGGAACCTTACATCAAGCCAAAAACCAACAAAATTTTTAGACGTTTAGGGATCTGAATTCCTAGTCTCTACTCCAAAAATAAAGGAGTAGACTGACGAATGAAGGGAACATCATGGAAGGAGAGGAATTACCAGAGACTAGCTTTCCTACAGCTGTAAGTCCCTCAGAGATGGGAGCCGCAGCATGCGAACCTGTTGAGAGAGAACCCTCACAAGTCCCCCAGCTGGGAGCAAAGCCAAAAAGATTAAAAGAGCTGATTGGGTCTTCAGACTGGGACAAGACAAGTGTGGAATCTGGAGATTTCGTAACAGCTTTCACCTCTTCAAAGACTTCCAAGACGGATGAGTTAGAGCCACAACAAAGAGATCTTCACAGATTACATCCCCCACGCCAGTGGAAAACTGCCAAGCCTTCGGCAGCTGAAGACTCGGGTGAGTGGAGATGTCAATTTACAACTCATAGTGAGTCTGTGGAGAATTTAGCAGAGAGATTTGAAGCATTAGAAGTAAGGGGTGCGGAACAGTCCCTGCTGAGAGAGGCCCCCAGCCCTTCCCTCGCAGATCAACCAGTTTTCCGACCCCTGGAACCCCTTGCCAGGGCCTCAGCCCAGCAGAGAGAGGGAAACCCAGCCCGGGGGCCCTGCCTCAATGGGGAGTTTGGCAGCCCCCTCAGAGGGAAGATGAAAAGCCTCTGAGCATGCGTCAGCTGATGGAGGTCTTACAGCAGCTTGGGATGGTACAAGGGCAGCAGAGGGCACCATCACCCCCCACAGGCCAACACCAGAGAAGGCAGCAACTGCCCTCACCTATTCAGCAACCCTTGGCCATGCAACAGCAACAAGGCTGGGGCCAATCACAGCTGAGAGTGCCAGCCCTGCAGCAGCCAGCCCCAAACGTGCAACCCTTGGCCATGCCACAGCAACAAGGCTGGGGCCAACCCCAACTGAGCGCGCCACCCCTGCAGCAGCCAGCCCCGAACGTGCAACCCTTGGCCATGCAACAGCAACAAGGCTGGGGCCAGCAGCAACAACCCCAGTGGGCCCCACAACAGCCTATGATGGCTCCATGTCTCAGAGCAACTTTCGATGGGGACTCAGAGAAGCTATTTTTTTTCCTCAATTAAGTACGTTCTCATTTAAATCGCTGGGCCCACCTCTACCCAGACCCAGGTGCGATGGTCAATGTGATTGCGTCCAACCTAGAGGGAGAGGCATCCGAATGGCTAAACAATTTATATAATGAACAAGCCCACGAATTAGGCAATCCCCACCTCTTCCTCCTGGGTCTCAGAGAGAGATTTGAGGACCCTTCTACCAGCCTTAGAGCAGGAGGACAAATCCACAAAATAAAGCAAGCTGGTAGACCTACTCTAGAGTATGTGCATGAATTCCGCAAGATAGCTGGTCGAATAGAGGGGTGGCCGGAGCAATCCCTAATCCATCTTTTCATTGAGGGGCTAGATGATCACCTCTCCCAGGCCTGCCTCATTCGAGCAGTACCTGATCAGCTACACGAGTGGTACCAGATAGCGGTGAAACTGGACATTCAACTCACCCGCTATAAGAAGCCTCCCCCACCTGAACCCGAGATAAGACCTGAGCAACCCAGACGACAACTGCCCCCCCGAAAACCCCCAACGGCTACGACCACCGAAAGGCCCAGACCACCAGCAGGTCCCCCGATCACATGCTTCCGGTGTGGACAACAGGGACATCAAGCATCGAACTGCCCGGTCCCCTACCCCCAACAGCAGAATAAACCGGCACCTGTAGTGAGGAAAAGACCTAGCCAACAGCCGTCGAGAGAAAAATCCAGTGGGATCACACAGCAACTGGTTGCCCAAGCTACCTCCCCTACACAGGAGGACGCCGGAGCTGAGACTGGACCCGCCGTCACTCTACCCTTTTTTGACAGCGATGACGAAGGAGAGAACGACCCAATAGTGAGTCGACTTGTCCCTCCTTTCAAACTGGCTGCAAGGCTAATCAGCCCTAAGTCAGGAGCACAAACAGACTTAAAAGTGCTAGTAGATTCTGGATGCTCCCGATGTATCATTAGCTTGCCCTTTGCCATGAAATTGGGAATACGAGCAAAATCGCTCTCCCAGCCAATGAGGTTTGAGCAAGCCGATGGCTCCCTGATGGGAGGAACTTTTGTCACACAACTAACTGAGCCTCTACGCCTAGAAATAGGTGAGCACTGGGAGTTCATAGGTTTCCTAGTGGCTCCAAAACTAACTGAAGCTTTGATCCTAGGATTAGCCTGGTTAGACAAATGGAAGCCATTTATCTAGTGGGAGAAAGGGATGAGAACTGTGAGATTACCAATAGGACCAGACCCCCCCCCCTGATTCAACAGACATTATGGAACACTTTAGGCCACCAAATGAGCAAGCACTTATAACTGCCTCACCGTCACCAGATGATTTACTCATCCCCAATGAATACCGGGACTTAGCAGAAGTATTCAGTGAGAATGAATGTGATGTTCTACCCCCTCACAGACCCAATGACTGTTCCATTGAATTGGTGCCAGGCGCCAAGCTCCCCCACCTGAGAATGTACGCCATGTCCCCCCTCGAAATGGAAGAGATGCAGCAATACGTGAACAAGAACCTAAAGAGGGGGTTCATTGAAAGGGCCAAATCTACTGTGGGAGCCCCTGTGTTATTTAAAGAAAAAAAAGATGGGTCTCTTCATCTCTGTGTAGACTATAAGGGTCTAAACGCTGTAAGTGTGCACAACAAGTACCCCCTCCCCCTCCTACAGGACTTATTAACTCATCTAGCTAAGGGGAGTGTCTTCACTAAGTTAGACCTGAGAGAGGCATATTACCGAGTGAGAATAAAGGAGGGAGACGAGTGGAAGACTGCCTTCAACTGCCCCATGGGGAGCTACCAATTCAAGGTCATGCCATTTGGGCTACAGGGGGCCCCAGCTGTATTCATGCAACTGATTAATGAGGTCCTACATGATCACCTGTACAAAGGGGTCCTGGTGTACCTTGACGATATCCTTATATACAGCACGAATATGACTGAACACGTAAAGCTGGTGAGAGAAGTATTAAAGAAACTACTAAATGCCAAGCTTTATGCCAAATTGTCAAAATGTGAATTTCATCAGACCCGATTAGATTACCTCGGTTACAGAATTTCCAACGAGGGTATAGAGATGGATCCAGCTAAGGTGAAAGCTATAATTGAGTGGCAACCCCCAAGAACCCGCAAACAGCTCCAGAGCTTTCTAGGTTTTGCCAACTTCTACCGTCAATTCATCCCTTCTTTTGCCAAGATTGCCCTACCCCTTACAGACTTACTCAAAACAGGGGAAAAAGGAGGGAAGCCACGACCGGGCCAACCACTAGCATGGACTATGAACTGTCAAACGGCTTTTGAGAATTTGAAAAGACTATTTGCCGCTGAACCAGTTCTAAAGCACCCCTGTCCAGGGGAACCTTTTGTAATACAAGCTGATGCCAGCGATGTGGCCGTTGGAGCTGTACTACTTCAAAAGAACAAGGATGGAGTCCTGCAACCCTGCGCCTACACCTCAAAAAAATTTACAGAAAGTGAACGGAGATGGGCAATATGGGAAAAAGAGGCCTTTGCAATTAGATGGGGGTTGTTAAACTGGCGACACTACCTAGAGGGGAGCAAAGTGCCATTTGAAGTATGGACAGATCACAAAAACCTAGAGGCACTGAAAAATCCCCGCAAATTGTCCCCAAAGCAAGTACGGTGGGCACAATACTTTAACCGCTTCAACTTTACTCTAAAGTACATCCCAGGGGAAAAAAACTTCCTAGCTGATGCGCTATCTAGATTGCCCCAATACAAAAGCAAACATGAAGAAGTTAATGAGGTGATTATCTCTAATCCACAGCCTGTTGCACAAACCACACCTCGCAGGGTCCCCAATCCGGATGACCCTGGAGCAAAGAAATTAAAACGAGAGCTCCTCACCGATCAATGGTTCAAAGATAAGCAAACCTCCTTGATGTGCCGGGATGGTTTGGCTTACAAGGGAGGGAAACTGTATTTACCCAAATCCCTCCGTCTAAATGCTCTCAAACATAGCCATGATGTTAAACAGGCTGGACACTTTGGATACCTAAAAACTCTACATCTCACCCGCCGGCAATTTTGGTGGCCTGGACTGAAACGGGATGTGGAAAATTACGTGAAGAGTTGTACCGTATGTGCCACAATGAAAAGAATCCCGGGGAAAACCCCTGGGTTACTGCAGCCGGTGGCAGACCCTTCCCAACCCTGGGAAGAAATAGCTATGGACTTTATTGTAGACCTACCTGAAAGTAGAGGAAATACTGTCATCTGGACTGTGATAGACCTGTTTTCGAAGCAGGCTCATTTCATCGCCTGCAAAGGACTTCCATCTGCCCAACGACTGACCAAATTGTTCCTGAAACATATCTACCGACTGCATGGCGCCCCTAAGCGAATAATCTCTGACAGGGTGGTGCAGTTCACAGCAAAGTTCTGGAAGAGTTTTCTTAAATTAATTGGATCATCTCAAGGCTTATCCTCTGCTTTTCATCCAGCCACCAATGGAGCTGCAGAAGCCGCCAACAAAATGGTGGAGCAATATCTCAGATGCTATGTATCCTATCAACAGACAAACTGGACTGACCTCCTCCCTTTTGCAGAGGTGGCGTACAACAATTCTGTGCACAGCAGTACCGGCTACACACCTTTTAGAGTAGCCACAGGCAAAGAGTTCGGTCCAATACCTGAATATCCCCAAGTGCCAACCACTTCCCAGACACTTGACCAATGGGTGAGGGGATGGGAGGAAGTTTGGAAGAACACTAAATCTGCTTTAAAAAAGACTTTTGAAACCTATAAAAAGCAAGCTGACAAAAAGAGGGCTCCCCAAAGAACATTTCAAGTTGGGGAAAAAGTCTATCTGTCAACCAAATATTTACGCCTTAAATTATCTAGCAAGAAGTTAGGACCGAAATTCCTAGGGCCATTCCCTATCATAAAGGTCATCAATCTGGTCACCGTAAAACTGAAACTTCCTAGACTTCTGGGTAAAATTCACCCTGTTTTCCACAGTAGCTTGTTAAAACCTTATCGGGGCTCCACTATAAGACCTCCCCCAAAGAAAGCACCTGGGTCCCTCGTAGTTGCAGGGAAGACCCATTATGAAGTGAAACGTATTCTTGATTCCAGAATCTTTAAAGGCAAATTGCAGTACTTAGTACAATGGAAAGGATACCCGCTATCTGAAGCCACCTGGGTGAAATCATGCGAGGTGGACGACAGACTCGTCAAAAGATTTCATGCAAAATATCCCAACAAACCGAAACCTGATCATTAACATATGCTTTTGTTTATATTACAGGATCTGTCATTTTTGTAAGGGGGGCCGGATGTCAAGGCTGCTAACATCGAATGTTATGCTTGACAATATATATGGATGCAGACATTCACTATTTAACCTGTGTATTACTTTAAGAGCCACTATTAGATAGTATGGGGGGAGGGAGTGAAAGAATGTGCTGAGAACTATTTAGCCATAACAATATTTCAGCAGAACGTCTTCAAAGGAAGAAATGTGAGAAGATAGATAGTATGGCGGGAGGGAAAGCTCACACTTTAAACTAATTGGGGAATGTGATTTATGATTTGTCACATGAGGGAGGAGAAAATGCTTAGACACTGTGGGAAGAAGTAGGAGGATTTAGTTTTTGGCTTCACTTTATTCGTACTGAAGTAATGTTGCATAAATAAAGAGTTTTCTGGACAAAAATGTCTCAGATTTCCTTGAATTTGCATCTTCCCTTCGGAACCTTACACTACTATTGTAAGTAGTTTTATGCCTAATTTTTGAAACACTTAGATGCAAAATGGAGTTTATAACATTCTTGTCTGCTTGCTTGTTTGTTTGATTGATTGTTTTCTTTCACCAGAATGAATTGACAGACTCAGAATGTTTGAGGGTATATGAAGGTATTTGTCTTTCATACTTTCATACATTTAGATTCTTATAAACATTTCTGCAACAATTCTGACCATTGGGATTTTTCTTTTCCTTCAGAATGGGAGGACGATCAGCCATTCGTGGATCTCACAATCCCCACAGAGAACCAAGGGGCCCAGCATGACATGAGCCCTCAACCTTCCACAAGCCATACAACACGAATGCTGTTAAGAGGTATAATATCTAGCATTTTATCCAACTACAAAACTATTAGTATTATTTTTTAGAAACTAAAAGGGGGTTGGTATTACATTATTAGGAATGTTGGTGATAGCCTTTTGTTTGTTTGTTTGTTTAACCAAAGCCGGCCTGCAAAAAAGCAAAAATGCATGGAGGCGGACTTCCTGCATCCCCAGCAGACAGTGATAGTTGTGATTCTATGCCTGTATCTCAACCAGAAGAGGAGATATGTCATTCTATGCCACAGCTACAAGCCCCTAACTGCAAACTCTCAGAATATGAAGATGTTTATCTGGATATGGTGCAGGCATGGGAAAAGCCTATCCGAAATTTCAGGGCTGTGGAATACTATCATCGATATAGATTTGTTAATCTTGACCGAATCCAGTCTTTTGTAGATGCTATAGAGGCTATTCATAATGCGATACAGACTCTTTTGAATAATGTTGCTAGGGACATAGGTCCAAATGATTTTGTTCAACTCTGGTTGGATGCAGAGGGGTTAAATCATCCTCTCTTTTCTCTTAGGAGGCATGTGAATTATTTAAATGCTGATGATTTTCTGACCAGTGTTGAAAATCTGCTTCAAAGTAAGGCATAGATATTGTGTGTGCGTGTGTGTGTGGGGGAGGGGGTAATTTACAATTAGTGGTTACCGTTGTGAAGAACAAGGAGGGGGGAGGGCTTAGGAAGTTAAACACTCTGCTGCTCACCAGAGTGCTGGAGAAAAAAAAGACAACACCTAGTAGATTTCAATGTGGAAGGTGAATTTCTGTGTTTTGCTAGCTGTTTGCTCTGTCTGATTGGTGTGGATGTTAGAAGTCAAGACATTATTACCAGGGCCAGGGAACTTCACAGCAGACTGGGTGTTTCCACAGAAAACAGGATTGACTTTTCTCAGATATACCTCTTTGAAGAAGATTTAAGGGTCACTATAAAGATCTTGTTTTATATGCAGGACGGGTGGAGGTTTTTTGTCACAGGTAGCCCCCAGCAAGAAAAAATAGTGTTTATATTGTTACATGACAAGCATTACTATGGCATCAAAAATATCAAGGGCTTCCTGGGTGAACGCTACTTCTGTAAATTCTGCCACACACCCTACCACCACAAATTTAGTCATGGCTGTCAATATATCTGCAGAGCATGCCTCAAGCAAGAATGTCAGCAGGTGGAGGAGGAGAAGACGCGCTGCTGTAGGTGCAAAGTGTTTTGCCGGTCTAAGGTGTGTCTTGAAAGACACACACAACTCGCTATGGAGGGAAAAGTTGACTGTAAGAATAAAGAATATTGTGAAACATGTGGGGTTTACGTCTTTAACCCCCACAAAAAGTGCAAGGAAACCAAGTGTGGACAGTGCTCTGAGAAGGTTTAAAGCTTGGAAGGGCATTTATGCTTTCTAAAATCGTTGGGCCAACCGCGAATTGGCGAAAGATACATCATTTATGATTTTGAATGCTGTCAAGAGACAGGCACCCATATACCCATACCCGTATGTTGAAGGATGGGTATGATAAAGATGTTGTGAGGTGGGATTGTTATGGTGTTAGATGCCTGGAGCAGTTTATAAAGAAATTTATAAATCATAAGTTTAAAAGATGTACTTTTATCGCTCACAACTCCAAAGGTTATGACGGGTACCTAGTACTGAGGCAGCTGATCCGTGAAAAGGTTAGGGTTCAACTTATAAGTCAGGGGGGAAACTGCTGTGTATCACCCTTCCGGATTATAAGATTCGGTTTATTGATAGCCTCTCATTTTTGCCCCTTAAATTAAGCAAATTACCCAAAGCTATGGGGTTTCAAGGCAGCAAAGGATATTTCCCCCACTTGTTCAATACAATGGCCAATCAAGACTACGTGGGACTACTCCCTGAAACCAAGTATTACAGCCCTGAAACCATGATGCCCGGGGAGAGAGAAGAATTCATGAAATGGCACGCTGCTAATACAGGTACTGTGTTTAAACTAAAGAAGGCTCTGGCTTACTATTGCAGACAAGATGTAGATATATTAAGAGAGGCCTGTATTCGATTTAGGGAACAGGTGATGAAAATGACTGAGCATGAGTGTCTCAATGGGGCCGGGGGGGATATTGTTGAGAAGATAGAGATTCGATGCATTGACCCCTTCCAATATATCACATTGGCATCTGTCTGCATGGCACAGTACCTGTTCATGTATTTGAAGAGCAATACCATTGCATTAGCTCCTTTGGACAGTTATCACAAGACACAGAAAAGATATTCAGCTCCAGCGATTCAATGGTTGTTGCATATAGAGCACACTGAGAATCTCAATATTCAGCATGCTCTGAAGGGGGGTGAAAAGCAAGTAGGCAAATATTTTTTGGATGGGTTTGCTGTCATAAATGGAACTCCCACAGCTTTTGAATTTCACGGTTGTTTTTTTCATGGGTGCCCTATCTGCTACTCTGAAAAAGACTTCAACAAATTACTTGATTCAACATACGGTAGCCTGCACAACCGTACTAGGATTAAAGAAGAGTACCTCAGGGACCAGGGTTATGCTGTCCGCTGCATCTGGGAATACGAATGGAGGGCCATGATGGAGGATGACACCTCTTTGAAGCAGTTTCTAGTTGAGAATAAGCTCCCAACTCCTTTGAATCCTCGAGATGCTTTTTTGGTGGTAGAACAAATGCTACATGCCTGTACTACAAACCAAAACCTGGTGAACAAATCTTATACTACGATTTCACCAGTTTGTACCCTTTTGTGAATAAGACCAAGGAGTACCCAATTGGCCATCCACAAATCATCTACCAAAACTTTAGGGACATAAAGCAATATTTTGGGGTAGCCAAAGTCAAAGTGTACCCGCCAAGGAATCTCTATTTCCCAGTCCTACCCCACAAATCAGGGGGCAAATTAATGTTTAGTTTGTGCGCAACCTGCACAGAAAAACTGCAAACCACCCCCTGTAAACACAGTGATGAGGAAAGAGCTCTGACTGGGACATGGTGTACTGTTGAATTGAATGTAGCTTTAGAAAAAGGTTACAGAATTGTTGAAATCTATGAGATCTGGCATTTTGAAAGAACATCAAATGAGCTATTTTCAGGTTATATGAACACGCATCTTAGACAGAAACAGGAGGCCAGTGGTTACCCTGACTGGTGCAAAACAGAACAGGATAAAGAGCAATATATTCAGGATTATGAAAAGGTGAAAGGTGTCCGCTTATGACGTGACCACATTGAAGTAAATCCTGCTAAAAGACAGATTGCCAAACTCTTTTTAAATTCGCTGTGGGGCAAGTTTGGTCAGAGCACCAATCACCTGACCACATCCGTGGTGACAAACCCTGAGGATTTATTCAAATATCTTTTTGTGCCCTATTATGATGTTTCCTCATGTGAGTTTGTGGATACAGAGACAGCCGTTGTGACGTGGAAAACAGCCAAGATGGTGATGCGGGCTGCCCAGAGCCCTGGGCAGCAGAGGTCAAATGCCTAGCCTGGCCCTCGAGCACTCGCGGCACCAAGCCCAGCCCCACTTCCCCAAGGGGGCGCCCAGCTGCACTTACCTCCTCCTCAAGGCTGCTACTGCTGTGCTTGCTCTCCTTAGCCAGGTTGCTCATGATGGGTACGAGGGCAAAGTCAGAGGGAGGCCCATTCCCTCTCTATGGGAGAAGACCCGGCTTTGTATCGAAAGCGTCCTTAGCAATAGGATGAGAGACCCCCAGGATAGGCCAGGAGGAGGGGGCAAGGGGATGTGAAAGGGCAGCAGGGCAGGACTAAGGCAGGACTTCCCTCAGACCCTTCCTCTCCTTCTTTCCTTCTTTCCTTCTTTCCTTCCTTCCTAAGTACAGAGTGGTGGGGAAATATTTGAGATGAGGGAGGGAGAAAAACAGGCAAGAAACGCAGCTAGGGAGGTGTCACCCTTCGTGAGGAATGAAGAAATGCACCATCGCCTGGAAGTGGCCAGCACATGGCCCACACCTACTTGGTGGGCTCTGGGGGAGGGGATGCCATGAGCAGCATGAGAGTCAACGTTACCTGTGCAATGCCGCTCAGCCACCAGCCTGCTCAGTTTCGGCAGGCAGCGGCGCGCTCTCCTCACAGCGCCGAGAGGTTGAGCCGGGTGGTGCAAAGCTCGCCAGCTTTGCACCTTGCTGCCTGCTGAAACTGGGCAGGCTGGGGGCTAGGCAGGATTGCAATTCTCATCAGATTTGTGCCACCTGGCTCAGCTCTTGATGCTGTGAGGAGAGCGCCCCGCTGCCTGCCAAAACCGGGCAGGCTGGGAGCTGGGTGGCGTCGCGCTTCTTTTTGGATTCGCGCCGCCCAGCTCAGCCTCTCGGTGCTGTGAGGAGAGCACTCCGCTGCCTGCCAAAACCAGACAGGCTGGGAGCTGGGCGGCATCGTGCTTCTTTTTGGATTCGCACCGCCCAGCTCAGCCTCTCGGTGCTGTAAGGAGAGCGCCCCGCTGCCTGCCGAAACCCCTCCCCCGGAGCCCATCAAGCTGATATGGCCACTTCCAGGTGATGGTGTATTTCTTCATTCCTCACAAAGGGTGACACCTCCCCAGCATGCACCCAGGGGGCGGGGCCGACGCGGCAGGGGCTGGTTCCTTGCTGTTTCCAGACGGCCTTGTGGAGCTAAGACTGAATACGTTTCAGCATAGATGGCCACCACAAAATTGTACATTGGCTCCCGGCCAGCCTGGGCCAGGGCCAAGGTAGCGGGGGGCCGTTCCCTCACTGTTTCCAGGATGGGTTCGTGGGCCACATAAAACCACTTCACGGGCCGCATCCGGCCTGCGGGCCTTGTGTTTGACATGTCTGATTTAGAAGCTAACCAGCTGATGTAATATATGATGAAATGTTGGGAATGACTCAGCAGGGTCTATGTCCCTTTCAGAGCCAGCTGGGTCTCTTTCTCTTTAAGAGCCTGTGTATAAAAGGGAAGGCTCTGCTCCTGTGTTCTCTCTCTTCTGTTTCCTGTTGTAATTATGGTTTGTTGGATCCTGCTGTATTAGCACGTGTATGTATATTGTTCCTGGTTTTTGATATTGTAGATAGTGTAAGATAAACCACCATTTAATATAGACCACTGTTTACTGTGTTTACTCCTGGGTTATCTCAGCGCAATAAGACTGTGCATGCTCTGACAGAACTAATTGATCATTAGCCAGAAGGAAAACGCCCTCTCAGACTGCAGGCTTAATAGGAGATGATTTAGATGATAATATAAATTTTGTAAATGATATGAATCTTTTAAAATACAGCTAAGCACAATGACTTGGGTTGCATTTTGCTATTTTATTATTTTTTTCCTAAATGGGCTGAGTGAAAACATTATTGTTTCAAAAGTTAGAAAAGCGAAGAACACTTTGACTTATGACCTGACCTTTACGTGAAGCACATTACTTGAAAATGTCAAGCATATCTATCAAACAAAAATCTTCCTTAAACATCTCATAAGTATTTCTGGATGACGAAATAAGAACTGAACAGAACCTGTTTTGATTAACATTTGTACTACAACAGGGCTGTAAATCTCTCATCTGGCTTCTTATTTGTAGTACTAAAATGTTACAATGTCAGATATTTTACATATATGATGAAATGTTGGGAATGACTCAGCAGGGTCTATGTCCCTTTCAGAGCCTGCTGGGTCTGTGTGTCTTTAAGAGCCTGTGTATAAAAGGGAAGGCTCTGCTCCTCTTTTACATTCATCTTCCTATTCTATCCCAACCTATAGTTAAAATATAACATAGAGTTTATTAAGAAGAAAGGATCATTTGTCCAAACTAACCATTATGAAAGAACTTTGGCTCCACTTTATTCTGATATAATCTATGTTATTTCTGCTCTGTTTTTATTCACTTAGCTTATTTTTCTGAATCTGGCAGGTTGGACCTTCCAAGCAACTAATATTCTCTGGTAAGTTCCTTTGAGCTATCCAGGATGAATATAAATACAAAATAATAATAATAATAATAATAATAATAATAATAATAATAATAATAATAATAATAATAATAATAATAATAATAATAATAATAATAATAATAATAATAATAATAATAATAATAATAATACAGTTGGAAGGGACCTTGGAGGTCATCTAGTCCAACCCCCTGCTCAGACAGGAAACCCTATACCATTTCAGACAAATAGCTGTCCAGTCTCTTCTTAAAAACTTCCAGTGTTGGAGCATTCACAGCTTCTGGAGGCAGGTTGTTCCACTGATTAATTGTTCTAACTGTCAGAAAATTTCTCCTTAGTTCTAGGTTGCTTCTCTCTTTGGTTAGTTTCCATCCATTGCTTCTTGTCCTGCCTTCAGGTGCTTTGGAGAATAGCTTGCCTCCCTCTTCTTTGTGGCAGCCCCTGAGATATTGGAACACTGTTATCATGTCACCCCTCGTCCTTCTCTTCATTAGACTAGACATACCCAATTCCAGCAACTGTTCCTTATATGTTTTAGCCTCCAGTCCCCTGATCATCTTTGTTGTTCTTCTCTGTACTCTTTCTAGAGTCTCAACATCTTTTTTACATCGTGGTGACCAAAACTGGATGCAGTATTCCAAGTGTGGCCTTACCAAGGCATTGTAAAGTAGTATTAACACTTCACGTGATCTTGATTCTATATTGCATGGCATTTCTCTATGATTAATGTTGTATAGAGAAAAATGGCTACAGCTGCAGAAAGATTTTCATGGATTTTCTCTAGCTTTAAATAAACAATTGAATTGCTAAGAGGGTCAAATTACACATAAATATCTATTAAAATAGCAATTGAATGGGTACTTTTAAAATTAAATTGCAAAGTTAAGAATCAGGGTTCCTATGAATGCAAACTTAAATTCTTGAAATTCACTTCTAAAGATTAATTACGTATTGTAGAGTTGATTTTAGGCAAAGGTATGTTGCTGGATTTTGTTTATATTTTGATAATAATGTAGAAAATGTATGTGTGGGAAAATGGTGGTCACTATGCATTCCAAGCAAACCTTTATGAGAATTTTAATGATTTTTTTTTCTTTTTCTAAAAAAAGAACATTCACAAGGGTACCAAATTGCAACAGAGACGCACCATTTCTTTTGGCTATTGCAAATGTTTTTTTGGTTCTTAGGGTAATTACTATTTTTATTCTAAATACTGATTTATATCCCAGATGGTATAGTTTTAATTGAAGTTTTAATGGAATTATTTCAATCTTTGATTTGATTTTCTATCTCATATATGTAATTTATTGATTTATTATTATTATTATTTTTAATCATTGATAGCTGCCCAGAATCGTGCATTTAAGATGGGTAGCTTACAAATCAAATACAAAAAATCTTCTTATTACAGGTAAACTGAATATGTGGCTGGTTCTGATTTTACTTTATTGGCCTGTATTAGTTGAAGGAAAATTTTTGAACAGATATGTTAATCCTGAAGCCAGACTGAATTCAGTAAGTAATCTACAAACTTCTCCAAGGAATTTTTCAGAACAGCCCCGTCCATTGGAACAATGCTGAAGGAAGAATGGCTTCTGCTTTTAAGGTCTTCTAAAGCCTCATTAAAAACTATGTTGGAAAGCCTTCAAAGACTGACAAAGACTGCCGGTTTTGGGCGCGGCGGGCGTGGATCGGGCGGAAGGAAAGAAAAAGGAGGAAAGAAAGGGGGTGGGGGTGGTTGTTGCTGTGGTCGGGGAGAGACCAGGTGAAGTCGAAGACAGATTGGAGGTTTTAAACTGATCCCTTTCTGTGAAGGAGGGGGAAGGAGAGAGTGAGAGTGAGAAGGTGGAATTTTACTGCTTCCTTTCGCAAGGGGGATATCCCAAGTGGAGGCAAGAGAGAGAGTGAAGAGAGAGAAAGTTGCTGGGGGTTGCTATATTCAGATTTTAGCAATAAAGGACAGGGGGGAGGGGTTTGACACCGATGAGACCTGATACTGCGAGCAACGACAGAAGAGAAGGAGAGGCTGGTCGTTGCTGCTTTGGAGACTAGCGGCCATCCGAACTTTGATTATTGCGACTTCTGTAAGTTTTAGACATTGTGGGTAGTTGCTGTTACTGCAGAACGCTGACTATCTTTGTTCATGTTCCTATCGCTGCCTGGAGCCGGGGTTTTCCCCACCCCATTTGTTTCCAAATGGTCGCTGGGAAATCATTGACTATTGCTGCTATGACTGCCTGGGGCTGTTAAACACCACTACGTATTGACTATCAGGGCTAGGGGCTGGTCATCTTTGTTCCTGAAAGCCCCTTTTGATGACAAGAGTCTGCCACCTCCTCACTTCGCTTGAGCTTCTGCTAGAAGAGAACTTTACTAACACCTTGAGAGCGCAGATTGAAATAGTCTATTGGGTTTATTCATAACATCAGGTTTATCAGTATGATAAACTGATTTTGTGTTTGTCTTCTTCGTCTTTTGTAGAAACAGCTCATCCTGTACTGGAAATATCCTCTTGAGGAACATTATGTCATTACAAAAGATGGCTATATTCTCAATTTATTCAGAATTCCACATGGCAGAGAAAACAACAAAACCACAAGTTTGTATGCTTACTAAGTTGGCTCATTTTACAGTAGTAAGGTGAATGTGCTTCTCAGCAAAGAATGAAATTCTGGATTCTGTGAGTGTGGAGAGTGAAGCAACAAGTAGGCTGGAATAGTTCTGCTACAAATTATAATTTTGAAATAACATTCAATATTAGTCCTACAAAGATTATCTGTCACGATGCCTTTTTCATGGCTTTGTTTCAGGTCCAAAGCGAGTAGTGTTTCTACAGCATGGCTTGCTGGTGGATGCTGCCAATTGATACCAAAAGTTTCCTCATAATAGTCTGGCTTTCATGCTAGCAGATGCTGGATATGATGTCTGGCTAGGAAATAGCTGAGGGAACACCTGGTCCAAGAATCACACATCACTTTCTCCCTTCTTTGGGAAGTTTTGGAAATTCAGGTATCCTGATTTAAACTCTGCAGAGCCATGTGAAACTCAGAAGACTCCTCATGCTGGAGACATTTTTATAGTCTTTGAGGCTATTAGAATAGGATAGGATAGGATAGGATAGGATAGGATAGGATAGGATAGGATAGGATAGGATAGGATAGGATAGGATAGGATAGAAGAATAGAATAGAATAGAATAGAATAGAATAGAATAGAATAGAATAGAATAGAATAGAATAGAATAGAATAGAATAGAATAGAACTGGAAGGGACCTTGGAGATCTTCTAGTCCAGCCCCCTGCTCAAGCAGGAGAACCTATACCATCTCAGACAGGTGATTGTCCAGTCTCTTCTTGAAAATCTCCAGTGATGGAGCGCCCACGATTTCTGGGGGTAAGCTGTTCCACTGGTTGATTGTCCTCACTGTCAGGAAGTTTCTCCTTAACTCCAGGTTGCTTCTCTCTTTAATCAGTTTCCAACTATTGTTTCTTGTCCATCCCTCTGGTGCTCTGGTGAACAACCTGACCCCTCTTCCTTGTGGCATCCCCTCAGATACTGGAATACTGCTATCATGTCTCTCCTATCAATTGGGCTGCCTTCGTCTCTGATTGTCCTGGAAGCACAATCCTAGATACTCCTGGGATTTTTTTTTCAGCATCCTCAAAGCTCTTCGTATCATGTTTTAAGTTCATTACCTTCATCTTTTCCTTCTTTCCTGTTCTGGACAAGAACAGTACGTGATCTAGCCAGTGTTTCTCAACTTTGGCCACTCATTTTTAGGTGGCCAAGGTTGAAAATACACCTATCTAATCTATACATTGATAAGAGCTGGCTTGTTTGCTTGATTCTACTCCCAACAGAAAAGATAGAGCAAAAAGGAGATTCTGATTTTTGGAGCAAAAATAGGATTCTTCTGCTTTTTACTTCCTTTCCTATATTTTCTCCAAAATGTGTTTCTCCATTTGTAGTCCTTTTAGGGAAAATACATTAATCTCCTTTACAGTTTCTCAAAACTTTTTGTTTCTGTACTAAAGAGACTTTTGTTTTACTACCTTATTCTCAGGGAGAGAGAGATAATTCATTTTTATTACATATATACATACATATGTACATTTTCTTTTGCCATCCCTATTATAAGTTTTTGGTTGACTTACATATTGTACAATGAAAACACGACATTTGTACCCAAATTCTTGGCTGTCTGAAGAAATCCACTACTTCTACACACTCCAGCCATTAGAAATTTTCAACAACAACAACAAGAAGTTCTCTTTCTCCAAATTCATTGATTCTTAGTAGAAAAGAAAGAGATTATTGCTATACTACCACTACCCCCATTTCTAACACATACGCCAGTAGAGAGGCTTCAGCAAAGTTAGCACAGCTGGATTTAGGCATAAACTAAGCAATCAGAAGGATCTCCTAAAATTTAACATTTTAAAATGTTTAAAAACTGTTACAATTTTATTATAATTCCATTGAAAATATGTAATAATAATAATAATAATAATAATAATAATAATAATAATAATAATAATAATAATAATAATAATAATAATAATAATAATAATAATAAAGTTGGAAAGGACCTTGGAGGTCATCAAGTCCAACCCCCTGCTCAGGCAGGTAACCCTATACCATTTTGGACAAATGGCTGTCCAGTCTCTTCTTAAAAACTTCCAGTGTTGGAGCATTCACGGCTTCTGGAGGCAAGGTTGTTCAAGGTTTAATTGTTCTAAACTGTCAGGAAAGTTTTCTCCTTAGTTCTAGGTTGCTTCGTCTCCTTGAATTAGTAATCCATTGCTTCTTGTCATGCATCAGGCGCTTGGAAAATAGCATTGAATCCCTCTTCTTTGTGGCAAGCCTCTGAGATATTGGGAACATCTGCATCATGTCCCCTCATCCTTATCTTCATTAAAACTAGACCATACCCAATTCAGCAAACCGGCCTTATATTGTTTAGCCCCAATCCCTAATCATCTTTGTTGCTCTTCGCGGTTTTTAAACTCTTTCTAGAGTTCAACATCATTTTTTACATCGTGGTGGACCCCAAAACTGGATGCAAAAAAGGTTGTATTCCAAGTGGGGCCTTACCAAGGCATTGTAAAGTGGTATTAATACTTCACGTGATCTTGATTCTATCCCTCTGTTAATGCAGCCTAGCACTGTGTTGGCTTTTTTGGCAGCTGCAGCACACTGCTGTCTCATATTTAAATGATTGTCCACTAGGACTCCGAGATCCCTCTCACAGTTACTACTATTGAGCAAGGTACCCCCTATACTATACCTGTACATTTGGTTTTTCTTGCCTAAATGTAGAACCTTACTTTTTTCACCATTGAATTTCATTTTGTTCAGTCTGTCCAGATCCTCCTGTATCCTAAGCCTGTCTTCTGGAGTGTTGGCTATTCCTGCCAGCTTGGTGTCGTCTGCAAATTTGATGAGTTCCCCATCTATCCCCTCGTCCAAATCATTGATGAAGATGTTGAAGAGCACTGGGCCCAGAACAGAGCCAATTTCCATAAATTATCTTCCTTCAAGAGAATATATGTAGCTTAGGTTTGAACAGTGCTGAATAATGATGTTATCTAGTTGTGTAATGAAATGTCTGCAAGCAAACAACTAAGCTCACCGAGGATCAAGAAGTCCACATTAAGCCCTTTTGTATGGCTTACGTATGCTCCTTAATTGATTCAGATGTGCTTTGTTCCTATATGCATTCTAGACCCCTCAGGGTTGGTTAGGCACCTTGATGGTTTTCAGTTGTCAATCTCTGTTAGCACAGATTGAGCGTCTCCAGCTTCCCAAGCTTTGCGTCTCACCTTGCCTAAACCCAGTCCTAAAGGTTAGCCATGGACAATGGCATTTTTGGTTCTAAAACTTGAACCCCTGTCCTTTACTTAATTAGAGATTGGGGCACTTTTAGGCTGGTTGGGATGCATGACTTTAGCACCACATCCTCCATGGAAGCCATTTTGTGAAAATGGGACTAACACACTCTCAGATCCGAAAAGGCTGAAGATCCTTGCCCTACATGCAGCTTAATGAGGATATTTGTTTTTGTTTCCAGTTATGATTAAATGGCTAAATATGACCTTCCAGCATCTATAGCTTTTGTTCTGCGGAAAACTGGGCAGCAACAAATATATTATATTGGTCACTCCCAAGGAACCACCATTGGTAAGTTCAGAAGCTGCCCAACCTTGTATTAAGGGGCTGTTCTTGTCTAGGGCTGCAATCTTATGTATATTTACCAGAAAGTAAGTCCCACTCAACTCAAGTAAACAGTTTTATAAATATGCATATATAGGACAGTACTGGGAATGCATTTACTTGGAAGTGCATCTGGTAGGTTTTAGTGACAGTAACTCAGGCATGAAGCCAGCTGGGTGACCTTGGGCCATTGGGCCAGTCACTTTCTTTCAGCCTTAGGAAGGAAGCAATGGCAAACCACTTCTGAAAAAACCTTGCCAAGAAAACTACAGGGACTTCAGCCAGTCAGTCTCCAAGAATTGGACATAATTGAAACGGAGGGGAAAAAAACTTGTCAGTCAAGCAAGCAATAATTTCAAATTGTTATCAAAGTTTGCATTTCCAAGCCCTCCCAGCACGCATAGCATTGAACAACAATTTGTAGCTGTCCTGCCTCTTTTTCTTTTTAGTAGCCAAGGTTTACAGGGGGCAGAGTGAGTAGCAACCTCAGTGGAGGATTAAGTCAGAATTCATCCTGTTTTTTCTCCATGCTTTTAGCAAGAGCTAGATGTTAAGCATATCAAAGATGGAATTTTATTTAATCAGGTGAAAGTTACTTTGATGTTAAAAAGCTGTTTCCCTCTTCTTTTTCTCTTCCTCAGCTTTTATAGCTTTTTCATCCAATAAACAACTGGCTTCCAAAATCAAACTGTATATTGCTTTAGCACCTGTTGCTACTGTTAAAAACGCTAAAACACCTTTAGCCAAACTTGCAAAACTTTCTGATACAGCAATTAAGGTATGTGGATTGGGTGACTTTGTATGTGGATTAGGTGGCTTTGGCCTGTAAGGATTCATTATATAAAATTGTAAGATTTAGAAACTTGGTCCTAATGCAGTCTTAGGACACAGGACATTTTCATTTTACCTGGATACCTGAGGAACCATCTCACTCCAGTGGGATTAGCCCATCCCACTCATTCTGGCAGAAGACATATGCTGTGGACCCTGTCAGTCAAGGACTAGCAGAGGCCAGGAGAAGGGCCTTTTCTGCTGTGGCTCCCACTCTCTGAAAATATTGTGCTCCTCAAGCTGAGATCTGCTCGAACCCTCTTGGCCTTCCCCAAGCGCCTCAAAACCTGGATCTGCCAAGTGCCTGGGGGCCCTGATGGGAGTATTTCATGTTGAGGTGATTAGTGGATTAGGAAGAAGAACCCACCGTCACCCTGTAGTATTCTGGTTTTAATTTATTTAATTTCTGTTAATTTACTATTGAATGTTTCAATGTTTGTACGCCTATTTTTTATGTTTGTAAGTTGCCGAAAGTCATATGATAGTGATATGGCATATAAATTTAATAAATAAATAAACAATAAATAAATAAATATTTTTTCTTTTAGTTTTGAAATTTCCTTCCTTCCTTCCTTCCTTCCTCCTCCCTCCCTCCGTCCCTCCCATTCATTCATCCATCTTTCTATCATCACCACACATACAGTATATACAGACATCATTCAGAGCCAATGTATTACTAAAAAGGAGGGTTTTCCTATATATAGGCAGTCCTTGACTTACAACCACAATTGAGCCCAAAATTTATGTTGCTATGCAAGACAGTTCTTAAGTGACTTTTGTCCATTTTATGAACTTCCTTGCCACAGTTGTTAAGTGAATCACTGCAGTTATTAAATTAGTAACACAGTTTTTAAGTGAATCTGGCTTCCTCATTGATATTGCTTGCCAGAAGATTGCAAAAGGTGATCACATGATTCTGGGATACTGCAACCGTCATAAATATGAGCCCGTTGCCAAACAGCCAAATTTTGGCCACATGATCACCAGGATGCTGTAATGGTTATTAAGTCTGAAAAACAGTCATAAGTCACTTTTTTCAATGCCATTGTAACTTCAAATGGTCACTAAATGAATGATTGTAAGTTGAGGACTATCTGTATGTTGCACTGTGTTCCTTACAGCTATATCATCTTCTGAGGAACTGTTGGGTGGGGTGGGGTGGACGATCCTGTATAACTAATACTCAACTCTCTGAAATTTTACAGATCTTATTTGGAAGAAAAGAGTTTTTGCCCAAAATGTATTTTGGTACTTTGTTTTCTACCAAAGTCTGCAGTCAGGAGGCGCTGGCGTCTATTTGTAGCAACCTCTTATTTGTATTGTGTGGTTTTAATGAGGGGAACTTGAATATGGTGAGTACCATTGTTTCAGTATAATGTTTTTCATTTTAAAAACTTTCTGTCTCTACTTTTCCCAGGTAATGCCACTAGTTGGACAATATTTCCAGCAGGCATAACTATCGGAAGTTACTCTCAAAGGTGCTTTTTCAAAAGGCAACTGGACTGTTCCTCAGGAAGACTTTTCGCTTCTCATCCAAGAAGCTTCCTCGGTTCTGGCAGGATGGTGGGGGCGATGGAAGGATTAGTTCTGACAGGATGGGGGCAGAGTTGGAAGGATGATATTCCTTTACTGTCATCTGGTCATTAGCACTGTCCTTGAGAGGTCTTGAGACCACTTGGGGGTTTATCTGTGCCTCAAGAGTGGCCTCAAGAGCTCTCAGGGAGAGTGCTAACAACCAGATGACTGCAAAGAAATATGATCCTTCGGAAAAAAACCCTCAATCCTTTCAGAACTAATCCTTCCATCACTCCCACCATCCTGCCAGAACCGAGGAAGCTTCTTGGATGAGAAGTGAAACGTCTTCCTCAAAGAAAAAAATAGTCCAGTTGCATTTTGAAAAAGCCCCTCTGAGACAACTATGACCTGGATGACTGAGAATCTCCACAGACACTGGAAGTTACAATTTCAGCATGTCAGGAGGACAACCAACCAATTAAGGCAGCATTTTTCAAGCTTGGGAATTTCAAGATGTGTAGACTTCAACTTCCAGTATTCATGCTGGACAAGGAATTCTGGGAGTTGAAGTTCATATATCTTAAAATTGCCAAGTTTGAAAAATACCTGATTAGGGGAAGGAGTTGTATTTATTTCAAAGATTCACTCTTTTTAGTTTACTTAACTGACATAGAGAACTCACTACTAAATAGACTTCTTTCTACAGATCAAGGGTAAGTACATTTTTAATTGAGACATGTTTAGAATATATTGGCCACACTTGTTGGTGTAGTCACAGAATGGCTGCCACAGTATAGATGGGAAACCCCAAAACACCAATTTACCTGGAGAGAGATTGAGGATTTTTCACTCCCTCCAGCTCCCTGGTAACTGATTTTGCAGGGTTTTTTTTCTCTAAACCTATCGGTATGCCTCAAAACCAAATGCAGCAATTTGCCATTTTGTTTTCCAAAGAACATTAATGGATTGTTTTGTGTTGTCAATAAAAATTAAGCTAAAGGTGGACACTTTACTTTTCAGCATATCATATCATCCATCCATCCATCCATCTGTCCATCCATCCAAAAATCAAATAACATTACAAATTATCTACGCACTCTAGAAGTATCTAGTAAAGCAGGGGTCTTCAAACTTGGCCCTTTTATGACTTGTGGACTTCAACTCCCAGAATTCCTCAGCCAGGCACGTTGGCTGAGGAATTCTGGGAGTTGAAGTCCACAAGTCATAAAAGGGCCAAGGTTGAAGACCTCTGCAGTAAAGTGATGAGCTCCTTTTCATTAGGAGAATCTGGGATAGACATTTGTTGAGGATGTTTAGATTTGCGCTCTTTCAGTAAAAAATGAGATGTCCTAGAAGACTTCCATTATTTTATTTACTGGTTTGTGTATCTGAGCACTTTGATTTTCATTTGAAGATCATGAAAGAGACGAAGGGAGATATTTGCCCCTGAACTTTTTGATAATGTTATTGTATCTTTTCTGCCATTATGAGACCAATTTGTAGTGGTGTTCAGGAATGTCAAGACGTTGGTTGCAACTATGTGACAGAACCTCCACTTATTTTTACATTTTTTGCACGATTGATTGCATGGTTGCAGATGCCCCTATCATTGTGTTCATTTTGTCCCAACAGTGTGAACAAAAAAGAAACTTAACTTTTTATGGAAAGTTTCAAATATTTTCATTTTTCATTTCTATAAACCTTTGAATGGGCTTTCAGCCTATTGATTCCGAATTATGTATTAGATTGGTTTACTCAATCATGGAATAAACCTATGGAATAAACTTATGAAATAAACACATTTTGGCTTTATATAATACACACAATAGATGACTAATCTCAGTCCCTCCCTTTCTGGAGCAGAGACATTTTTAAGACTCTTGGTCTTCTCTGCCATAAGCCATGGTTTGCAATCATTAATGGTTACATTTATGCAGTGTCATAAACCCAGGGCCCAGCACGAAGGCAATGCAGTCAGCTGACAATGTAAACAGTTCTTTAATTGCTGCAAATTTCCCCCAAATGCTCTCACATTTGCTGGCAAGCCTCCAACCCAAACACACACACACACCTTCCAGCCGACTCTGGCTGAAGGCAGTTTCAATACAGCCTGCTTAGTATACGAATGTCCTCAAGGCTATAAAGATAACAAACAAAACAAAACATAAACTTAATGAGTCCGTTTGAATCTCAGCTTGCCTGCACAGTTTGCAAAGAGAGAAGTCAAAATGCAGTCTGAGGTCGTAAATCAGGAAATCCACGTGGTCAGCCGGTCCGGTAGTCAAGGTGTCCAGGTTTTCCAACAAAGGCACTTTGTTGGACAAGGTGTCCAACAAAGGCACAGAACACAACTTTCCCAAGATTCAACATTTGTTCCCAACAAAGTCCCCACCCCACAGCGGCTCCTTATATCTCAATCCTCAGGTGTGCCTTGTGGGGTGGGGCGGGACGCTCTCCTCCCGAGTAAGTGAGCCTGCCCGCATTGTTCCCTCCTCCTCTCCACTCTCCTAGCTCTAGGATCAGGTGGCGGTGGGCCTTGCCCCTTGCCTGAACTCTGTCTCCCCTGTTCCAAACCTGAAGGGCCCTAGCCTGCCTCGACCTGCTCTTCCCCACAGTCCTCCAAAGCCACAGACACCTCTCCCTGGGCCTCTATAGGGTCCTGTTCTGGCTCCATTTCCTCCTCCAATTCAGGCTCAGACGGAGGCATGATACTCCTGATTACTGTTGTGGTCCGAAGGAGGAAACAATCCTTGAAAACGGAGACATTACAAAGCGGATGCCAGAATCTGGATTTCTCTGGCTTGCGTCTGTCTTATCTTTGCTAACTCCTCCCTTACTTTACTGTCATGATTTACGTCTTCCAATTAGGCTGGAGGCCAAAGATTCACTTCCCTTCCCAGTCTCCCGCTTTTTTCATAATTCTCCTCCCTTCGTCTGTCATCTGATTTAACTCCAAAAATACCAGACAGTTCTGCATATCTTGTCAATGCAATAATATCCCATATTAACAGCGTTGACATCCGGCCCCCCTTACAAAAAGGACAGATCCTGTAATGTAAACAAAAGCATATATTAATGACTAGTCTTCGGTTTGTTGGGGTATTTCGTATGAAACCTTTTGACGAGCCTGTCAGCTTTCACCTCACTGGATTTCACCCAAGTGGCTTCAGACATCGGGTATCCCTTCCATTGTACTAGGTACTGCAATTTCCCTTTAAAAATTCTAGAATCAAGAATATGTTTCACTTCATAATGGGTCTGTCCCGCAACTACGAGGGGCCCAGGTGCTTTCTTCGGGGGAGGTCTTAAAGTGGAGCCCCGATAATATTTTAACAAGCTACTGTGGAAGACAGGGTGAATTTTACCCAAAAGTCTAGGGAGTTTCAGTTTTACAGTGACTGGATTGATGACCTTTACGATAGGAAAAGGCCCTAAGAATTTCGGTCCTAACTTCTTGCTGGGTAATTTGAGGCGTAAATATTTGGTTGACAAATAAACCTTTTCCCCAACCTGGAACGTTCTTTGGGGAGCCCTCTTTTTGTCAGCTTGTTTTTTATAGGTTGCAAAAGTCTTTTTTAAAGCAGTTTTTGTTTTTCTTTCAAAACATGTTTTTCAAAATGCTTATTGATGAAATGGAATTTTCATATCTAAAAGGATATGTCCATGTCTAATGGATCCATGTCTAATGGATTAATGTTTGGATCCAAGGCTGCTGGATGAATATTTTCGGGGGGATTTTATTTAATTACTGATATTTATCTCATGGAATTCCTTCACCTCCCCTCCCATTCCAATCTTTCCCAGTTTAACTTTAATCCATATTCATAAAAGAGAATTATTTTTGTATCAAAACATTTTGAATTTAATAACATTAAATATGAATTTAAAGATTAAATGGGACACATATAAATGTACGTTTGCCATGAATTTTTAAGAAAAAAAATGTTATTTTAAATCTCACGTGGATAATTTGTCTTTGTTTTATTTTACATTTGAAGAAATAATGTATAAAGAAACAGATATTTCTCTATAACTATGGCACAATATAGAATTATGTCATGCAATTTTCATTCAAGAAAATGATTCTCTTTGGAAAATAAAAAATTACACTTTAATAGTTTAGGACTAAGTGGCCAAAGACAGATATGATAAAATATTTTTGATCACTTTTGCTAATATTGTAACTTTTGAATAGTTGCTACATTTTTTGATCAAATGTATTTGACTGATGCTGAGATTAAAGCTATATGATTGTGCCTATATGATTTTTTTTAGGAAGGAAGTAGCTTTTAGTTAGAGTAGGAAATTCCTTCTTTCCTTCTTTCCTTCTTTCCTTCTTTCCTTCTTTCCTTCCTTCCTTCCTTCCTTCCTTCCTTCCTTCCTTCCTTCCTTCCTTCCTTCCTTTCTTTTTCTTCTTTCTCTAGCTATCTCTGGTTAACATATTTAAGTTTTAAAGCTATTTTGAAAAAACTAAAATTATAATACCAGTTAAGATATATTTTAAATTTTGTTTTTATTTATTTTTTAAAATTCCACCTTTATTATTGTTTATAAATTACTTTTATTACTTTATTACTGTTATTGTTATAAATAAATAACTCAAGGTGGCAAACATAATACTTGTTCCTCTTATTGTCTCCACAACAACAGCCCTGGGGTTGAGAAAGAATGTCTGGCTCAAAATCATCCAGCTGATTTTCATGTCTAAGGCAGAACTAGAACTCATAGTCCTAATTTTAGCCTGATGTCTTAACCTCCAGATTAAATGAACTAGGATATATAATTATCCATCAAAATAAGCAGAGCAAAGCAGCTGATTTGAAAATTTGGAAATCCTTTCAGGAAATCTAATTCAGAAATATTGGTCGTCATATAAAGAAAGAGAGATCTAATGATATAGTGCCAAGCTTTTTCCTGAGGCGCCATTTGCATATTGAAAACAGAAATATATAATTGTTTAAAGACAGGTATCCCCAGTCTTTAATTACAGTAATCTTTGTTTCACTGGAGGCAGTAAGTTAACATTTTATAATGAATGGATTAAATTCAAATTTATTTTTCATTAATTCAGGCATGTCAAACTCGCAACGTCATGTGACGTCGCGGGACGTATCGCAACGTTTCCCCCATTGCCGGCAATGGGGTGGGCGCAGTTTTGGCATGACGCATCTGGCCCATGGGCTGGCAGTTTGACATGCCTGCATTAATTATATAATCTGATCTTGATTGCTACTGGGAAAAAAGTGAAAAAGATGAAGTTAGGAAGATTTATCATTAGGGAGCTTTCTGGAAGATTATTAGTGATTGTATCTATATTTTTTGGAATTAAAAGCTCACATAAATGTCAACCTAAATCCCATCATTGAAAAAGTAGAAGTGGCTGATGCTGGAATAATCGGAAACAAACATTTTACATCTCTAGTACAATGGTTGTCCTACACAAGAATTTGATTTGAGGTTCCTGTGCACTTTGTATGCTCAGGGTATAGAGTCATATCACAATGTTTGAGTCTTTCAAATTCATCCAGAGACGCCACATGAAGGAGATTCAAGGAGACTCAACCTGGGTTCTCAGAACAAAGTGACTTGGGTTCCTCCTGGCATTGGTAAGAAGAAACCTTCTTTCTTCTCAATGAAATTGACTGTAGTCTTCATGTTCTTCCAAACAAGAAGCGGTTGGATATCAAGTTGGGCAGCACAGAGCATCTTCATCTCCTTTCCCTCTATCAAGTGCACAACAGAGAGCAAGGGGGCTATTTAGGGTTCAGTGCATGCAATTAGCTCCATGCAATTTTGTCCATGGATTGATGTGTTATCTGAAAAGTTTCCTTTATCAGATTATTTTTACCAAATGAATTTTATGTCTTATGCTGTATGTCAATATGATTTTCTATATATAAAATGATTGCAGAACATTCTACAGTAAAAAATACTTACAATAATGCTGTAGTCATTATTATGTTTATATGTATACTTAATGATGTATATTTAAATTATATTCATTTGTTTCTTCGTTTTCTCCTGCAACATCTTAACTGAATTATATTTAAAGTCATGCCTATACTAAAATGGATGATTGTTTTACATTTTATTCATTCATTCATTCATTCATTCATTCATTCATTCATTCATTCATTCATTCATTCATTCATTCATCCATTCATTTATTTCCTGCTTTATTATTTTTTTACAAATAACTCAAGGCAACACATCCAAAACACCTTTCTCCTCCTATTTGGCCCACAATAACAACCCTGAGAGGTGAGTTGGGCCGAGAGAGAATGTAACTGGCTCAAAGTCACCGAGTTTGCTTTCATGGCTAAGGTGGGACTTGAATTCACAGATTTTGCTTTCTACCTTGGTGCCTTACCCACTAGACCAACTGGCCCTCTCATTATATTTTCTGATTGTGTAAGTATCCATAACTCTGCTTAATAGATACATATCTTTCTCCATTGGTAATTACTCCATTGTTCTATAGATGTTTCACCATGTGGATGCTGATGGCTATGATAACCACACAAGGAAATTTGAGTTCAGAAGAGGCAAATGGCAAAACATTTATGAATCCTGAATCATTTATGAATATAGTAAGTTGAGCTCTTAGAATATTAATCAGTACCCATCCTACCATGTTAGACAGGATGGGCCTGCTCCTACTCCCTTGTCTTAAACATTGTCCCTGTCAAGTTCGAAGCACGTTTATGCTGTTACGACCATTATTGCTTCTCTGCTTGCCAACATGCTTGGAGGGAGGGAAGGGGAAACTGGAATGCAGGCTCCAGATATCAAGAAGTCAGCCCGTGGGAACCAAGGACCCTTCACTAAGTGTCTGACTAATCCCAAGACATGTTCTCATAACAATATTGTAACACCCAATTGGACAATGTGACCTGCACGAATGAGAAGAGGAAATATTCTATACTTTTACTATATGGTTGGGGGAGGGGGTATTTAATCATAGCTGTTTTTGTTTCATACGTGCCAAAATGATGCACTCAATATTAAGTTTTGCATTAAAAGATCGGATCATCTCAAGAGTGCTTGCTTGGTTGGGCTTGTCAGTCAGGATCTTGACAGTCACCTTATGGGATCTAGGAAGTGTGCCTTTTCTGTGGCAGCCTCTGCCCTATGGAATGCTCTTTTCCCAGAAATTTGGCAGTCTTCTACCCTCCTTGCCTTTTGAACACACTGAAAACCTGGCTTTTTCCCCAAGAGAGGAGACTGCGAGTCCAGAACATCAAGATAACAGATGCCTCCCTAATTCACTCAATTAGAAGAGGGAGAAGGAGGTCCAGCATAATCAGATTGACAAGATTCTTTTATTAGGGTGATTCTCAACAACAATAACTCCAGCTTTCCCGTGGAGTTGATTTATTCAACTGATCAAATTAGTGGGACTGACACAAAATGAAGCACCATGCTCCCAAGTGAGTGGATGTAGGTTTAAACCTTTAAATGATTCACATATTAACAAACCAAATAAATACTTTATGAGAGAAACAAGGAGGTGTGAGAATACTTTTTTAACCAATTCAATGCAGTTTAAAGTTTGAAATTTTCATTATCAGTTGCATCTACAAATAAGATGACATGGAGATTGCATTCTAGATCATCTTAAATCTTCTGCTTCATGTTAAATATTCTTGGTTAAGCATAGTCTTATTGTCTGAGGAGTTAGCAATACTTGAGTGCTTCTGGGCCTTGAAGTTAATCCAGGTTTGGAGGGCAAATTACTAGGCAGACTAAGAACTCATAAAGCATGTCAGAAGAAGGCAACAACAAATTTCTTCTTAATTGCTGCCAGGATTATATGTAGGGTATGGCCAAAAAAGTCAAGAAGGCAGTCACAACAGTGGTTCAACATCTGCTATGCAAGATACATAAAAAAACTAGTTTGATTACAGTTGTGGCCACCATCTTGACTTTTTACCCCAGACTATTTTACCCCAAGTGTTGACAAGAAAATTCTATATATCCATAGATTCACCAGCAGTTGATCTTGACTCAATAACTTCTGCACTTTTTACATTTTTTAATTTTTTTCCTCATCAATTGAGCCATGATTTAGATTTATTCCTCATCAATTCAGTCATGATTTAAGTATTTTTTTAAAAAATATGTTTTATTATTTTTATGGGGATAAAAAGGGAGAGGTAGGTAAAGGTATAACATAGGGTAAAAAACAAGGATTAGACCAGGGGTAGGGGTAGATACAATAATGGGGTTACCCCCAACAATAAATCAACGCTTTAGCAAGCAGACTATCCTCCGGGTATACATATTAAATATGCATAGTTAACATAATACTAAAAAGCTATATTAATAAATTTATCACTATTAATAATAAAAACTTAACCAATACATATCATTCATTCTGTAAATAACAATAATCAATATACTATTAATGATATATTACTAACTAAATATAGTTACATATAAATACCAATATAATGCTTATTAATTATAATTACTTATAGTTAAAAGTAAATATCTAACAGAAAAGTTAAAAAATAATATTAAAGAAAAAATACATCATTTATCTTATTTAATTTCATAACCTTTTTTCATTCTGTCTTATTGCTAACCATTGATAAAATTTTTCCCATGTTTTAAAGTAAATTGTATCTTCTTTCTCTTTGATTTCTAAAGTTAATCTATCCATTTCTGCGCATTCCAATATTTTCGTAATAATAATCTGATCAGGTGGTATCTTTTCATTTTTCCAAAATTGGGCAAATGCTATTCTCGCAGCTGTTAATATATGTAAAATTAAATATTCATTCTCTTTTCCGTAGTTAGATCCTAATATTCCTAATAAAAACAATTCCGGTTTGAATTCTATCTGTATCTTAGTCATCTTTTCTAACCATATATGGATTTTAAACCAATATTTCTTTGCATTAGGGCATATCCACCAGATATGATAATAAGTTCCTGGTTTTTGTTTACATTTCCAACAAATATTTGATACATTTTTAAACATTTTCTCTAGTCTAACTGGTGTCATATGCCATCTGTAAAACATTTTATATAAATTCTCCTTATATGTAGTAAGTTTGATATTTCGATCCCACAGTTTTTGCCAATCTTCTAAGTCTATAGAATATCCAAAGTTCTTAGCCCATACTATCATTGTTTCTTTTACTTGCTCTTCTTCCATCTTCCATCTTAGCAGAAATTTATAGAGTTTTTAAATCAAATTTTCATCTGTTTTTAGCAATATTTTATCTAGTGGTGTCTGTTCTTTATAAAATCCTGTAGACTTTATATTTTTTTCATATCTTGTCTGAATTTGCAAGTAAGACCACCATGTTAAGTCAATACCCTGTTGCTGAAGAGTTTGTCTGTCTTTAAGTTTCCCGTCTTTGTCCAAAATATCTTTATAGCTAACGAGTTTATCATAATTAATTAAATTTGGATAGGAAAAGGCTTCCATTGTCGAGAGCCACTCAGGTATTTTCATGTAAATTTTATGTTTAATTTTTTCCCACTCTGAAAACAATACATTCCTTATAGCATGATTTTGAAAATATTTATGTACTTTATTTTTCTCATACCACAAAAATGCATGCCAACCTAATTGCAAATCATGCCCCTCTAAATAGAGAAGTTGTTTATTTCTCAGTGTAATCCATTCTTTAAGCCAAAGCAAAATAGTTGCCTGATAGTAAAGTCTCCAATCCGGGAGTCCAAAGCCCCCTCTGTCTTTAGAATCTTGTAATAATTTAATTTTAATTCTAGCTTTTTTCCCTTGCCATATAAATCTCATTATTGTAGCGTTCAATTCGTCAAAGAATTTTTGATTTAACTTAACAGGAACTGTTTGAAAAAGAAAAATTAGCTTAGGTAAAATGTTCATCTTAACAGTCGCTATCCTTCCTAGTAATGATAATTGAAGATTTTTCCATTTCTCCAAATCCACTTTTATTTGTTTTAGTAGTCTCTCGTAGTTGTCCTCTTTTATTGTTGTGTATTTTGAAGTTAAATGGATACCTAAATATTTAACTTTTTTAGCTATTTGAAGGTTTGTCTTTTTAGCAAATTGAATTTTTTGTTTGTCTGTTAAATTCTTCGTTAATACTTTAGTCTTTTCCCTGTTTATCTTCAACCCCGCCACTTCTCCAAATTTCTCTATTTTCCGCAAGAGTTTAACAGCTGTTTCTAATGGCTCCTCCAAAATAAAAACTAAATCATCTGCAAAAGCCTGTAATTTATATTTTTGGTCTTTTATCTCCAATCCTTTAATCTCAATATCTTGCCTAATATTCCTAGCCAACACTTCCAATGTAAAAATGAATAACAAAGGGGACAGTGGACATCCCTGTCTTGTGCCTTTTTTGATTTCAAAGCTATCTGTGTAATCTCCATTTATAAGTATCCTTGCTGATTGTTTATTATAAATTGCTTGAATTGCATTTATAAAATTTCCGCCAAAGTCCATCTCCTTCAACTGTTGAAACAAAAATTGCCAATTAAGATTATCAAAAGCTTTTTGCGCGTCAAGAAATATAAGCACCAACTGTTTCCCCAGATGGTTTTCGTAATATTCCAACACATTTAAAATAATCCTTAAATTATTCTTTATCTGCCTTTTTGGTAAGAAGCCATTTTGGTCTGAATGGACGAATTCAGTCAAAAATTTCTTCATTCTTTCTGCCATTATTGTAGTAAATATTTTATAATCCACGTTTAATAACGATATTGGTCTATAATTTTTAATTTGTGTACAATCAGTGTCTTCTTTGGGTATAAGAGAAATGTTGGCTTCTTTCCATGAATTTGGTATTTTGGTCTCTGAAAAGGCTTCATTACAAAGATCTTTCAAAATTGGGCTGACAATGTCTTGTAAAGCTATATAGAATTCTGCAGGGAGACCATCAGGTCCCGGAGTTTTATCCTTCTTTTGCCTTTTTATCGCCTCTGTAATCTCCATCATTGTTATGTTCTCATTTAGTATGTATTGCATATTCTCTGGTACCTTTGGAAGATCCGCTTCTTTTAAATATTCCTGTATTGCCTCATTCGAAACCACCTCAGTCTTATAAAGTGTCTCATAATAATAGTAATTTTTTTAATTGCATCATTATGGCAGTATAATTGGCCTTTTGAATCTTGTAGTTTACTTATCAGTCTTTTTTCTCTTTCTTTTTTCAATTTATATGCCAGCCATCTTCCGGGTTTATTGGCATTTTCAAAGAAATTCTGTTTAGATCGTTTAATCTGTTGTGCCCTTATATCCATCTCCAATAAATTTAATTTGTGTTTTATTAATTCCATTTGTGTCTTCAATTCTTTCTTTTGTGGATCATTTCGTAGCTCCAGTTCCAAGTTACTTAGTTGTTCTTTCAATCTAAGCTGTGTTTGTTTCTTTTCTTTATTCTTTTTGGCAACATAGGTTATAGCCACGCCCCTAAAATAAGCTTTCGCTGTATCCCATACATTTTGAATGGAGGTTTCTTCTTTCTTCTTTATTTTAAAAAAAAATTCCATTTCTTTCGTTGCTAATTGTAAAAATTCTTTTTCTTTCAGTATAGCTTTGTTCAGCCACCATCTTAGTTTCTTTCTAGTTCCTTTCCACGTCATTCTAATTGGATTATGGTCTGCCCAAATATTAGGTTCTATTTCAATCTCCTGTATCATAGTCTTTAAATCATAAGAAGTCCATATCATATCAATTCGTGACCAGGATTTATGCCTATTTGAATAAAATGTATATTGTGCTTTATCTGGGTTCATTTCTCTCCATATATCTTGTATACCTAATTCGTCTTTCATCTTTAGAAAAGTATTAGATAAGGTATTTCCCCTTTTTTCCCTTGTTTATAGCTCTTATAATCCTGTTTTGCATCAGCTATCGCATTAAAGTCTCCAAGAATACAAAGATTTTGATAGTTTAATTCCATTAATTTATCATATAATTCCTGAAAAAATTGGTCTTGTTTCTCATTGGGGGCATATACCGCAATCATCAAAATTTGTTTTTGATTCCATGTAATTTCCACCATTAGTAGTCTTCCTTCATCATCAACATAAATAAATAAGATTTATTCCTCATCAATTCAGTCATGATTTAAGTATTTTTCTGATGTAATCATTTCTCAGATAATTTCCGGGTTGCCCCACATACCGTATGTGCAGGGCCATACTCATTACATCACAATCTATTCTACATTATTGATTTGTCTTTCAATCTTTACAGAGCGAGAGAATCAGATATTGGGGATATTGTTGTGAAGAATATGAGGTCCTTACAGAAGATGGCTATTACCTAAGTGTGAACAGAATTCTGGAAGGTAAAAAAAAAAAGCAGAAACAGAAATATAGGATCTGAGTACTTCTTGGGAAACAAACAGGACAGTGGTGTTTATTCACATCAACCCCCCCTTCATTTGTTCCTTGAAGAAAAACAGTATCAAAATGTCACCTGCCCATCCAACACGGTTTTATGCAATTCTGATTCTATGAACCTTATTATTAAGAATCTGACTTAAGAAGTTCTTTTTTTCAGGCAATAAGTCTGCTCTACTATTAATGCATGGTTTAGGTATGGAAGGTAGTGTGTGGATATCAAATTTACCCCACCAGAGCTTGGGCTTCATACTAGCAGATGCTGGGTATGATGTATGGATTGGAAATATCAGAGGAAACTCCTGGTCTAGAAGACACAAGCATCTTTCAGTTAATGAAACAGAATTTTGGAATTTCAGGTTAGTATTTAAAATGTAGCTCTTACTCAAGCTGGTTATCAGTCAATTGGTTATTCAACCAATTAATCAATTCAACGGTCAGTTAAAGAATGTCAAGCGCAAGAAATCAGGAATTCAGGCAGTTCAAATAATTATTAGGCTTATTGCATGCTAAAGCTCTCTAAGAGAATCTGAATTACCCTGACAGTCAAAGCAAATAGGCGGTAGATAAGAGTCAGTGAAATTCAGGGTGGGCTGGAGTTAGATCTCTTCTGGGCGCAAAGGGACTCAAGACTGATAACAGGTTTGAGCCTTCCCTTGGGCTCAGCCTAGTTGTCTCCTACAATAAATCTATTGAGACAGAAAAGGACTGTTTCTACAAGAAACTGTCCTTTTCTGACCTAGTGCCTGCTTTCCATTAGTTTTCCAAAAGGCAGACCAGTTTCTAGTTGGCCTCTGGAATTTATAGCAAGATACTGAGTAATCCCCCACAAAAATTCATATTGGTGTTTAATGGCATGTGGAGCAAAATGGAATATTGTGTGATACCATAAGGGAGGGTTCCCATCTTACTTTCTTGATTTGGGCTAACAGGACACAATACCAAATGTCATACTCTATGTCTAATCCCATTCAAACGTTCTATGATCAGTTGTGTTGAAATCTCTTGAAAGGTCCAGGACACCTTCATTTCCTAGTGTTAGGTAACTGTATCACTACCATGTCCCAGCCAAAAGCTTATTGAATATGGAACCAGATCATTGGTAATATTCTGGATGATTGCCATCTTCTTAATCAATATTTCCAGGAAATACATCTTTGAAACTGGACAGATTTGCTGATTCTAAGGGATAATTTTATGTAGGAACCTTAACTGCTCCTTTAGCCATCAAGAAACAAGTATTTGTAATCTTCAATATACTCTTGTTTGTTTCCATGGCTGACATCAATGAAGCAGTGACAAGCTTTTGGATTGAACGATATGGTATAGAAAACTAGATCATGTCCATTCAGTCCAAAAGTTCTTCACTGTTTCATTCATACTTTTCAATGGGTTAATCATGGTTTAATCAGATAGGAGGAACAAGAGTCAAGGAAGCCTGTAAATCTTCTTACATTCTATTGCGATTGCTAATTTATAAATTTTATTCAAACTTGTTTTGTTGCAGTTAGCAATTAGCTGACCTAAAAAGCATTTCTATCTCCTCTTTATCCAGATTGATTTGTTGTTTGCATATTCTGTTGGTTAAATATACTTGTTAATGATTTGCAAGGGGGACAGCCGTAGAACATGATTGGATGCATTGATAGATAGTTTTTCTCCAAGATGATCTGTGTTCAGGCTGGTGATTCAAGTATCCCAATATGCACCAATTGCTGCTGTAATTGCTTTTCTTCTCTTTCTTTCCACCTTTCCCAGAATTAAAGACTTCTCCAGATCTTTGCATATGTGTCCAAAATAATATACTTTGAGTCTGTGCCTCAGGGGAGAACTCTGGATTGAGAGTTATATTTATATTTTACACGGCATCTTTACATTTGCAGTTTCCATGAAATGGGCATTTATGATCTTACTGCCATGGTAGAGTTTATTCTACAGGAAACTGGACAGCAGAAATTTTTTTATGCTGGTCATGCTTTGGGATCCACAATAGATAGGTTGATGGTTTGCCATTCCTTTTTACAGGAAGGTTTTCCTGCTTTTGGTGATACCTGTAAAATCAGTAACCAATTTCAGAGAAAAACTTGTTGCCAGATATATACTATCCCCTAAATTGGTGTCAGAGATATTGATACAGTGGCTGCTTGAAGAATGGAGATGCCATCCTAGCAATGACCAAATTGTTTAACTATCAATACCACATATGCGCATTTTTCCCATCCTGAGCTGTCTAGAGTTTTAGGCTCTAGAGCAGGGGTCTTCAAACTTGGCCCTTTTATGACTTGTGGACTTCAACTCCCAGAATTCCTCAATGAGCGTGCCTGGCTGAGGAATTCTGGGAGTTGAAGTCCACAAGTCATAAAAGGGCCAAGTTTGAAGACCCCTGCTCTAGAGCCTAAAACATAAAAGTTCATTTTTTCCCCTGAGAAAAGAGCCAATCCCTAGTTGATAGGTTTTATTTGATTCATATTTGTCTTCTTTCCTCTTTCCTGACTTTTTCTCCAGATAACTCATGATGACTATGTCTTTGCCCAGCCAGTACCATTTTTAATTCATGGTTATTAATCCCACAGTATTTCTCAACATTTAGAAAATTATTTTTACTAAAGCCAGCTGGAATCCCTGTTTAGATCATATCACATTTCTGATGACATCAAAATCAGAATGAAAAGTTGAAGTCTCCTTCCCTACCCTCACTGACTCCCGAGATGAATTCCTGAATTGAGGGTAGAAGGAGTAATATATGAATGATTTATATATTCATATGAATAAACATATATTCTATTGGCACATATGAGGTCAGACACGAGAGGTTTCTATGAGGTGATACGATGGGGTTACAAAAACAATAGTGTGAAATAACAAAGAAAACATTTCATGGATATAGTTATTTTCAAGAAAGTTAATTTTATGAACTTATCTTATATGGGCCTTGCTTTCCAGAGTCTATGCTCATCTCCTGGTATCTTTTCCCAGGTTTACCAATATTCCTTGGCTTTCTACGTATTTTCATGGCTGAGCCTGCACTATTTATGGTTTCCCAATTACATAAGAAAGAAATCCAGGCAGGGAGATGTTTTGCCATAACCAATGCCTTATTTTTCTCCTCCATTTAGGAGAATATGAAGTTCAGTGAATAATCTTGGCCATTGTCTTTTAGCACAGGTCAGAAGTTAAAACCACCCTGTGTTCCCTCTAAAAACAATTAAAAATATGGTATAAACATATAAGCAATGGTCAATTCATAATCTAAGCCAAGGGATTATAAACTTTGTTGACATCAACCTAGGTAGTTGATGGTTTCAACCATAAATAATTCTATTAAAAAACCTAATTGTTGTCTTTGACATATTACATGAGGTAGTCCTATGAAGTCTACATACAGGGTTCAATAGCCCTTTTTCCATTTTTGCCTATAAATACAGAATTACTTTCCTCTGCATTTAAAAAGTGCTAAAATAAAAATGTTTTGTGTTTTCCCAGTTTATGTTGCACTTTCTGCCCTCCCACACCTGGCTGAGAAAATAAAACTGTTTTTTGCCTTGGGTCCTGCATACACATTACAGAAAGCCATAAGTCCCATATTACAAATAGGACGTTTGCCAGAAGTGTTAATCAAGGTATGTGCATTAAAGCTGAACCTGTTAGCAAAGCCTTGGAAGTCTTCACTAGGGACTTGAGGTTAGGAAAGACTTTCAAGAGCAGAAATTGAGTGCTTACCACTTTGCTGACATTAATAGTTTTAGATATCTTTCCACTGTTGTAATTTTATATATAATTTAGATTTCATATAATTTTAGTGTTTACATTATAATTTCATATAGGTTGTATCCTGGATCTCAGTTATTAGATGCTAGTTAGGTTATTTTACAAATGTATTTTAACTCTGTCTTAAATTTTAATACAGTAGAGATAGTCCTCAATATGACCAAAATTAATCTCAAAATTTTGGTTACTAAGCAAGACAGTTGTTAAATGAGTTTTGTCCCATTTTACAACCTTTCTTCCCGCAATTGTTAAGTGAATCACTGCACTACGTCCACCCTCAGCCATGTAGACTTACTGGTTGATTTCAGCTTGTTGCGAAACATGGAAGCAGGAAAAATGGGATATAATTTAAACAAATAAAAAAGCAAGAATTTATTTGACTGAATTATATAATGATTAACATGGTTTGATCTAGAATAGCAAGTACCCATTTGTTTACAGTCTTGTCCCAAAATGTGCATTTTAATGTATGGAACTGGAACTAGAATAACACAATAGAATTGGAAGGGACCTTGGAGGTTTTCTAGTCCAACCCCCTGCTCAAGCAGGAAACCCTGTTCCATTTCAGACAAATTGTTGTCCAATCTCTTCTTAAAAACTTCTAGTGTTGGAACACCCACCACTTCAGGAGCCAAGCCATTCCGCTGATTAATTGTTCTAACTGTCAGGAAATTTCTCTTCAGTTATAGGTTAGTTCTCTCCTTGATTAGTTTCCATCCATTGCTTCTTTTTTTGCCTTCAGAATGAGAGCCAGTATGATATAATGGTTAAGGCACCAAGATAGAAACTGAGAGATATGTGTTGTAATTCTGCCTCAGGCTCAAAGACAGCTGGTAACCTTGGGCCAGTCCCTCTTTCTCGGTCCTGGAAAGGAGTCAATGGCAATCCACTTGCAAAATCTTACCAGGAAAACTGCAGGAACTTCTCCAAGTCAAAATTGAATTTAAGGAACAATAACAGAAACCACTATAATTGAAAGTGGGAGATTCTTATCCTACAATCTTTTGGGATATGAATTCCAGACTTTGAAAGGAGATGAAAAATTTAAGAGATTTGCAAAACTGTAATGAACGCTGCGCTGCATTATGCGGCTTAATCTGAGTGGGTGTATAAGGTTTTATAATACAGACCCAATAGCAATCTTTAATTACCTGTACTAATAAGAAGAAAGAAAGAAGAAAGAACAACTTTCAGAGCTGCCTCATTTTGGCACTGGCAGTAATATTTGTAAACTTTGCAATGCAGTTTTTAAAAAGATACTCTGAGTTTATTCTAAGGTGCAGGAGCATTTGAAGGCATCAGGGGGTTAAAGTTTGTCTCCAATGTCCAGTTTTATTGTCTCATCTACTTGGGCACTAGATTCTGTTTTTGACCTCGTGCACATGATACTCCTCTTGAAATTTGCTTTTAACATGAGAAACTTTTATTTATATTAGGTTTATTTATTATAAAAACCACACAAAACTGTTTTATTATGCAAAATTAAATCCCTGTCTTGTTCTTCTGCCTTCCTATTACTGTAAGTTTACAACTATTTCTATTCTTATTTACTCTATAATTTCTATCTCTAGGTTCTATTTCTATGTTCCCATTTCTATATTTGTAGCACTTTCTTATTGTAACTATTTCTTAGTCCTTTAAAGGAGACATTTCCAATCTGTGGCCCTCATGGCCACAGCTAGTAAAGCAGCTAGTAAAGCAGCCTCACAAAATTGTAAACTTTAAACCTTATTATGTGGTGGGTGCAGTGGTCAGAATGCAGTATTGCAGGCTAATTCTGCTGACTGCCAGCAGTTCGGTTTTTACCGGCTCAAGGCTGACTCAGCTTTCTGAGGTCAGTAAAACGAGGACTCAGATTGTTGGGGGCAATATGCTGACTCTGTAAACCTCTTAGAGAGGACTGTAAAGCACTAAAAGCAGTATGTAAGTCTAAGTGCTATTTATATATATTAACTATATTATATATTTTATATGTGGCCCTTTTTACTCCATGTAGCCCAGGCAAGCAAAAAAGTTGGACATGTCTTTTTTAAATCTTTTATTTTCCCTTCACCCAGGAGGTGAGTTTACTCTTCCATAATTTCTAAAATATAGAAAATTCATATTTTCTATATTTTATAGAAAATTCAATTAAAAAAAAAAAGAAACCAAAGAGCAAATTCCTTTATAAATCTGAAAATTGGAAAAATAATTGAAATGGGAAGAATCTCAAAAACATATTTACATAGCCTGGAGCTTTTTTTCTTAAATTAAGGATTTTAGAATATTAAGTTTCTTATTTTGACAGTTTGTTTAAGAAATCAATTGGAAACATTCATAGAAAAAAGGATTCCTTGGTTTTGCAGTTCATATTTGGGAAGAAAGAATTTGGTCTGCTGAGTCCACGCCAGAGGACAGGTCTGGCTCAACAATGTAGACAGCAACTGGTTGATGAACTCTGCAAACAAGGACTTTCTCTAATTAGTGGATTTAATCTGAAGAATTTAAATAAGGTATTTAAATGAGTTTTTTTCAAAATATTAAAGAAAATGAAGAATTTTCTAGAATGTTCTCATATAGTTAAAGATTGAAATAGTTCATAATAAAGAGTTTGCAGAACAAAATACATATCCTAAAAGAAGTTCCCACGTGACGTAAATGAGAGACACTGGCAGAAAAGTTGCAGGTTTGACAAACGTGTCCAGGTTGGACTGGCCAAGGCTTAATAAACTTGTGAAATATGGTTGGAAAGAAGAAAAATATATGGGAATTGTAGTTCTTGGGCAGCATCACACAGAATGTGTCTTGAGACTTCTTTAATAAGGGGCACCCTTGTGATCTCTTTCAGTTTCACAATTCTATGATTCTATTAATTTAATCCTAGCCTGGAAGCTCAGTTTGCATTGGGAAAATTGTGGGAGTTTGAATCCCGGGGTCCAGCGCCTGCTGGACGGACCAGTGATGTACGTTAGCCTAGGCCAACGGACCTCGCGTTTGGTAGATAGGAAACACACGGACAACATGTTTCTTCAGGTTGAATCAGCAAGCGAGAGCGCAGAAGGATCTGCGTGCCTCTCTTTTATTGGTACACTTACGTCACAGCAGGAGGTTGTAAAGGGTGGGTTTTGCCAGGAAATGAAACTTAAAAGGGTACCTTAACTTAACTCAGGAAATGGAAACTTAATAAGGCATAGCTTATCTCAACTCAGGAAATATAGACTTTAAAGGCATAGCTTAGGAAGTGATAACTTGATAACTTGTAAGACATAATTCAGGAAGACATAACTCATGACTTATCTCAGGACTTAAAAGGCATGGACACTTGAAAGGCATGGAAGCCTATCTTAACTCAGGAAATGGTTGCAACATCTCCACTGTTTTTATTTTTTAAAGTTCAATCTCTATCCTACTTGTGGCCATAATCTGCATCCTCCGAAACAGAAAAGGGCAACTCCATAAGAATACGAGATTCTTGCTTGGGGGCAAGAGCCTCCATGGCTAAGTCTGATTCAGTATCGGAACAGTTGGAGTCCGTGTCAGATAGCGTCAGTAGGGCAACCTTTTCAGAGGGGTGGAATTTGGGTTTCAAGGGTTCATATATATTGTTTGAGGCAAGCATAACATTAATCTTAGAAAGATTAGAATCCAAACCATTCAAACGATCCTTGAGAAATTGCAAAAGGCGTGAAAAAACACATGGGCCAATCATACATAATATAAGCAAAATTATACAAGGTCCTAAAATAGCAGAAAGCAATGTAGTAATCCAGGGAGAGAAATTAAACATGCTTTGATACCAGGATTGTTGGGAGAACCTTTCCTGTTCCCTGTCTTTTAATCGTTTGCGTAACTCATTCATAGAGTCGCGCACAATGCCAGATTGATCAGAATAAAAACAACATTCTTCTTTTAAGGCTACACACGTTCCACCTTCCTTTAAAAATAAAGGTCATAAAAGGGTGGAGTGGCTGATAAACAGAGCCAACAGTGGTCGGTTTGTGAAGAAGAATTAACAGCACTTTTTAGCAAAAAGGAAGAAGCATTGACAAGGTTAATCAAGGGATTAGGCATATTATGTACAACGGACTGTAAAAAAACAGGTTGAATGCTTTTGTTAGGACCTATAGGAGGGGAATGTGGTGACTGGATTGTGAGACGAATGGAAAAAACTCCGCCGTCGTCTTCAGAACCACTCCATTCTCTACCACCCCAAGAATATCCGACAGCCCATTGCTCTGCAGTCAAAGTCTTTCCTTGGGATGTGAAGGTAATGTTCATTGGATTTTTCCGCTCACCACAACAATGCAAATCAGAAGGGCAGGAAGGAGAAGGGGGTTTGCCATTACTACGGTTAATGGCAATATAATCATTTGAGCGAGGGGCAGTCCAGGATATAGCACCCGTAGAAACACAAGACCATGAGGCACAGTATTTATCCAAAAAAGTGCCACATTGATATTTTTCCTCAGGTGTCTTTGGTTCGGGACAAAAATACAGGTCCCACCATGTTGCTTCTAGTGGAGAAGGTGTGCACGAACCTTGTTTGTCCCATTTGTTAGTTTGGAGAAATTTTGAAGCAAATTTGTTGACCCCGGTACCCATTTCGGCAAAGTCAAAATGTAAGATAGGGAACCAGGGCCATATTGTGTATTTGGAGATTTGGAATAATACCTGATTTTCAAAGTCACGAACAGTCCATGTGTAGTTGAGAGGTCGATGAGGATTAGGATCAGGAGATCGCCGTCGTCGAGAATGAATGATGCGTTGGTGTGAGCGAGGTTGCTTTGTGGAATGAAAGTGTTGTAAGTGAGGTGAGGTAAAAATACGGGCGGTCAGGTCTAGGAAGGAGCGGGGATGAGGAACAAAGTTGTAGGCAAGTAAACGAGGAGACAAAGGAGGTTTTGCATAGCTCGCCACTGATGCGAGTTCAAAAGAATGTGTAGTATAAATACCATAGGATGAAAATCCAGACACATAATAGCGCCCCGTAGTCTCAGGGGTCACAAGAATAGCAAGAGTCATGTGACAAGGGTAATGAGCATAGGTGAGGGAAATAGAGGGAGATGGTGGAAGAGGAATGCCACGATTAGGATACTGAGAAAACACAAAGGGACAAAAGGATTGACCTCGGTCATAACAATGAAAAAGGGCAGTAGTATTGAGATCAAGAAAAGAAAAAACAGGACCACAATATAGGCCTTTATGAAAATTTAGAGGAATTCTCAGGTGCTTTGTCATCATGGGAAGGTGCAGTGTGGACATCATGGGGAAGGAACTTGTCAAGAGTGTCATCAAAAGCAGGGTCCACATGATTGATGCAAAAGTGTTGGACCCCTGGACAATATGGGTGGTGCAATATGCAGTTGTTACACCAATAACAGCATGTACATCCGCACTCACAAAGGCAATGATGGCACATCCGATGGAGTTGGTGGGTTGTGTGGAGTGATGAAATATGGGCGAATACAACGAGCAGGGACCCACAAAACTCTGTCGGGTAGTTGAACTGCAGCGTAGCCTCTTCCCCAGGTGATGAGTTCAGCTGGACCTTTCCAAGTTGGATCCGGGAGTTGCCTGTAGTACACAAGTGGTCTTGAAGTTGGGACAACAGGTTTAGTAAAGTGTCGAGACGCAGCAGACAAAGAAGGAGTGCCAGTGAGATTTAGAAAATTGAGAGTATACAGACAAACATTTAACACGTTTTGCAGTGCCGGGAGGTTTGGGGGGCATAAGCCCTTGGACCCCATATAACGATCTAATGCATTTTTTAAAGTTTGATTTGCTCGCTCAACAATAGCCTGCCCTTGGCTATTGAAAGGAATTCCAAATTTGTGGACAATGGACCAGTGATGACAAAACTGTGAAAATTGTGAGCTGACATAAGCTGGGCCATTGTCTGTTTTTAATATTTTTGGACATCCCAGCACTGTAAAGGTACGAATACAGTGATTAATCACTTGTTTTGCAGCTTCCCCTTTTTGTGGGGTTGCCAAAATAAATCCGGAGAACGTATCTACTGTAACATGTAGATATTTCCACGGGGCAAATGGAGGATATTGAATTACATCCATTTGCCAGGTATCACAGGCTTCAGTGCCTCTAGGGTTAACGCCCTGTGGGATACCTTTAGACTGTAGGCTACAGGTTGGGCATTGTTGAATTATGGCTGTAGCTTCAGCCATAGTGATTCCAAATTGTTTCATTAGTGCTTTTTTATTTTGATGAAAATAAGCATGACTGTCCCAAGGGGAGACAGGAGAAAGAGACATGAGGCAGGTAGCAGAGGCCGCAGCGTCTGCAATATCATTTCCCTTTTGCAAGAAGCCAGGAAAAGGTTGGTGGCTTCTTATGTGTGTGACAAAGTAAAGATGTTTCCTGTTGGATATTACAGTTTGTAGGGTGGAAAATAAAGAAGTTAAATCAGGGTCCAGGGATGGAGAGAGGTATGATTGAAAAATAGTGGTGACAATTTGAGTGACATAGAGACTGTCAAGAATGAGATTTATAGGTTGAGTGGAAAATGTTTGAAAAGCTAGAATGGCAGCGGCTAGTTCCGCACGCTGAGCAGACCGTTGGGGTGGCGTTATTTTTGTGTGCCATTGGTCATGAATATACCAGGCACAAGCACCAAATTGTTTACTGCCATCTGCAAAGAGTGTGACAGCATGTGGGATGGGAAAGCGTTGTAATTGGGTATCCCATGAAACATGGATATTTTGTAGGAGCTGAATGCGAGGATCAGCAGGAGGGTGGCAGGATATCTTTCCAGGCCACTCAGTGAGAGCAAGCTGCAAGGCTTCAGAGTTAGAATAGATGGTTTCCCATGTAGTGAGAGAACATGGTACATATAGGACAGAAGATTCTATTCCTGCAAGGGCTTTTGCTCAAAGGCGAGCCTTAGAGATGAGAGAGGCAAATTGAAAAGGTTTTTGACTAATTGTGTTTCTAGGAGTGTGAGGGAGGTGAAGCCATTCTAGAATCAGCAAGGAGGGAATAGTTTGGACAATAGCACATATAGGTAAAGAAATAGTATTACACAATAAAAGAGAAAAGGGAATGTTTGGGGTCATTCGGTCAACCCACTGAATTTGTAGGGCTTGGTTGACCAATTGAATCACTTTTAAATGACTGTCCTGCAGTGAAATAACATCTGCAGGATGTTTGCCTTTGGGTAAGGCTGAAAAAAGAGGTGATAATTGAAAAGTGGTGAGACCTATATAAGGTCGAATCCAATTAATAGCACCTAAATATTGCTGTAATTGAAGTAAAGTTGGTTGGTGTGGTAATTTTAAAAAGGGAAAAAGTGGTGCAGCATGGGAGGCCAATAATTTATGGCCCAAATATTGAAAAGGAAGGGAGGTTTGGACCTTGTCAGGAGCAATGTGCAAACCTCCTTTTTGCAAAATTGTTGTGAGGGTTGGCAAAGTTGCAAAAACAGTACCCTTTGGGCCTGGTGCTGCGACCAAAATATCATCCATGTAATGGTAAACCAAAAAAGAGGGATGAAGGTCCCGATATGGTTGCAAAACATGGAAAACAAAAAACTGACACATTGTAGGGTTATTTAGCATGCCCTGTGGTAAAACCTTCCATTGGTAGCGCTGAGTTGGTTGAAAATTATTCAACTCAGGCACTGTAAAAGCAAATAAATATTTATCCTGTTGATACAAAAAAATGAAAAAACAAAAAACAAAAACAACAACAATCCTTTAAGTCAATTATCATTAAGTCAAAATCTTTTAGAATTAAATTTGGGTTTGGGAGGCCGTATTGCAATGCTCCCATAGATTGTAAAACAGCATTCACTGTACATAAATCATGGAGGAAACGCCATTTGCCTGATTTCTTTTTTATAACAAAAACTGGAACAGAATAAGATTGCAACATTTTATGCCCTAAATAAAGATAAAGTGTAACTGTATCTTTTCCAAGGCAACTTGCAATCCATAGATACTTGAATCATTTTGTATTTCAAAAAGCCAATTAGATTGTATTTTTGGGGTTCCAATTTAATCAAATTCCATTCAGATGAAACAAATTTTCATGAAATAGGAAAAACCTTTACAAATCTAAGCAAAGCAATTCAGTCATTTCTTTTGGTTGATGGATGTATATGTCTAACTAAACAATTTAAAACTCAAAAATTTGCAAAAGAATTGCCCAACAATTACTGCCTCCTCTTTCGAGTAAAAAAAATAGCAAGCTGAAACTGCAAGAGTGGGCATCAAATTTCACATCCACCCCCCTTCCTCAACCCAGACTTCTAAGCAGAGGAAGAAAAAAAAATAGTTAAAACGAACAGCTGCCCCCCCTCTCCTTTCGCCTGTCCTTCACTCTTAAAACAATACAGCCAGCGAAAAACGAAAGAGGCAGGAGGGGGGGGGAAGAAAAAGAAACTTTGCAAAAATCTCACCACCAAAAAAATTCACATGCAGTCACATGTATAAATTCTTTTATACCTCTTCCATAAAACTTTGCACATGCAAACTCATACCATTGCGTTCCCATGTTACAACAATAAAAACTACAGTTTTACTATTCCTTTCACAGCGTGGGATGGGTGGAGGGGTGAGGGCTAACACACACACATTTACACCAGCAAATTAACTCATTCACTTCCATTCTGTTTACTTACACATATGTTTTTCAAGCAAAACTTTTTATTTTTAATTAAGGCCTTTTTGTTTGTTGTTATCAAAGAGGGTTTTGACCCTTTTCCAAGTCTTGGAAATAACACAAAACAACACAGACAGACATATATACACAAATACCATTAAAACAACATTTATTTAGACATATGGCTTGTCCTGCAAGAAGCGAGAAAATCATGAGATGATTCCAACCAAACATGTGGTTTTTATAGGGCCCTTTAACCATCTCCTATTTTTCTCACCATTCCAAGTCCAAACGTAACGTTCTAGGAGTTAAACATATATAAAACAAAACACACACATCAACACAAAGCACCACCAGACATTGTCTGACAGGGTTCAAACTTAACAGATTACAAAAGAGTTTCAAAACATTCCAATTGTTCAAAACGCATTGCAGAGAAGTGCAGTTTGAGTTAATTTATGTCTCTAAATTGTTCTGAAAATTTATTGTTTGGTAGTTTGATGAAACGGAAGCATTGAGTGCAGTTGCAAAACTCTGCAGAACAGAATACAGGGTTGCCTGTTTCTGTTTTGGAGGAGAGAGAGAAGGATAGAGCGAAGAGGGGTTTTTTTTTGGCTGTGCCGGCTTTGGAACGTCTTCCGTAGTAGGCACAGGTTAAAAGGAAGGGTCTGGGGATAGACAGTTGTTCCGTTAACTTTTTGCAAACAATTTGCCTTTCTGGCTAAAGAGGAAAGTTCATCCACATGCTTGGACAGAACCTTGGAAAGTGAGGACCCATACTTACGATAATCAAGCCTTTGCCAGGTGCATAAATACAGGAGCCAGAGCAGCGTTTCCCTAGACAGAGAACACGCCGTGGAGTGAATCACGTCATAGAGTGAATCACGTCGGGGTCACCAGTTGTGGGAGTTTGAATCCCGGGGTCCAGCGCCTGCTGGACGGACCAGTGATGTACGTTAGCCTAGGCCAACGGACCTCGCGTTTGGTAGATAGGAAACACACGGACAACATGTTTCTTCAGGTTGAATCAGCAAGCGAGAGCGCAGAAGGATCTGCGTGCCTCTCTTTTATTGGTACACTTACGTCACAGCAGGAGGTTGTAAAGGGTGGGTTTTGCCAGGAAATGAAACTTAAAAGGGTACCTTAACTTAACTCAGGAAATGGAAACTTAATAAGGCATAGCTTATCTCAACTCAGGAAATATAGACTTTAAAGGCATAGCTTAAGAAATGATAACTTGTAAGACATAATTCAGGAAGACATAACTCATGACTTATCTCAGGACTTAAAAGGCATGGACACTTGAAAGGCATGGAAGCCTATCTTAACTCAGGAAATGGTTGCAACAGAAAATGTTATGTGTTGAATATATATATAAAGTTGTGTTAATCCCTGCTAAAGTGAAACTAACTTAATTCCAACTGCTTGTGAAGCTAAAATGAAACTAACCTTTAGATGACCCTGACTGTTAACTCCAACTGTTTTGGAGGAAAACTTTGAACATTCATATTTGGGCGGGCTTTTTAAAGTATTGTGATTGGTTAAGGCCCTGTGGGCTCAGACTATAAATTACAGGCAATTGCCTGCAGTGCTCTAGTTCTAGTTTGAATCAATAAATGATGTTGTAACTATGCTGGTCTGCTCCTTGCCTACTGAAACCCACTACACAATAGTGGCGATGAAGGTGGGATGCTGCAGAGGAGAGAGCTGCTGCTAACCAAGAGACTGAAATCACAGTGTAAGGACCCACCTCAATTTACATCTTAAGAAGACAGAACTCTTGGAACAGTTTTTCCAACAGGAATCTTTATTAAGAAAAACTGACTGAAGGCATGCTAGACAGGATCTGGGGGACCCCCCTGATCATTCAATGTTTTAAAGTGTTCCCAAGCAGTCCCACCCCACATTCCTTCTGGTCAATCCAAATTGGCAGATGGCTGGGTGTTAAATCCATCGGATCCCAAACGTTGCAATCTTCCCCCCCTTTTTCCTTGCTGCCGGTAAAAGGAGGCTTCATAGGGAGTGAGATCAAAGGCTGATTGCCGTATTGTTATGGTTAGTACTCCAGAGAGGGAATCCACAGAGGATGTTTCTTTGTAGTTAATAGGAGGAATGCCAGTCATAAACACCCGTGTTTACTCCCCCCCCTTTGTAGTATGACAGAATCCAAAAGAGAGTAAGAATTGGGTTTTCCCAGAGTAGATTAGTTAGAAATAAAATATAATTGGATTCTGACACACAGGGTGATAGGCTGGGTAAAGAGCCCCGGCAGGCCTAGTTCTCACTCCCCGCCTACTAGTAAGCCACACTGGAGGCACGCTGAAATCACTGGGTGTCAGACAAGGTAAAGAGTCCTGGTGGGACCACGGTCCCCGCCCTGCCTGCCAGTAAGACACACTGGAGGCACAGACATACCTGAGGGATCTGTCCCCAGGACTCCTAAGTGCAGCACAGCTCCAAACGCAGCAGTACAGGCATTAACCAGCACCACAGGGGCCTCCCAAAATGGCTAAAGAGGGAAGGCTCAACGAGTTTGATATTACTCATCTGGAATAGTGGAGCTCATATGTCTCCCGAGTAGACAATTATCTCTGGGCTAACCAGATCACAGACAATGGCTTGAAGGCAGCAACCTTACTATGTGTCTGCAGACAAGCCATGTTTGATATCGCTGAAAATCTGATAGCATCGGCAAGTATAGAGACTGTGGCCTACGCAGACCTCAAGAAAAAAATAAGGGAACATTTTGAGCCTAAACTCTCAGTAATCGCCTGGCGCCATGCATTCGAGCAACGTGAGCAGAGATCCAGGGAATCTGCAGCAGAGTTTGTGGCAGCCCTTTGCCAAGCTTCGCGCCAATGTGAGTTCCCTGACCTGGAAGACCGTCTCAGAGACAGGCTCGTTTGCGGCCTGCATAATAGAGAATTACAGCAGCACCTATTCACCATGGAGAAACTGACTTTCCAAGATGCATTAAAGGAAGTCATGGCGGATGAGGCTGCCGGAGGGGCAACGAAGACTCTCCGGCCACCTAAAACACACACCAGCTCCACAGCGATCCACCAAGAGACCGCAGAAGGATCGGGGGAGGCCAGTGAGAGTGAAGAAATCGATCGTTTGCGGAGAGAGCCACCTAGACGCCACACTCCACAGAGCAAGCAACTTCCCCACAGAGCTGCGCAAGCTGCGGGGGACAGCATGAAAGAGCAGAGTGCAGATTCCGCACAGCAGTATGCCATGCCTGTGGAAAGCAAGGGCACATTGCCAGAGTTTGCAGAGGTCACCAGCAAACGAAACCTGCGACATAGCAGCACAAGGGGAAATGGCCCCCAGGACAGAACAGAGTTGAATACTGCTCAGGAAGGCATAGCATCCAACGCACAGGGGCCCAACGTTCCATCAAAGAAAAGATAAGACTCCAACTAAGACTGCAAGGGGTCCCATGCTCCATAGAGCTAGATACTGGATCGGCCCTGTCCATCATCTCTTCCAGGACTTTCGACCACATTTGCAAACGTAGCCGATGGCAGGTCCCACTCAAATCATCAAGCTTAGTGCTAATGGACTTCCAGAATTGCTGTGTTCCCATGAGGGGGGAAGCTACCATTAGAGTACAATTCAGAGAGTTCAAGGATCCCCTCAGTGTAGTGGTCGTAGAGGGACCGCGTACCAGCCTCATAGAACTGGACTGGTTCGAGGCCCTGGGCATCAGGGTGACAGGCATCCATCAAACACAAATAGCTGATCTAGCAGCAGTATGCCAACAATATGCTGACGTATTCAGCACAGAGCTGGGACAATACAAAGGGGCACTCATTTCACTCAACCTCGATCCAGCAGTAACTCCAATCCGATTAAAACCATGCAGGGTTCCCTTTGCATTGAAGCCTAAAATTGATGTGGAACTAGACAAGCTGGTACAGCAGGGAGTGCTCCAACCTGTGGACTGTAGCCAGTGGGAGACTCCAATAGTGACTCCAGTTAAGCCTAACGGGGACGTTCGCATCTGTGCAGACTACAAGTGCACCATAAACAAGGCACTACAGCAGCATGCTTACCCTGTACCAGTAGTGAGCCATATCCTCGCCTCGCTCCAGGGAGGCCGAATCTTCGCTAAGTTAGACCTCGCCCAGGCCTACCAGCAGCTACCGGTAGACGACACTACCACAGAAGCACAAACAATCGTCACACACAGAGGTGCATTCTGAGTGCGCCGCTTGCAGTTTGGGGTAAGCATAGCACTAGGGTTGTTCCAAAATATTATGGAACGAACACTGAAGAACATTCCCGGCGTCTGCCCGTATTTTGATGACGTCCTGATCGCAGGGGAATCAGCAGCAGTCCTGGCGGAATGTCTCCATGCAGTACTGCAACGTTTCCGCGAGGCAGACCTTAAACTTTTCCTTAAAGGAAAAGTGCCAGATTGGCGTGGAATCCACAGAATTCCTGGGTTTCCGCATCGATGCTGCCGGAATCCACCCTTCTGAAGCAAGCCCCCACACCAAAATCCAAAGGGGAGCTACAAGCATTCCTGGGCTTGCTCAATTTTTACCACTCATTCTTACCGCACAAGGCTGCCCTGGTAGAACCGCTACACTGCCTACTGGACAAAAAAATGCCCTGGGTCTGGTCGGGCATCCAAGAAAAAGCGTTCAAGGTGGTAAAATCATTGCTATCCTCAGACTCCGTCCTAGCTCATTTCAACGAAAACCTACCAGTAACACTAGCCTGTGATGCTTTGCCATATGGCATTGGGGCAGTACTAAGCCACAGGATGCCAGATGATCGAGAGGCCCCCATTGCATACTATTCTAAAACATTATCATCGGCTGAAAGGAACTATGCCCAGATAGACAAGGAAGCCCTTGCCATAGTGGCTGGCATTAAGAAGTTCCACGACTTCTTATATGGACGAACCTTCACCATCTTGTCTGCTTGGTCTCTTCACAGCAGACAAACAGACACCACAGATCCTGTCGCCACGAATGCTACGATGGTCCATTTTCATGGCTGCATACTCGTACCAGCTAGTCCACAAGCCGGGTAAGGAAATGGGCCATGCCGATGCTCTCAGCCAACTGCCTCTACCGCAGACTGATCCGGACCCAGCCCCAGCTTGTTGTATCCTGGCGATCCAGGACCTGCCTGAAGCACCCCTACATGCAGGGGACATTGCAGCTGAAACCACCATGGACAGAACGCTTAGCCGCGTTCTCAACTGGGTGTTAAGGGGATGGCCAGAGACCTGGCCAGGCCCTGAGTTCCATCACTACGTTTCTCGGAAAAATGAACTGTCGGCCCACAAGGGATGTGTGCTGTGGGGCAGCAGGGTCATCATTCCACCCAGTCTTCACTCCAGGGTGCTGGATTCCTTATACGAGGGGCACCCAGGAATTGTTCGAATGGAAGGCTCTAGCCAGGAGCTACTTGTGGTGGCCAGGCCTGGACAAAGACATTGAGAATCAAGTAAGGAGTTGCCAGGCCTGCCAAGAAACCCGACTGGAGATGCCACAAGCACCAGTGCAATGCTGGGAGACCACGCATGCCCCATGGTCTCGCGTGCACATTGACTTTGCGGGCCCCTTCCAAGGGCAGGTGTTCTTAATTGTAGTAGACAGTTATTCCAAGTGGTTGGAAGTGGCACTGGTCTCATCGATGACAACAACCAGGGTCATCCAAGAGTTGCGCTGGCTGTTCGCCACACATGGTCTGCCAGATGTAATCGTGTCCGACAATGGGGCACAATTCATGGCAGGAGAGTTTCAATCTTTCCTCAACGCCAACATGATTCGGCATGTAACATCTGCTCCATTCCACCCCGCAACCAACGGGCAGGCCGAACGAATGGTCAGGACCACAAAGGAGGCGCTCAAGTGGATGACGACTGGGGACTGGAATCATCGCCTGGCGAACTTCCTCCTGTGTCAACACACAACTCCCAGTACAGCAACAGGTCGCAGCCCAGCGGAGCTGAGGTGGGGCCACCGGCTCACCATGAAGCTCGACTGATTTCACCCAGACAGAGTAACAGCAGAGACGGCTCAACCAAAGCCCCCCAAGAACTTACAGCTGGGTGAATTGGTCTAGGCCAGGAACTATGGAAGTGGGGCACCTTGGGTGGCAGCTAGGGTGACTAAGATAACGGGGCCCTTGTCATACGAGGTTATTCTGGAAAATGATTGCATGGTCAGATGCCATATTGATCAGTTATGGTGTCGGCATGCTGGGCCAGTCCCAGGTGAGGATCCTGAGGTTTTATCAGACACACAAGAGAACTGTTTTCTCCCGAGTTTGCCTACACCACCTGTGGCCGCCTCCGGGGAAACGGAGGTACGAAGGGCTGTAGAGCCACCGCCACTCACGGGCGACCTAAACGGCCATCACGAGTCTGTTCAACTGGAGATGGATAATACTCCACTTGAACAGGACTCTCCAATAACACTGCGGCGGTCCACCAGGATCTGTGGGCTCCCAGCCTATCTCAAAGACTATGAATATTGAACAGATGGAGGATGATAACTATTCTAGGGCGAAGGGGTGTTATGTATTGAATATATATATAAAGTTGTGTTAATCCCTGCTAAAGTGAAACTAACTTAACTCCAACTGCTTGTGAAGCTAAAATGAAACTAACCTTTAGATGACCCTGACTGTTAACTCCAACTGTTTTGGAGGGAAACTTTGAACATTCATATTTGGGCGGGCTTTTTCAAGTATTGTGATTGGTTAAGGCCCTGTGGGCTCAGACTATAAATTACAGGCAATTGCCTGCAGTTCTTTAGTTCTAGTTTGAATCAATAAATGATGTTGTAACTATGCTGGTCTGCTCCTTGCCTACTGAAACCCACTACACCATAGAAAGTATGGCTTTGTGAATGTGTGGAGCTTTTAATTCAGATTCTCAACAATATAGATATTTTTAACTGTTTCTGTGGCCTGAGTCTCTGGATGAAAACAAAATTAAAAAATAATGCCAACGGTGCTTATTGTCCTTTGGTGTGACATTCTGTGTAACACTGTTTTGATGCTCCTTCTGTCTTTAAAACATATTGTATTCAAACACTAAAAGATACAGTCAATAGAAACTTTCTGGATTATTTATGATAATTTATCATAATCTTCATATTTCATCTGGATATCTATTTCTCCCTCCTTCTCCTCCCTTCCCCTCCCTCTCTCCCTCCCTCCCTTCCTTTGACTGTTGTGGGAAACTACTCAGTTATTAGCTCAAGATTAGCCTAGAATGCTTCTCACCTTTTACACAGGTACAGTTCACAGATGACTTTTGCAGTATAAAACTCTTCTAAGCAGTCTTTCATTTACTGTTTCTAGAGCCGTTCTGATGTGTATATTTCGCATTTCCCAGATTATACTTCTGTGAAACATGTAATCCACTTGAGCCAGGTACGACTCATTTTGATGATTGAATTTAACAGACACTCTCATCTTTTAATAAAAACATTCCCATGGTCAGGTAAAAATAACCATAAAGTTGTCTGTTGAGAACCACAATAAGAATAAGAAAAAAAAACAAGGTAAGTAAATAATTAGGACAAATGCTGGTTAAATCAGTTCAGCAAATTCTTAATAGAATCTCAGTCCTTCTTCTAAAAGGCTGTTAGTTAAGAAAATAAATACTTGAACATAGATCTATTTATCATTTATATTTTATTGTGTTTTATTAATCTAAGTGATTGCTAGTCCATATATGATATGCCATATGCTAAATAATAAACATAGTTTGTCTAATCCAAAGGTGAATGGGTTTTCTTTAGATATCTAGATGCCACATTGATTTTTAAGTTATCTTGAGCATCAAAGATAGATGGGGAGGGGGCTACTGCATGATCAATGCCTTGGCCAGTGATGCATGTAAAAAAAGGAGAAAGAGGCAGGGATTTAACCTTTTTGACCCACCCATCTAACCCGTAGATGTCCTTGGATGCATGTGGCTTACATGTCAAAGTCTATACAAATATGGTTTTCTCATGATAACTACTTGGAAATGTTTTTTTTTAAAAATAAAACTTCAGAAAGGTCTTTGACTGTGTATAAAGTTCTGGGTCAGCCATTCCAGAATGCTTTGGAGTGAATACCTGAATTTTTCATTGGCCATTTTGTAGTTAGGAAAGTAGAATTTATGAATTGATTTGTAAGATAGAAGATTTATGAAAAAATGCCTGCCATTTTTAACATAAACAAAATGGCTGACAGGGGCTTTGGAAAGACACATGGTGTTGTATTTAGATTGAAGATCTTTACATACAGTAACATCCAGTTCTGGCTGTTTTTTTGCTGGCTGTATGACAGTAAGTAACTTCATGAAAGTTATAGAATAGTGAGTTGTTTTGATGTCTTCTCATTGGAGTTAACTCCCCTTAGATGGTAACGAAATATGATTGGATCATTTTGGTCTTTACACTTTATTATTGCTTTTATAACACAGAGAAAAATATGGTTACTTATGTCTCTGTTGTGTTTTCTTTCTTATTCCAGTTAATGAAAAGTGGGCTTTTCAGATATTTTGACTATGGTTCGAAGAATATAGACATGTATAATCAGGTAGGTTGTGCTGGATTTTGACAGTTCTTTAATGTAGGGTTTTCTGGATTTTTCCATGGGAAAGAAGACAAATAATGAACATTTGACTCCTAAATCTAATATAATGATTACTTTCTGCCAAGCCACCAGATTATTCTGTAAAATACTTTTATCCTGGGTAGCTAAAATTAAACTATAAATAATTGAAAGTATTTTTTATTTGAAAACTTCCCATTGTTTTGCAAAATTCCAGTAAGTAAAAAATGCCTGATATTTTGAGGAACACCTGCTACATTTGTCTGAGTTTTTGCATTTTGGTACAATCTATAGCAAAACAAGGAATGCACTGAAACAATCTATGACACTACCCCAATTCAGAATTTCTTTGGCTTCCTCTGGATACTTTTCGTATGGAAGAAGTCCTGTGGTGGAATTCCCATCGTTATATTGAATTTTGCTCTAAAAGAATTTCTAGTGCCATTTCTTTTCTCATGATGTTTCCTTTCCTCAGACAACTCCACCATTCTACAAGATAGAAGCCATCACTGTGCCAGTTGCTATGTGGAGTGGAGGACAAGATTGGGTTTGCCGGCCAATGGACATTGCACAATTACGCTCTCGAACTACTAATCTGGTTTATAATAAGGAGTTCCCTGATTGGAATCACTGGGATTTTATTTGGGGCATTGATGCTCACCAATGTGCATACAAGGAAATCCTTGGCCTAATGGAGAAATATCTATGAAGCCACCTGGAATTAAAATTCCATTGTCCTCATTATGCCTGTGGTAGTGCTAGACACCTAAGTGTTTTTTGTTTCCTGAGTTTATGTTGACTGTCTTTATTATTCAATTGATTTATATTCAAATTTGCTTATCCTTCCATTTTATTTATGAACCATTATGTGTTTCTTTCCTACTGAAGATTTAAGTTTATATCCTACTGATAGTTTAATTTAGATCCTAAATTTATAAACAATGTAACATCCTAGGTGGGTTTTAGGCAGGTTTGTAAATTTTCTTAAATAAATCTGATCTGAACACTGGCATAATGTTAGCTTCATTTATCCGCCTACTGGATAGTAAGATAATAGAAAGATTCTCATAATACAGGATGAGTCCATTCCATACTATACATGCTAGGGTCCCTCTCCCAAATGATGTAATGGCATATTCTAAATCATCTTAAATATTCTGCTTCATGTGAAGTATTCTTGTCTAAGCATAATCTCATTGTCTCAGGAGGTAGCGCTTACTTGAGTATTTCTGGGTCTTGAAGTTAAACCAGGTTTGGAGGGTAGACTGTTAAGGTTATATGCAGACTGAGAAGTCAAAAATATCTCAGAAGAAGACAGTGGCAGATTTCTTCTCAATTGCTGTCAGGATTGTATACAGGGTGTGGTCAAATAGCCAAAAGTGTATCAAAGCTCTGCCATGCAACATTCATAAAAAAATCACAACTCAGATCACACTCTTTTGACTATTTACCATAGCCTATGAGGTCATCCAATGCTACCAAGAAAAATCTATATAAATATCCATATCATCACCAGGAGTTGATCTTGACACAATAATATCTGCACTTTTATTTTTTTTTAAATCTATCCTTGATCAATTCAGCCAGGTTATAGCACACAATTTCTCTGATGAAATCATTTCCCAGATAACTTGTTTGTCCTTCTCCATGGGCTGTCCCAACATATGTGCAGGACCATACTTGTTACACCAGAATCCATTCCACATTGTAAGATTTGTCTTTCAATCTTTACAGAGTGAGAGAATCAGACATTGGGAATATTGTTGTGAAGAATATGAGATCCTTACAGAAGATGGCTATTACCTAAATGTGAACAGAATTCCAGGAGGTAAAACAAAAGCAGAAACAAAAAATATGGGGTCTGAGTACTTCCTGGGAACAAGACAGGGCAGTGGAGTAGTGTATCCTTCCTTTATTCACATCCACCCCCCTTATGTGTGTCATACAGAAAGAGGTGTATCACAAACCTCCTTGTATCCACCATAGTTTTTGGCTAGTTCTAATTCTGTGCACGGTATAAGAATCATTTTCTTTTCATGCCAAAAGTCTGCTCTACTATTAATGCATGGTTTAGATATGGAAGGTAGTGTCAAATTTACTCCACCAAAGCCTGGGCTTCATACTAGCAGATGCTGTGTCATGGTTCCGACTAATGAAACACTTCAAAGAACTTCCAGGCATTGTTTATCCTAAATAGTCTTTATTCTGTGTAACAGAGTGTTGGCATGACATGGATGGATGCCAAGATCTGAATTTCCCTTCCTTGCACATAACATTCCAGCCTATTCCCCTCCCCTATTTTGCAGTCATAAATCACGTTTTCCAATCAGCCCGAAGGGCAAAGGTTCACTTCCATTCTGTAGCCCGTGCATTCCTTATCTTTCTCCTCCCCTCCCAGCATCATCTAAATTAACTCTAAAAATACCAGACAGTTCTGCATAGTTTGTCAAAGCAATAATATCCAATATTAGCGTTGATATCCGGCCCCCCTTACAAAAAGGATAGATCCTGTATGTAAACAAAAGCATATGTCAGGGATTATCTCTTGGTTTGTTGGGGTTTTTCTCATGAAACTTTTTGATGAGTTGGTCATCCTTCACATCGCTAGATTTCACCCAAATAGCTTTGGACAGTGAGTACCCCTTCCATTGTACTAGGTACTGCAATTTCCCTTTAAAAATTCTAGAGTCAAGAATACGTTTCACTTCATAGTGAGTCTGACCCGCTACCACGAGGGGCCGGGTGCCTTCTTAGGGGGAGGTCTTAAAGTGGAGCCCCGACAAGGTTTTAACAAGCTGCAGTGGAAGACAGGATGAATCCTCCCTAAAAGCCTAGGGAGTTTCAATTCTACTGTGACGGGGTTGATTATCCTTACAATGGGGAAAGGCCCCAAGAATTTTGGTCCCAATTTCTTGCTGGGCAATTTGAGGCGTAAATATTTAGTTGACAGATAAACCTTTTCCCCAACTTGGAATGTTCTTTGGGGAGCCCTCTTTTTATCATCCTGCTGTTTATAGGTCTCGGAAGACTTTTTAAACACAGTTTTCATGTTTCTCCAAACTTCTTCCCACCCCCTCACCCATTGATCAAGTGTCTGAGAGGTGGAGGGCACCTGAGGGTATTCAGGTATTAGGCTGAACTCTTTTCCTGTGGCTACTCTGAAAGGTGAAGGTACTGCTATGAACAGAATTATTGTACGCCACCTCTGCAAAAGGAAGGTCAGTCCAGTTTGTCTGTTGGTAGGAAACGTAGCATCTGAGATATTGCTCCACCATTTTGTTAGCGGATTCTGCAGCCCCATTGGTGGCCGGATGAAAAACAGATGATAAGCCTTGAGATGATCCAATTAATTTAAGAAAACTCCTCCAAAACGTCGCTGTGAACTGCACCCCCCTGTCCGAAATTATTCGCTTAGGGGCACCATGCAGCCGGTAGAAATGTTTCAGGAACAATTTAGTCAGTCGTTGGGCAGATGGGAGTCCTTTGCAGGCAATGAAATGAGCCTGCTTCGAGAACAGGTCTATCACAGTCCAGATGACAGTATTTCCTCTACTTTCAGGTAGGTCTACTATAAAGTCCATAGCTATTTCTTCCCAGGGTTGAGAAGGGTCTGCCAACGGCTGCAGTAACCCAGGGGTTTTCCCTGGGATTCTTTTCATTGTGGCACATACGGTACAACTCTTTACATAATTTTCCACATCCCGTTTCAGCCCCGGCCACCAAAATTGCTGGCGGATGAGATGTAGAGTTTTCAGATATCCAAAGTGTCCAGCCTGTTTACATCATGGCTGTGTTTGAGAGCATTAAGACGGAGGGCTTCAGGCAAATACAGTTTCCCCCCCTTGTAAGCCAAACCATCCCTGCATGTTAGGGAGGTTTGATTATCTTTGAACCATTGATCAGTGAGGAGCTCTTGTTTTATTTTCTTTACCCCAGGGTCATCAGGATTAGGGACCCTGCGAGGCATGAGTTGAACGGCAGTTTGTGGATTGGAGGTAATGAAGTTTTTTCTTCCCAGTATGTACTTTAGAGTGAAGTTAAAACGGTTAAGGTACTGTGCCCACCGTACTTGCTTTGGGGACAATTTGCGGGGAGTTTTCAGTGCCTCTAGGTTTTTATGATCTGTCCATACTTCAAATGACACCTTGCTCCCTTCTAGATAGTGTCGCCAGCTTAACAGCCCCCACCTAATTGCGAAGGCCTCCTTCTTCCAGATTGCCCGTCTCCTCTCGCTTTCAGTAAATATTTTAGAGGTGTAGGCGCAGGGTTGTAGAACTCCACTTTTTTCTTTTGCAATAATACAGCTCCGACTGCCACATCGCTGGCGTCAGCTTGGATTACAAAGGGTTCCCCTGGGCAGGGGTGCTTTAGGACTGGTTCAGCAGCAAATAGTCTTTTTAAATTCTCAAAAGCTGTTTGACAGCTCATAGTCCATGTAAGTGGCTGGCCCGGTCGCGGTTTTCCTCCTCCTTTGCCTGTTTTGAGTAGTTCTGTAAGGGGTAGAGCAATCTCGGCAAAGGAGGGGATGAATTGACGATAGAAGTTGGCAAAACCTAAAAAGCTCTGAAGCTGTTTGCGAGTCTTTGGGGGCTGCCACTCAATTATAGTTCTCACTTTGGCTGGATCCATTTCAACGCCCTCGTTGGAAATTCTGTAGCCAAGATAATCTAATCCGGTCTGGTGAAATTCACATTTTGACAATTTGGCATAGAGCTTGGCATTCAATAATTTCTTTAACACTTCCCTCACCAGCTTTATGTGATCAGTCATATTCGTGCTGTATATCAGGATATCATCAAAATACACCAGAACCCCTTTGTACAAGTGATCATGTAGGACCTCATTAATCAACTGCATGAATATGACTGGGGCCCCCTGTAGTCCAAATGGCATGACTCTGAACTGATAGCTCCCCATAGGGCAATTGAAGGCAGTTTTCCACTCGTCTCCCTCCTTTATTCTCACCTGGTAGTATGCCTCTCTCAGGTCTAATTTAGTGAAGATGCTCCCCTTAGTCAAGTGGGTTAGTAAGTCTCTCAGGAGGGGGAGGGGGTATTTATTTCCCACACTCACCACGTTCAGACCTTTATAATAGACGCAAAGATGAAGAGACCCATTTTTTTCTTTAAATAACACAGGGGCTCCCACAGTAGATTTGGCCTATTCAATGAACCCCCTTGCTAGGTTTTTGTTCACGTGTCGCTGCATCTCCTCCATTTCGAGGGGGGACATAGCATACATTCTTGGTCATGGGAGTTTGGCTCCTGGCATCAGTTTGATGGAATAGTCATTGGGTCTGTGAGGGGGCAGGGCATCACATTCTTTTTCACTAAATGCCCCTGCTAGGTCCCGGTATTTGCTGGGGATGAGTGGTTCATCTGGTGGCGGTGAGGCAGCCATGTGCGCTCGCTCATTAGGTGGCCTAAAGTGTCCCACAACGTCGGTTGAATCAGTGGGGGGTTTAGGCCCTATAGGTAGTCTCACAGTTCTCATTCCTTTCTCCCACCAGATAAACGGTTTCCATTTGTCCAACCAGGCTAGCCCTAGGATCACAGTCTCAGTCATTTTTGGAGCTACCAGGAAGCGAATAAACTCCCAGTGCTCACCTATTTCTAGGTGTAGGGGTTCAGTTAATTGCGTGGCAAGAGTCCCTCCCATCAGGGAGCCATCGGCTTGTTCAAACCTCACGGGCTTGGAGAGCAATTTTGCTCATATGCCCAATTTCATGGAAAATGGCAAGCTAATGATGCAACTGGAGCATCCAGAATCGATTAGCACGTTTAAGTCTATTTGTGCCCCCGACTTAGGGATTATAAGTTTGGCGGGCAGTGAAAAAAGGCGGGACGTGTCGACTCACCATTGGGTCATTGTCTTCTTCATCGTCGCTGTCAAAGGAGGGTAAAGCAGGGGCGGGTCCACCCAGAGTCCTGGCGTCCTCCTGTGTGGGGGGTGTAATCTGGACAACTGGTTCCTGCATGACCTGGTTGGATTTCTCTCTCGTTAGCTGCTGGGCAGGTTTCCTTCTCGCCTGCTCTGTAGTCGGGGGTAGGGGACTGGACAGTTTGCTGCTCGATGTCCCTCCTGTCCCCACCGGAAACACTTAATTGACAGACCTGCAGGTGGTCTGGGTCTTTCAGCCATTGCAGTAGTTGGAGGTTTTCGTGGGGGTGATTGCTGTTCGGGTTGCTCTGGCTGCTGCTCGGATTCAGGTGGGGGAGGCTTCTTATAGTGGGCGAGCTGAACATCTAGCTTCACCGCTGCCTGGTACCATTCTTGCAGCTGATCAGGTACTGCTCGATAGAAGCAGGCCTGAGAGAGGTGATCGTCTAATCCCTCAATGAAGTGATGGATTAGGGATTGCTCAGGCCACCCCTCTATTCGACCTGCTATCTTGCGAAACTCTCACACGTACTCCAGGGCAGGCCTGCCGGCTTGTTTTATTTTGTGGATTTGTTCTCTTGCCTTAAGGCCAATGGATGGGTCCTCAAATCTTTCTCTCAGCCCTAGGAAGGTGGGGGTCCTCCAATTCTGGGGCTTGCTCATTGTATAAATTGTTCAGCCATTCGGATGCTTCTCCCTTTAGGCTGGACGCAATCACATCGACCATGGTGCCTGGGTCCGGGTAGAGATAGGCCCAGTGGTTCAAATGAGAGTGCACTTGGTTGAGGAAAAAAATCAGCTTCTCTGGGTCCCCATCGAAGGTTGCTCTGAAAGGTGGTGCAATTATAGGCAGTTGGGGCCCCCACTGTGGCTGTTGATTTATGCGTAGGGGTTGCACGTTCGGGGGCTGTGGCCAACCTCCTTGCTGTGGTCGTTCTCCCACCAGCTGCTGATCTCCTGGCTTCTGCACCACCCCAAGCTGTTGCAAGGCCTCTATTAGCTGTGGCAAGCTCAGAGGTTTCTGACCATTCACCTGAGGGGGTTCCCAAACCTCCCATTTCTGCAGGGACCCCAGGCTGGGGTTCTCTCTCTCTCTGTGGGGCTGGAGGGCCTGGCAGGGGACTCCTGGGGCTGGAGGGCTGTCTGGTATGCAGACAGGGTTTTCCACTCACCAGATTCTCAGTGGCAGATGATCTGGCAGCTCTCCACCGGTTTGGGGAATGCAATATGCAAGAATCCCTTTGTTGTAGCTCCACCTCATCTGCTTTTGAAGCCTTTGAGGGTGGCAAGGCTGTTTCAAAGTCTCTGGAGTCTCCGCCTGATGACCAGATAAGCTCTCTTAGCTGCTTGGGGTTTTTCTCCAGCTGGGAATTCTGCCAAAGCTCTTCCTCCCCCGGCATCTTGGCTGTCGCTCCCCCCCCCCCCCGGGGTAGCAGCTGATGCCAGGCTGTTTGCTTCAGGCAGTTTCCCTTTCTCCATTTTTGAAATCTTCTCCTGAATCTTTGCCAGCTTCTCTCAAACCTAGAGACAGCGGTGCGAGTTCAGGACTCCAGATGCTTTGAAAAGTTTGTAGATCTTGGCATGATGTCATGGTTCCGACTAATGAAACACTTCAAAGAACTTCCAGGCATTGTTTATCCTAAATAGTCTTTATTCTGTGTAACAGAGTGTCGGCACGGCATGGATGGATGCCAAGATCTGAATTTCCCTTCCTTGCACATAACATTCCAGCCTATTCCCCTCCCCTATTTTGCAGTCATAAATCACGTTTTCCAATCAGCCCAAAGGGCAAAGGTTCACTTCTGTTCCGTAGCCCGTGCATTCCTTATCTTTCTCCTCCCCTCCCAGCATCATCTCAATTAACTCTAAAAATACCAGACAGTTCTGCATATTTTGTCAAAGCAATAATATCCAATATTAGCAGCGTTGACATGCTGGATATAATGTGTGGACTGGAAACAGCAGAGGAAACATTTGGTCTAGAAGACACAAGCACCTTATGGTTAACAAAACAGAATTTTGGAATTTCAGGTTAGTATTTAAAATGTAGCATTAGAATCACTGTCCCTTACCTGGACTGTATATTGGGTTGCATGTCAAGAGTTCTTTGATGAACAAAATGAGGTGATGCCTCTTCAGGGTTAGGATGAATGAGAGTCTTGGGGATCACAGTCATAGTCTTGGGATGGAATGAGAACTGAGTGCTTTTCCTAGAGTAGAAAGAGCCTTAGAGGTAGAGCAAATCTACGTCGCTTTCTTATTATATTCTACCACTCTGTATTGAAGAATGCAGACAAGTAAGGCTGTAGAAACTAAGACACAATAAAGACCTGATGATAAGGGTTGGTAAAAGCTGGATTACACAAATTGATTATTTAACCAATTAATCAATTCAACTCTCAGTTAAAGAATCTACTGATAGATTTACTCTGTAAGAAACTGTCCTTTTTTGACCTAGTTCAAAACATCATACTCAATATATCAGATTTGTCAAATTCAAGGCCTGTGGGCTGAATCAGGAGGATCAGAATTACAAGGGCCAGTGGTGCCCAGCAGCAGCCACAACCTGCCGGCACATTGACTGCCCATCGTCCAGTGCATCCTGAGATCCCACAGCCCATGCAGCACAGGTGGGTCTGAGCTCTGCGGCCACCAGGCCAGCCCTCCAAGCAGCATGTGGAGGCAAAGGCATGGGGAGAAGGCATGCGATCCGGCCCACCAGACATGCTGGGCAGCTGTCCATCCACCCATCCCGCCAAGCCTTGGCAAGCAAAGATGGATGGTGGGTCCGAGTGCCTTGGCCGCTGGGCCAGCCCTCCAACCAGCAGGTGGAGGCAGAGGCATGGAGGGGAGGCACATGATCCAGCCTGTTAGATGCTCTGGGTGGCCAGCCGACCTCTGACCCCATCCCAACTGTGGCAGGCATGGGAAGCCCAGCTGGTCACTGTCACCACCACACCACAGCCTCTGCCCACTTGGCCCCCACCATCCAACTTTGTCCTCTGCCACACATGCAGGATGAGCTTCCCACCCGTCACTGCACCTCCAACAGCCCTGGCAAACAGGAAGAGCGGGGAGCTCCCTGTCCCTAAGAGGCAGCCAGGACTCCCCTCCCTGCTCTCCTGGAGATGCCCCATGCATGGGCTGGATCGTGAGGTCCCTGTTATCTAAAGATCTTTGTCCTAGTGTAAGTATAACACCATGTACCTTTCAAATACTACTGTCAGACATTTTGTTTATGGTAAAAGGCCCAGTGTTGGGCTTGTTTTTCATAAAGAGACATCTTATAAATCAACTCATCATTTCCAGTTTCCTAGCTATAAAGAAGCCAATGAAAAAATCTAGGTTTTCACTTCAAGGCATCCTGATCTGGCTGACTCAGTTGTTTATACACAGTTGTTCACACTCTTGTAATATTTAGCCTTGATGTTGCTATGTGTTAGGCATGCAAGGTGTTACATACTTTAAAAGATCTTTTTGAAGGTTTATTTAAAAAAAATGTTTTCAGGTAGCCATAATGAGAAAATCGTACTTGCATAGGCCTTGGTCTGTAAGGACTTCTTCATAATAAGATAGGTGAACCAAAAAGGTCCATCAGCCCTATTGCCCTTTTTTTTACATGCATCACTGGCCAGGACTTTGATCATGCACTTGTCCCTTCCTCATCTGCCTTTGGTACTTAAGCTAACTTTAAAATAAATGTGGCAGCTATATGTAAAAAACAAACAAACATTCACCTTAGGATTAGACTAAATGTGTTTAGTGTAGCCACATTTTCTTTCCTAAGAACCTTTTAGAAGAAAAATTGAGATGTGCAATAATGTTGAGAGATTCTTTCCATTATTAAGCAAATGCTATCTTTAATAAGACTACTGAACTAATTTAACCAGTATTTGTCCTACTTGTCTTTTTTTTAATTTATTCTTATTGTGGTTCTGAACAGGTTAACTTATGATTATTTTTAATTGGCCTTGGAAACAATTTTATTAAAACCTGAAAAGAAAAGACTGTTTAGAACGATTTCATTGCAAAAGGAGCTAGGGTACTGGGACAGGTGAGAAGGATCTAGGCAATTTCCCGGATCTTGCTCTTTAAAATTGCTAGGTGAACATTTATATTTTTATGTAAATTTAATTAAAGATTTCACAAAGAAGATAAAAACTAACACAAACTCATAAAGAGTAAAAACAGTAAAGAAAGAAAAGAAGGAAGAAAGAAGACAGCAAACGTGCAGAAAGGATAAAATGAAATGAAATAGAAAGAAAAATGTTCCAATTTTCTTTGCATCAATATAAGTACCATTACAAAATTATCTTACCCTATGATTACAAAAAAACTCACACTTTTCTATTATCCAGGTTTTTCCCCCCTAAATCATGAAAATCACAAACCATAAAAGCATTGTTCTTCTGTTTCATGTAAAACATCTATAAGGGTTTCCAGCCAGTCATAAATGTATTTTTTTCTAATCATAACACACTAATCTATATACTACAAAAACTCTTGTGTCTTTAATCTTTAGCAGGCTGAAATGATGCATCATAGTTGTCAACCAAGTTAGCTTAAATTGGATAACTTGCAGAATGTGTCCAAAATCCAGAATCCATGACTCCTGTTTACAATTGCCTTTAATGCTAGAACCTAATGTAAATTTTAAATCTTTCAGACATATATTTTCCCATCGATCAATTTGTATATATGAGCTAACATTCATAGCCCATTTTATCATACATTCTTTCAGTTGTTCTTCTGTCTCCATTTCTTCCAGTTCTGTTTTATAACTTTCTAAAACAAGATCTCTAGTCTTCTGACAGAATTCAATCTAAAAAATTTTAAACAAAGAGAAATACTCTTTTCTGTAACACAAAATGACTTACTCCCTCATTTTGGTGCATTTTGTTTGAAAGAAAACATCACTAGGAACATTTTTCAAGCTGGCAAATCTGGAATTTATTCTGTAAATTTTATCACTTTCTGTTTCCTTATCTTCCTCATTCAGATTTCAACAAATTGTTCAAACATCTCTATTATTTTCATCTGGAACCTCTGGAATATCTTTAAATCTCAAACAGAATTCTTTCTCTCTCAATTCCAGTAAAGCCAGATTATCCAGTTCTTTTTTCAACTCTGTCTTGGACTTCTAATATTTCCAGTCTCTCAGTAATTTGTTTTACTATAATTTATTTTTTTCATCTTCTTTCATCCCCCTTTTTAATTTTACAAATCTCTGGTCCATTTGTTTTTCAAAATCATTTTTTCCCTTCTGATGAAATTCATCTAGCAATTGCTCAAAATATTTCTGAAGCTTATCTTATATATTTGCATATTGTGCCAAGAAGGCTCCTCTGCCCTCTCCCACCATCTTTCTAATGGTCATTTTTAATCCAAAAGTGAAAATATTCCAAGCAGGCATAATTTTAAAAGACAAATCTCTCTCTTTTTCTTCCCCAATCCCTTAAACTAGAGTTTAAGTCTACATCAGTATTTCTTAACCTCAGCAAGTTGAACCTGTGTGGACTTCAACTTCCAGAAGCCACCCAGCTGAGATTGAGAAACACTGCTCTAGAACACAGGTACAATACCTAGACATTTCTTATTTTGTATTTCAATGGACTGTCAACTTTTGAGTTTGAGGCTCTAATTTTAATGAATCATGTCTGGAAATCTTCAGTCATGTCTAGTTAAGTTGAATTAAGAACTGTATTAAGAGCTAGGTGCATAGAGCTCTTTCATGTACTGTTCAAATCAACTTTGACAGTTTCAATTTGAATTGTTTAACTCTAGCTTCTCCAAATCTATTTCTCTACATTAAATACCAGATACTCTGAAATCCACACATTTTAATGTTACCAAGATTGAGAAATCCTAATTTAAACTCTATCAATAAATATTTAGCAAATAAATAGGTTTCAAGAATTAGTTTCTACATATGTGGTTGGAAAGACTGTTAAAGCAAGATGCAAGAGGAAGTGTACTCTAGTGTATTGCTAGTGAAATGTTTTGTTATTACACAGAACAAGTTGGACCCAGTTATCTTTGACTTTGCGTTTCTCTGTAACCAATCATATTATAATATAATATAATATAATATAATATAATATAATATAATATAATATAATATAATATAATATAATATAATATAATATAATATAATATAATATAATATAATATAATATAATATAATATAATATAATAACTTTATTGTCACTTTGAATGTACACTAATCGGCATACATTATAATGAATTATCTGTAATTTCTTGTTGCTAATTACAACTGTAATTTATTATTCCTAGGTCTTACCCTTGGAATGTTGCTGAATATGTTCATGTATGAGGGGTCCTTGGTGCTCTCTGAGATTGTTTGTTGTCTTGCAGACATTTCATTACCCAAATGTCTTCAAGAAAACAGCCAAGCTCAACCCTGAGCTACAAATATTCTTGTTTACCATGTCCATCTTCTTTACCCACCTCTCTTATTGTATGATGATGACGATGACAATGATTCTGTTGCTTTGTATGTATACTGAAAACTTCTCAACCAGAGACAAATTCCTTGTGTGTCTAATAATGTAGAACTGGGTTAACATTATTGGCAATTCCCATGGATCCAAAATAAAGTTAGGAAGGAAATTATGAATAGCACACTTCAGGCCTTGGACAGGTGCTGTAATGGCATGGGAGAATGAATTCCCTGACAGTAACGAACATTCAGATCCAAATGTTCAGCCTCTTTGAATAGTAGAGATGAATGTCTCACTCTTGCTTTACACAGATTAGGGAAGTATTGCTCATTAGGACTCCAAATGGCTCAAGCTAATTACATCAATTTGCTGATCTTCTTCTTCAATAGAGGGCCAATCCCAGATAGAACAATTTGCCTTTGGCATTTTTATGTGAGAGATTTAATAAAGTTCTCAAAGCTAGTCAAAACTGCTCCTGTGATGGCACTGACAATATAAAGTAACACAATCAGATTAGAATGAGTTGAGTTTTTAATGTCTGTGCTTTGGACAAAATGGATATTAAGCATCTCATAGCTTCCCGAAGGACCTTAAGCTCTTTGAGGAAAAAAAGATAATATTTCATTGAACTGGAGAAGCTGTGAAATCAGTGCTTAGCAATATTTCTTACTTTGGATTTTACTTCTAAAGTAATATGCTTGTAAGTTTCAGATTATGCAATTTATAATTCTGCTATTTCTTTTTTTAGGAACTTGTCAGGAATGTTTTTGCCAGAGTAGCTTCTGCTTTTCTAATCTGATCAAACCATATTAAATCAAACTGATATTTATTGTAATCACTAAATAGCACAAATAAATGACAGGGAGCCTTCCAGTAGGAAGGCAAAAGATGAGAATAGAAAGGTTAGCATAAATGATAGAAGATGAGTATTGATCTATAATCTTAACTAAATGAGCATTTAAAGATAAAAAACTTCATTTAACAACTAACAAAGGAGTAAAACTAAAAATGGCAAAATATACATGCAAGACAGAAATTTTAACTAAAAGAAAAAATGTAACTTAAAATATGAGCAGTATTGCCTCATAAAAAGATCAGTCCTATTTTAGTGCTTAGAGCAAGACATAACTAACAGATGATAATCAAGAAGATCCAGCTGCTTTCAGTTACTAAATGCCTTATTTTACATGCAGCTGTTCAGGATCTGGCTATGCCACAAGTTTATTCGGGGGTGGAGTCAGCAGAAAATATTGCGAGGTGGTAAATCCTGTAGTATTATTGAAAAGCATGGTAATTAGAGTACTGAGGGGTTCCTTGTGAGAGAAGGACACCCTCAATAGATTTTTTTTCTACCCTGACTTTTCCCCAAGATGGCATTCTGAGCAATTGGGTGATCTAGTTCTCCTGCCGACAAACAGCTAATTTTGCTGCCAAAGCAGGCTCTGCTCACTAGATCTGAACAGGAGCAGTCAGGAATGTCCCAAGACAACTGACGGATGACCATGGACCCACCTGAGTAGAGGAATGTTGAAAATTGCAATTCCTGAAAGGAATGACTAGAAAATTGGGTCCATCCTTCCTCGCAGATGTTAATTTTTAAAAGAATGCCTTGGTTTTAACTGCCCATTTTGATTACCTTTTTTTATTTTGATCTTTCTCTTAAAGTTAATTGACTGGTTGAATGCTGATTTACTCTAACACCTTGCAGGATTTTAATATGTATTCTTCAGTGTTTTTTCACTGTTTTACTCTGCCAATCTGAACTACTTTTGTTTCTCTGTATGAAAGTCAACAGAAATTTCCTTGGTAGTGAAAATGACCTATTTTGGATTTACATTTGCATCAGATATTCACTAAAGCAGGGGTGTCAAACTGCCGGCCCACGGGCCGGATGCATCATGCTAAAACCGCGCCCACCCCATTGCTGGCAATGGAAAAAAAGTCACTGCCATGAGGCGAAAGGGGATCAGACCCACGCGCCCACTTCCAAGTATCCTGCTGCAGCCTCTCACGCAGCCCCACTGGTACTGCGGCTGATTTTGGCAACACTGCTGCATCACGGCTGCGGCAGGATATCAGGAAGCAGGGCGCATGGGTCCGATCTCCCTTCCCCCACTGGCTTCGCCTTGTGGCAGCAGCACGGGCAGCTCCCCCCCAACCCGTTTCCCCAGCTCCGTTAGCAGCAGCAGCTCCCTCAGCGAGCTCCGGCTCGGTCGCCTTCACTGAAATACAGAGGCCCCGTACAGCCGCCATCGCCCCACAGGCCCCGCTACCGCCAAAGGAGGGCGAGACTGGAAACAGCAAAAGTGAGAGCGGATACACTGACCGGCGGTGTAGAATGCCACTCGAGGGAGCTGCTGCCTGTAACAGAGCCGGGGAAACAGGCCGGGTTGGGGGGTAGCTGCCAGTGCCGCTGCCACGAGGTGAAGCTGGTGGGGAAAGGGGGATTGGACCCACGCACCCACTTCCCAGTATCCTGATGCAGCCTCTCACGCCACCCCACTGGTGCTGCGGCCGATTTCACCAATGCATCAGGGCTGCGGCAGGATACCAGAAAGCAGGGCACAGGCAGCTCCCCCCCACCCGGCCCGTTTCCCCGGCTCCATTAGCAACTCCTGCAGTGAGTGCCCCACTGGCACGGCTAGTTCCTCTGCTGATGCCATAGCACAGGCGAGGGGATAGCGGGGGCTCCAGTCTGAAGAAACAGCTCACCCTCTTCCACTTCTATGGGGTCCGGCTCGGTTGCCTTCACTGAAACATGGAGGCCCCGTATAGCCACCATCGCCCCACAGGCCTCGCTACTGCTGAAGGAGGGTGAGACCGGAAACAGGAAAAGTGAAAGCAGAAGCTACTCTGGCAAACTCTGTGCTGGGGCGACGGCGTGCATGCCCAGAGAGAGGGCTCTGCGTGCCACCTCTGGCATGCGTGCCATAGGTTTGCCACCACTGGGCTAGGCTGTAAGCCAGGGATTTTCAAACTTGGCAACTTTAAGACTTGTGGACTTCAACTCCTAGAATTCTGGGAGTTGAAGTCCATAAGTCTTAAAGTTGCCAAGTTTGAAGACCCCTGCTGTAAGCTTTTCCTCTTTTCTAGGACATCTAATTTTAGGAGATATGCAGCTGGCGCCATTGTGTATCTCATATTGCCAACTATGAGCAGCTGGAGGCTATTGCCAGTATCAGTTTGGTATTCTATGCCTAACAAGTGCTGCTGTCAAGAGATAACACCTCCTGAGTGTAATGCCTCTTGGGGAAATATATGTGGGCCAGATGGCAGACTTTTCCATAATAGCTCCTCCCACATATGCTTCTAGAGATCCTAGTTTGCTGAGAACAGCATAAACAGGCTGTTTAGCTACATTAAATTGGGCACTAGACATTTAATGAGATGAGATTAAAGCAAAATTAAGGATTAAATAAGACTCAGCAATGGAAAATTACAATTTATATTAAGGAACATGTTGAACAGAAATAACACAGAGCACAAGATGGAATTCTATATCCTTTAAATCAGAAACGCTGACTCCTTGTTCTCAGGAATGATTATGTGGGAAAACCACATAATTCCCACTGTTACACAGCATCAACCTAGGATCAAGGCTATGCTAAGATTTCATCTTTTGAGAAAGTTCTCCACCTATCTATAATATAGACCAGGGATCTTCAAACTTGGTCCTTTTATGACTTGTGGACTTCAACTCCCAGAATCCCTCAGCCAGGCACGCTGGCTGAGGAATTCTGGGAGTTGAAGTCCACAAGTGTAAGGACCCCCCTCAATTTACATCTTAAGAAGACAGAACTCTTGGAACAGGTTTTCCAACAGGAATCTTTATTAAGAAAAACTGACTGAAGGTGTGCTAGACAGGATCTGGGGGACCCCCCTGATCATTCAATGTTTTAAAGCGTTCCCAAGCAGTCCCTCCCCACATTCCTTCCGGTCAATCCAAATTGGCAGATGGCTGGGTGTTAAATCCATCGGAATCCCAAACGTTTCAATCTTCCCCCCCCTTTTTCCTTGCTGCCGGTAATAGGAGGCTTCATAGGGAGTGAGATCAAAGGCTGATGGCCGTATTGTTATTGTTAGTACTCCAGAGAGGGAATCCACAGAGGATGTTTATTTGTAGATGATAGAAGGAATGCCAGTCATAAACACCCGTGTTTACTCCCCCCCCTTTGTAGTATGACAGAATCCCAAAGAGAGTAAGAATTGGGTTTTCCCAGAGTAGATTAGTTAGAAATAAAATATAATTGGATTCTGACATCCGGCTCCCCTTAAAAATAAGAGAGGTCCACCTGTAGAGAAAACAAAACAGGTATAAAAGTTAGTCTGGCTTGTTAGGATACTCTGTATGAAACTTCTTTAAAAGCTTCGGGGCTTTGACATCATGTTTATGGACCCACTCGTTGTGAGAGGCGGGGAGGTGCTTCCATGCTACTAGGTATTGAGTTGACCCATGATATTTTCTAGAGTCCAGGATTTCCTTTATTTCGAAATGTTGTTCCCCTTCTATCATGATTGGTGTTGGTGGGGGGGGAATTTTTGGCCGTAAGGGTGACTGTTGTTCTCTTTTCAGCAAACTGCAGTGGAAAATTGGGTGTATTTGCCTAAGATTCTTGGGTAATTCTAATTCTACTGTTACCGGGTTTATGATTCTTTTAATTGGAAAAGGCCCTATATATTTTGGTCCAAGTTTTTTACAGGGTTGTATGGATTTTAAATATTTTGTAGACAGATAGACCATTTCTCCTATAATGAATGGTGTGGGCTCCACCCTTTTCTTATCTGCTTGTGCTTTGTATGCTTGCCTAGCTTCCTCTAGAGCTTTTCTCACTATTGGCCAGGTGTTTTGTAATTGTTCCATCCATTCTTTCAGTGATGGGATTTCTGGTTCGTTTGGGGTTAGTTCTGGCATGGGGTTGAAACTTTGGCCGGTAGCTATTTGAAAAGGAGTGTAACCTGTGCTGGAGTGGACTGCATTATTGTAGGCAACCTCTGCAAACGGCAACAGGTCCGTCCAATCTGACTGCTGGAAATTTAGAAAACATCTTAAATATTGCTCAAGTACTCCGTTACATTTTTCTGATTGACCATTTCCCTGAGGGTGATGGCTAGACGTCAGTCCCTGGGTGGTCCCTAAAAGAGATAGAAATTCCTTCCAAAACGCAGATGTAAATTGCACTCCCCTATCAGATATGATGCGTTGGGGTGCCCTATGCAATCTGTAAATACGTTGCACAAAAAGTTTTGCTAAAGCTTTTGCGGTGGGGATCTTTGCGCAAGGAATAAAGTGAACCTGTTTGGAAAATAGGTCCATGACCGTCCAAATGACAGTATTCCCATTGCTTTCTGGTAATTCCACTATAAAATCCATGGCTATTTCCCTCCAGGGGGCTGAGGGATTTGCCACTGTTTGTAACAGTCCTGGTGATTTCCCTTGCAGCCTTTTTGCCATTGCACACTTGGGGCAGCTGGCCACGTAACTTTCTATGTCTTTTTTCATGGATGGCCACCAAAATTGCCGTTTAATTAAGTGTAATGTTTTTACAAATCCAAAATGCCCTGCTGATTTTGTGTCGTGGCAAAGTTGCATGAATGTGATTCTTTGGGTGGTCGGTATATATAACTTCTCCCCCACCCAAGGCAGTCCGTCTTTCATTGTGCACACGTGTTTATTTTTCTGGAACCATTCATCTGTTTCCAAACTTTTCCGGAATTCAATTCCGGTCTGGCTATCCAGCTGTGGTTTTAATTTAACTTGGGCTCTGGTAGTCACTGGCGCTGCCAGTTGTGATTCTCCCATGATCGGTTTAGAGTCAGTGGCTCGCGTGCTGTTATATTGGGGCATGCGAGATAATGCATCTGCCAGAAAGTTCTTTCCCCCCGGCAAATGCTTGAGCTTAAAATTGAATTGGTGAAAATGCTGGGACCAGCGGGCTTGCTTGGGGCTGAGTTTTCTGGGTGTTTTCAAGGCTTCCAAATTTTTGTGGTCTGTCCACACCTGGAAAGGGATTTTATTGCCTTCAAGGAATTGGCGCCATGTAAGTAATGACCAACGTATCCCATATGCCTCTTTCTCCCACACGGGCCAGCGCTGTTCCGTTTCAGTGAGTTTCCTGGACGTATACGCGCAGGGTTGTAACATCCCTTCCTCATTTTCTTGTAATAATACAGCCCCCACTGCTACATCACTTGCATCCGTCTGTATTACGAAGGGTTTATCCATGTCTGGGTGCCTCAGTACTGGTTCGGCAGAAAAAAGCCTCTTTAATCTCTCAAATGCCGCTTGGCATTCCATTGTCCATTTTAGTGGCTGGCTAGGTTTCACTGAGGATTCTCCCTTCGTTTTTAGTAAGCTCGTGAGGGGCAGGGCTATCTGGGCAAATGAGGGGATGAATTGGCGGTAAAAGTTTGCAAAACCCAGGAAACTTTGCAGTTGCTTTCTTGTGCGAGGTGGTGCCCATTCTAATACTGCCCTGACCTTTTCTGGGTCCATTTCAATGCCCTGTGGGGATATGCGGTAACCTAGGTAGTCTATTCTTTCCTGGTGAAATTCGCATTTTGATAATTTGGCATATAGGTGGGCGGCTCGCAGTTTCTTTAAAACCGCTCTGACTAGGTTGACATGTTCCTCTTTTGATTCGGTGAAGATAAGGATGTCATCTAGATAAACCAGGACCCCCTTAAATAGGTGCTCCCTTAGTACCTCATTGATTAATTGCATAAATACTGCGGGGCCCCCTTGTAATCCAAAAGGCAAAACTTTGAATTTGTAGCACCCCATTGGGCAATTGAATGCAGTTTTCCATTCATCTCCTTCCCTAATTCTCACGCGGTAATACGCTTCCCTTAGATCTAGTTTAGTAAAAATCTTTCCTTTCGATAGGTGTGATAACATGTCCTTCATGAGGGGTAGGGGGTATAGGTTGCTTTCACTGATCGCATTCAAGAGCCTATAGTCCACGCATAAGCGTAAAGAGCCGTCCTTCTTCTCTCTAAAGAGGACCGGAGCGGCCACCTTAGGTTTGGCTGGTTCAATGAACCCCCTTTCTAGGTTTTTCTTTATAAATCTCTCCATTTCCTCCTTCTCCTTTGGGCTCATGGAGTATAATCTGGGCTTTGGGAGTTTTGCCCCGGGCTTGAACTCTATGGCACAGTCCGTGGGTCGGTGGGGGGGAAGCTCATCCGCCCTCTCCTCACTGAAAACTTCAGCCAGGTCTCTGTATTCCTCTGGTATTTCTGGTAGCCCCTTTTCTTCACCCATGGACGCTATTTCCGTTTTTAATTTTGATGGATCCCCTTGGGGTTTTAAGTCTGTAGGGTCCTCCTTCAGGAAATTGATTTCTTTCGTCCTCCAATTTACCCAGGGGTTCCATTTTGTTAACCATTCCAGCCCTAGGATCATCGGGCATTCCATGCCTGGGGTCACTATAAACGTTAGGTCTTCCTCATGATTCCCCAGGGATAGGTGGATTGGTAACGTGGCTAGGGTAGCTGGCACCCCCCCTGCTATGGACCCATCTAACTGACCAAATGAGATTGGTTGTTCCAGCCTCCTCACTGGGATGCCCAGATTTCCCACTAGAGTCGGGCTAATTAGGCAGCGGGTGCAGCCAGAGTCTATTAAGGCTTTCACTTTTACAGCTTCGGGCATGGAGGGGGCTAATATAGTCACTGTCTTGAGGATGGGTGGGATGGATCCACTTACCAGTGGTTCACCCTCCGAGGTGTCATCTGAGGCGTCCACCGGCCCTGCGGTGTAGGCTGGGGCTCTTTCCTCACGATGGGTGGAGGTAGGGGATTCCACAGCTTCTATTCCTCTCATGGCAGATTCTTTTGACTTAGCTGGGGACTTCCCAGATTTGCTGGCCGGTGGTCTGTCTGGGTTGTGCTGGGGGGCTTTTGAGTGGCATTCTACAGCCCGATGCCCCTCTCTCCCGCATTTGAAACAGCCCATTGGTTTCTTGGCCATAGCCGATGGCTTTGCTGGTTCGCGCGTTGGTTCAGGCGGTGAGCGGCTCCATTGTTTTCCTCGGCGGTGCCTCTTCAGTAGGTCGATCTCTGCTTCCTCTGCCAGGACGTACCATTCGTCGAGTTGGTGTGGGTCCCCCCGGGGCAGGCAAGCATCATATAGGTCGTAATTCAGACCGTCTTTGAAATGGCTAAGGAGGATGTCTTCCGGCCAGTTCAGCTTGCTGGCAATAGTTCGGAATTCTTGCGTATATTCAGCTACTGGCCGTCTGCCTTGCCTCATCGTTTTGATTCTTTCGCGTGCTTTGCGATCAGCCAGGTGGTCTTCAAATCGCCTTCTCAGAGAGGACATGAAACGGTTGAAGTCGTTGAGCTCTGGGGCATTGGAATCATGCAAATTCACCACCCAATCGGCGGCCGGTCCATCCAGAGCAGATTGCACGATCCGGATACGGGCTTTGTCGCTAGGGATGTGTCGCCCGTGTTCCTCCATGTAGCCAAGGACTTGGGTTAGGAAGAACCCCAAGCGTGTCGGCTCCCCCTTGAATTTTGCGTCCAACGGCGGAAGTCTTTGAATGGAGCGGTGTCTTCTTCGTCGGTATTGTCTTCCATCTGGATTTCCTTCTGCAGGTCGGCGGGGGGTGGGGACTACTGGATCAGCGGATGTCCCCGGGGCTGCAGGTTCCAATTCCCCCTCAGTGTCTCTCCAGTTGCGGCTCCAGGAGTTGGTGCGGTCGTGGGGTTCAGGATTCTCCTCTCCTAGGGAGCTGAGGGTTCTCTTCATCAAGTTGATAGCTTTCTCTAGGATCCAGTTCGAGTGCTGTGCCCAGCTTCCTTCATCTTCGCTTGTGTGCAGGGATCTCTCCATCTCCTGCTTCCATCCTGGTTGGTTGGCCCCCCGTCTCAGGGTCACCTTGCTTGATTTCTTTTCCCACTCGCCTTTCTTTCCAACGCCCATTGACCACCGAGGCTTGTGGTTATGCGTCTCCACCTCCCCTTCTCCTGAGGAATCTGACCCTTCAGATCCGGATATTTGGCAGGTTTCCAGTTGGGGCAACGGCTCCCTCTCCGGCGGGCTTTCCCCCTTCCCTGCTTCGTCGTCTGACATGGTAATTTTTGCAAAGTCCCCCGGCAAGGTTCTTCCTTCCAGGTTGACTAATTTTGCAGATCCTGTCTAATGTAAGGACCCCCCTCAATTTACATCTTAAGAAGACAGAACTCTTGGAACAGGTTTTCCAACAGGAATCTTTATTAAGAAAAACTGACTGAAGGTGTGCTAGACAGGATCTGGGGGACCCCCCTGATCATTCAATGTTTTAAAGCGTTCCTAAGCAGTCCCTCCCCACATTCCTTCCGGTCAATCCAAATTGGCAGATGGCTGGGTGTTAAATCCATCGGAATCCCAAACGTTTCAATCTTCCCCCCCTTTTTCCTTGCTGCCGGTAATAGGAGGCTTCATAGGGAGTGAGATCAAAGGCTGATGGCCGCATTGTTATTGTTAGTACTCCAGAGAGGGAATCCACAGAGGATGTTTATTTGTAGATGATAGAAGGAATGCCAGTCATAAACACCCGTGTTTACTCCCTCCCCTTTGTAGTATGACAGAATCCCAAAGAGAGTAAGAATTGGGTTTTCCCCGAGTAGATTAGTTAGAAATAAAATATAATTGGATTCTGACAACAAGTCATAAAAGGGCCAAGTTTGAAGACCCCTGATATAGACAGTATCATAGTATTCATTTCTTGAATTCTAATTAGGCATCCCTTTTTATTTATATTCATTTTAATTAATCAAAATCTTTCTCTGATGTCAACTTTATATACTCATATCCTCCATTCTTCTTCCTCCTGTTGTTGGGCTTGAAACATGTCTGTCCTTGCTTTACATACGACTAAAGCCTAAGAGTTTTATCCACAGAAACACAGAAGCCAGAGAAAAGTAGTGCATGATACTATATTTCCTCACCATGAGAAACAAATACTATGCTAAGTTTCCATCTTTTGAGATCGTTCTCTGCCTATCTATAAAATATTATAGTATTCATTTCATAAATCTAATTAGGCATGTTTTTTTATTTATATTCATTTTTAACTAATCAAAACTATTCTCCAATTATTGATCATACATCTCATTTTATTCTCAAGTTCCTTTCTTGAGATTTTCCTTTACCATACTGTACAGAAATGTCCAAATCTAGCCTTCAGGTGAAAAATCACAAATATGATGAAAGGAAATCCATCTGCCTCTCATCAAACACACTTGCACAAAGATGGAAAAGAAATTAGGAAGTAATTCAGAGATAATTTTTTCCATGTATGATTAGAAAATCACCATCCAGATGTGAATGTATAAATATTGCACATCTGATATGACAGAAGATGCAATAACAGCTGTCTGAATATAAACACAATAGCATTTGTATCATCTGATAATGCACCTATATCCACATTTTTTGTTCCTATATTCCAATTTCTTGTCCAAGGTAGTTCTGCTGCAAGTATAGACGGAAAATCCTATGAGAAGCAGATACTCCTTTAAATATGTAGACGTCTACATTTTTCTTTCACTGTAAGGCACCACATTAAAGATAATTGCAATGAAAACTTCTTTTAAGACCAAATCCAAACTATATATTGCTTCTCTAAAAGCTGTCAGAATGAAGAGCATATATTAATATTATAGATGATGGTTTATAATTAAACCAACCTATAATATGGCACATATTAAAAAGGCGGGACTGAATCCAATACGTGACATTTAGCATTCATTAGATAAAGGTTGCAAACTCTTTTTTTTTTAGCCTTGGTTAACAAGAAGGCACATCAAAACTTGTCTTCAAATAATTTTTATATAGCAACAGAGAAATATTATTGTTTGATGTCGAAAAGGAGAACAATGGAACAATTTGAAAGACTGTTGAGGTAAGTTCTGATTCGTTTTAATGAAAAGATTACACTGATAATAGCCAATCCAAAATCTCTTAAAATTCAGAATAATTAGACTATCTACTTTCTGACATGTTCTGCTAAAGGAAGTTGATTGAGGTGATTTTATTCAAATCTCATAGCTCTTAAAAAATAGTAATCTCCTTTCCCCACTGACTTTTCTCATTTAAATTTTTGATGTTTTCATTATACTCTACATAGAAAGTTGGTAATATTTGCATCAATGTTTTCTAAATATTGAATATGATAAGTTTGATGATGAAAAATTCTGAGGAATTTTGAGGAATTTTAACTATTAATTTGAAGGTGGATATAATTCTTGAACTTTCTCCTCCTTCTCTTGCCCTTCTCTCTCCTGTTATCCTAGAAAAGATAATGGGAAAAGAGATAAAGATTTGCAGAATTCTTTCATCTTTAAAGTGTTGGAAGGCTATTATTTTAGCTTCTTGCTGAGTAAATATATTTTCGTGCTAATATAATACAGAAATATATCATATTACAAATTGTTTTTGGAAAGGCCTTACATTGCCAAGTGAGAGGGTGTGAGAGGGTTTTTTTGTGTGTGTATGTGTGGTTTCATTGAATATGTATTGATTTATATTATGGTTTTGGCTCCTGGCTACACTGTAATTGTACATCAGCTAAAGAGTTTCTGAATATATAAAACTTCAGCTTGTAATGAATAAGCTGAATTCAGTAATGACTGAATTATTAAATTCAATAAAGAGGAATTCTGTCAGGGTACTCAGCAATGTTATGAACTTTTTTTAAAAAAGATTTCATCTCCCTCCATATGATATACTGACTAGTTTACCTTTAAATATACAAAAATGCTTCCCCCCCCCCGTTTTTTGCAACAGTGCTTGCAATGGAATACAACTCTTTGAATCCAGGTATGCAATTTCCAAATTGAACTGGATCTCTTCCCTAAAATATTTAACTGTTTTCAGGTGCTCCAGGATATGGCTATTGCTGCTTATGATTCATGTATATAAAAATGTGAGGTCAGAAGAAATAGAAATCAACAGAAAAATGAATCCTGAATCCCCTATGAATATTGTGAGTTCAACTCTTAAAAAGTATTTTTACAATTGTGTTCAATGGGACTTGCTCCTACTTATGTATATATACAATCAAGCCTTTTCTAGGGCCTTTGTATCCAGGCTGCAGATAGCAAGAAGACTCACTAGATGGCAGACGTTGATTTCCCTTTCCTCTATCGAGTAGTTGTTTATTTGCAGCTCTGATAAAGTAGCCTTTAATTTTTCAGGTCAATCATGATATAAGATATTGCATTGGGGAGTGCTCCTATTTTGGGATTCAGACACACTCATTTCTCTAACAGTGCATTCTAACTTCCTTTCATGATTTTCCCCTACAATCAGAATGGGATCAGAAATATCTATGATGATTTATTTTCCCTTTATCATTTTTCTCCCTAAAGTACATACAGTAGGTACTTCTTTTGTTGTAACAAATTTTATTAGTTTTCCAATTTTAGCATCCAAGTATTTAGAAAGCAACGTGGTAGCTGGGTAATCAATAATTCAGTAACAGCATTTTTAGTACATATCTCAGGTTACATTGTCAAAAATTCCTTCTCTATTTCCCATTAACATTTGATATAACATAGTTAAACTAGTAAATTTCTAGCCATAGCAAGCACAATTAAAGCATTTATCAATCTATCTTTTGTTTATACATATCCATATCCTGTTTTTAAGTTTTACCTAATTCTTAATTTCTAATTACAGTATTCCAATTTTAACCTTTAACATCCATAGTATTCAAATTTCTGGTAACCCAAATTTCCTTTATTTCACTACACAAAAGTTATGATATCTAAAATACACATATTACTTACTTAAATATATTCTATTTTTATTTCATAGACATTTTCTAATTCTCATCCTGATACACCATAGAGTAACCTTTATTGTCTCAAATCCATCCATCATCTATATTTTCTGGGCTAAGGGTATTTTCTGATATTTAATTTCCATTTCCCTTATAAATCTGTACCCTAATTATTAAGTCAATTAATCCAACAACATTTGAATCTTAATAGTCATATTTCCCTTCATCTCTAAGTCTCCCTTAAGCCCATTAGTCGAGACTTTAGGATCTCTCTTAGTAAGTCAGAAGGCCCCATTTTTTAAACCTAACTCTAGCTTTCTTTTTCTGCCAACCAGGTTTCCATACCCATATCTTTAAATTATCAGATATGTCTCCTTTCATTCTGGTATATGTTACTTGAATCAAAGGAGACCGTCTAGTCATCAACTTTTCAAAAGAACTGGTCCATTTATAATCATTAAGTTGTTGCCCTGGTAGTTCAAGTCTCGGTATTTGTTCTAGTGTCTTTATCTTCAATTCGGTCTGGTCTTCGTCTTCCTCAGGTTTCTTCTGGTTTAGGTAAAAGGTCATGTCCAATTTTATAGTTATTGATTGATTAACTAGGTTTTCAATGTGCTGTCCTCGTTGATCTTTAGCATCCTCTGTTTTGGTATTACCTTGTTCCACATCTGTTACTTTTTGAGTTGTAGGTTCTTTGGTTGCAATCAGGATTTGATTGTCAGAATTTTCAATATATTGTTGTTGTTCCTTAGAGTCCTCTGCCTTAGTATTGATTTCTCCCGCTTCTGTTGTTTTCTGGGTTGTAAATTCTTTAGTTGGAGTCTGGATTTCAGTTTGTAGGTTCAGGCTGGCGCCTTTGTCTTTCAGTCTGGATTTAATTATCTCAGTAGCTTCAAGGACTTTTTCCAAGTATAAGTTTATAGTCAAGGAAAGTTTGTTGCTGATCCGCCTCCATTTCTGAAATATTTGTAGATAGTCTTTTAGTGGAGGCTAATTTTTTTAATGAATGTTCACCTCCACAGTTCTTAAGAGCCAGTTTCAGCTCCCAGATGCAGCTTTTTATCTTTAGATAGTACCAAGGCCAGATCCAGGTTGTAAACAGATCTCTTTGCCAGGGATATTCACTTGCTATACCAGGCTTCACCACAAGATTTCCACAGTGGCCTTTAGAATCCTTTTCAAACAGGCTAGACTTTTATCCAGTTTTTTTTCCAAGTAGTTAAAATGAAAGTAGGAACTTTTTGGGTTGCCAGATCCAGAAAACATGTAAGTCCAATTACTTAAATATATTTTTCAAGGTTTCATTTCCCCAATGTAGGCAGCCGCCGCCATTTTAGAGGATGGGAGAAAGACGTTCCCTTCCCTCTCTCCTCACAGGGGGAAGCAATTGCAGAGAGCTTTTACAGGAAAAAATATTTGGGGTAAAAAGAAGGTAGGGTCTCACCCAGTTCCTCCGCGGTGCTTTCAAGTGCTTAGTTGTTAGTTTGGCCTTGGCTGGAAATGGCATTAATGATGGGCCATGTGGATGGCCGATCTTTTCTCTGTCGGTCTGAAGAGCTGCTCCGGATCAAACGGAAGGGCTGCCGCCCTTCCGCGATCAGTCAGAGGTCCTCTTCCCTGCTGGTCGCCCCTCCAAGGCGACTTTCGACCCCTTTCAGAGTCCCCCGGTGAGAGAAAACTGGACGGCGGAGGGAGCGATCGCCCCGCACGTCCGCCAGCGCCGCGATCCGGAACCGGAAGTACATAGGTACTTCTGAAGGCTTTTGTTCTCACAGTTATGCTGATACCAATTTGTTCGTGGTCAATGCTTCTTTGACTATGTGACAATAAACATTTGGACAATGATTTTAATATTTGTGGATATAAGGGGGTCTTTAAGGTTGAACCTTTCATGAATTTTGGTTTCAACTGCCAGCATATTTGTGCTTTGGATGATGATGGTTGTAGATTCTCTCTTTGCCTCTGTGGGAAGAATCCAGTGAAAGAAATATTTTGGGGAATATTAAAAAGTCAGAATATATTTCCCCAAAGGAATAATGGAGAAGATCTTTTAAATGGCAGAAACTTCTCCCTCCCTCCCCCCCTGCAGCCAGACAACTCAGCAGAAACCAGTTTCAGAAATGCAGATGTAATAATCCATTCAGGAAGGTTGGAGCCTTCCAACTAGAAGCTGAAGAGATTAGGAAGACAAAGACCCTTAAAATCTACATACCCCACCCAAATTCTAAGACAGGACATAATAGGATTAACCCACCAATTCCAAAGGGGCACACTCAGACTCAGGTCATAGTACATGACACAGGAAATACAAAGCCTCAAACAGGAACAGGAAACAACCTCAAGACCCCCAGAAGGTATAAAAACCCACTCCCTGCTACATGTGGTCAGTTTTTTTCCAGAGCCATCTTTCTGTCTGGCTCTCCTCTTCAACAAACTACAACCTTCTTTCTAAAGCAGTCTCCCTGTTGTTTATTCTCGGCTTGGACTGGACCCTGATGAAGATTTTTCTTTCAATACCTCCTTATAGAGTGAGATAATTCAATTCTGGGGATATTCAGCAGAAGAACACGAAGTCCTTACAGAGGATGGCTACTACTTGACCCTGAACAGGATCCCAGGACATAAAAATGGTAAGGGAAAAAATTATTCTCCAAACCCAATTTGTGTTGATCTTCCAAGATTTGGGTCAGTATATATTATGTGCATGTATTTATATGTGTTTGTGTATACCTACAGGCATACATACAAAGGCACACAAATGAAATAAAATCAAGCCACTATTTAAGGCTAAAACACTGCACAAAATGATGCATCTTAAATATATTATTGCACTTGCTTACTCTAAAAGACATACATGACTATCGGAAAGCAAATCCTCCCAGGGTAGTGAAGATATATTCTGTTTTGAGATGTCATCAATTTGCTTTTAGAACAAAAACTCAAACTGTAAGAATGGGTACACTACATAGACTTAAGGAAATACAAATAAATTTTAAAGAGTTATGATGTACAGATCAGGTAAAATCCTATTTGAAGAGGTAATGTGATTTGGATTATCGAATTGAACTGATTCAAATACTTGAATGAATTTGTCTTTAACTTTAATAAGTATTCCAATTAAATAATAATTTGGACAAAAGGAATAGATGCCTATGCAATTATTTTTCATTTTCCTGGAGGACATCCAACACTACCTGTCTTACCTGGGAACAAAGTTCCAGCAAAAGAGGAAAAAGGCTGTTTTGATTCTTCATAATTCCACGAAACATTCATCTCTGAACCTCATAGTTAAGCATCAGCAATCCAAATCACATGTTCAAATGTAGTAACTGAACAGCAGTATATAGTAGCTATATTGTTACATATTGCAATTAATAAATATTTTCATTTCCAAAACTTCACAAGGTTCCAAAATGTCTGTACTCTTACTGCATTGTTTGACTATGGAAGGCAGTGTTTGGGTAGAAAACCTTCCACATCAGAGCCTTGGCTTCATACTAGCAGATGCTGGATATGATGTGTGGATTGGCAATATCAGAGGAACTTCCTGGTCTAGGAGACACCAACACTTTTCAATAGATCAAGAAGAATTTTGGAATTTCAGGTATGCTCAGTTGATATGTAAGTGATTTGAATTCATTTTGCAAGATGACATTTTAATTATATATATATAATTGTGCTCGGATTAGTCTGAGTTGCAGGGGGATTTGAGATGGAGAATTGCGTTGCTGTTGTTTGGCTTCGCGTTCGTGGTCGTGCCATATCTTCAAGGTGGGTGTCAGTTTGCTTCATGTATGGATTGGAGGGGTTTAAAATGGCTAATGATGCAGCTGTGGTCTGGTTTCTGGTTTGTGGTCGTGCCTCATCATCGGTGTGGGTTTGGGTTTGCTTTTTGCGTGGATGTGTGGTGGTGACATCCTGTGTGGTTTTCGTGAGTGTGTGTCTAGTGTCATTCTTTGTGTTAGGGACTCGTTTGTCAATAAGGGCGGGTTTCCAAATGGCTGGTAGGCGGGAGGTATCATCTCATTTATTCATGCTGTGTGGGCATTTTTCTATCTCGATGGCTTCTCTGATTATTCTGTTGTTAAAGTGTTCAGTTTTGGCGATAGTTCTGGTATTTTTAAAGTCAATTTTATGTCCATAGAGCTTCCCAGAGAAAAATCATCCAGATGCCCTAAGCTCTATGGTCTCCCCAAGATACACAAAGATGGAACCCCACTTAGACCCATAGTCAGCTCCATAGGCTCACCTCTACAAAACCTAGCCAAATTTCTCGCCAAACAACTACAGCCCTATGCAGAATCCATCACCTCACACGTAAAAAACTCATTCCAATTCATAGAGATCATAAATAAACAAAACTTACAGCCCAGCGACCTACTCGTGAGCTTTGATGTCATTTCCCTCTTCACCCAAGTGCCAATCAAAGAAGCCTTGACAGCTATCCAAAACAAATATAACCCCCCCAAGCACATCCTAGATCTGACCAACCATTGCCTATCCAACACATACTTCATCTACAACGGACAAAAATACAAACAAATAGAAGGAGCACCCATGGGATCACCCCTCTCACCTGTCATTGCAAACCTCTACATGGAACACTTTGAAACCCAAGCTCTAGAAAAATCTGATCACAAACCCAAACTCTGGCTCAGATACGTAGACGACACCTTCATAATCTGGCCACATGGGAAAGAAAAACTAGACAACTTCCTCACACACCTCAACAGCCTACACCCCAAAATACAGTTCACCATGGAAACAGAAGCTAACAACCAACTTCCCTTCCTGGATGTCTTAGTCTACAAGAAATCCAATGGCTCCCTAGGACACACCATCTACCAGAAGAAAACACACACAAACCGCTATCTGCACGCACTCTCACACCACCACCCAGCACAGATCAACTCCGTAGCCAAGACACTCATCTCGAGAACAAAATGCTTAGCTGACGAACAACACCTAAAAACCGAACTACACACTCTCACTAACGTACTAACATCCAACGGATTCCAAAGAAATAAGATTACCAACCTAATCCAAAAAGAAACCCCCACTAAAATCCAAGACAGAGAACAAGAAAATGGCAAAGCCCTCCTCCCATACATAAAAGGCACCACAGACAGAATCAGCAAGATCCTCCACAAACACAACATCAAGACAGCATTCTGCACAAACCGAAAAATATCCACCAACCCATGAAACCCCAAAGACAAAATTGAGTTAGAAAATCAAGGAGTATATGAAATCCCATGCACCGCCTGCCCCACCACATAGATCGGACAAACCAACAGAAGAATAAGTGCACGCATTGAAGAACACAAGAACTCAGTCAGAAAAGAGGAACCAACTTCTTCCCTGGTCCAACACCTTAAAGCCACAGGACATAAAATTGACTTTAAAAATACCAGAACTATCGCCAAAACTGAACACTTTAACAACAGAATAATCAGAGAAGCCATCGAGATAGAAAAACGCCCACACAGCATGAATAAACGAGATGATACCTCCCACCTACCAGCCATTTGGAAACCCACCCTTATTGACAAACGAGTCCCTAACACAAAGAATGACACTAGACCCACACTCACGAAAACCACACAGGATGTCACCACCACACATCCACGCAAAAAGCAAACCCAAACCCACACCGATGATGAGGCACGACCACAAACCAGAAACCAGACCACAGCTGCATCATTAGCCATTTTAAACCCCTCCAATCCATACATGAAGCAAACTGACACCCACCTTGAAGATATGGCACGACCATGAACGCGAAGCCAAACAACAGCAACGCAGCTCTCCATCTCAAATCCCCCTGCAACTCAGACTAATCCGAGCACAACAAAGCCCCCACCCAAACAGAACACACCCCCCAATCAGAGCACATCCAACCCCCCATCCAATCAGAGCACAGCCAAGCCCCTAACCAATCAGAACACACCTCCACCCAATCAGAACACAGCCAAGCTCCCACCCAATCAGTTCATACCCCCACTGGCAGTTAAAAGGAAGAAACAGCTGCGATCACACATTGCTCCTAGAAGCACGAAGCCGAAGACGCCAGCCTGAAGATGACGAATGGGACTTCGTCGAAACGTCGCCAAGACACTTCCAATTTTACGCGGGAGAAAACCCGAATTACCAAAGACCTACATACAAACACCCATGAAAACCTCAGAAAACATATATATATATATATATATATATAGCAATTCAAAGCATTCACACTTTGGGTAGATCTAGAATACTATCAATTAATCTGCCGATAGTTTATTTGAATGATGTTACATTTACAATGACATATTTGGCAAATTTCAATTATATGTGTTTGGTTTCAGTTTTCACGAAATTGGGATATATGACCTTCCTGCCATAATAAACTTTATTCTTCAGAAAAGGGGACAGGAACACCTCTATTTTGTCTGCCATTCACAAGGCTGCACTATAGGTATGTTGAGAATAAAGCACAAATTGCTATTATCCAAAGCAACATTTCAAGCATCCTGGTGATGCCTGAAAATTCTACTGTTCAGAAATCAAGCAAAATCATTGCTATGTGAAGAAGGTCTACCCTAGGTATCAAAAGTAATAGAATCACAGAATGGAAGGATCAGAAAATATCTCTGAGATCATTTAATCCAGCCCCTTTCCTAGTCCTCACTGGAGATTGTCTCATTGATGTAATACCTTCTCCCTGTTTGTAGAATCAAAACATTAATCGACAAATCTCATCAACTGTTGTACCATTGTACCATAGAACAGTTCACTCATGGATCAGCAATTACAATCCAAGAATAAAGAAAGGTTGAAGAAAATGTTTACCCTTGCATCCCTGTCTCCCTTTTTCCTATCTCCATTGATTTTCCTTCCTTCCTTCCTTCCTTCCTTCCTTCCTTCCTTCCTTCCTTCCTTCCTTCCTTCCTTCCTTCCTTCCTTCCTTCCTTCCTTCCTTCCTTCCTTCCTTCCTTCCAGCCAGCCAGCCAGCCAGCCAGCCAGCCAGCCAGCCAGCCAGCCAGCCAGCCAGCCAGCCAGCCAGCCAGCCAGCCAGCCAGCCATCATTTATACTTTTTACTTTATACCATTACTTTTCAAATAATTCAAGGCAGTGAACATATCCAACATACCTTCCTCCTTCTATTTTCTCCACAATAACAGCAACCTTGTGAGGTGAGTTGGACTGAGAGAGGGTGACTCGCCCAGCTGACTTTAATGGCCAAAGTGGGACTTGAACTCATTGTCAGAACTCATATCAATAGATCCCCTAATCCTTTCCTCCCCCCTTCCCGCTTTGGCTATCTATTCCTCTTTCATCCTGACCCGAATCTCACTCTCTTCTCACCCTGGGTTCTGCCATACTCCTAGGGGGGAGGGGGGAGTGCTTGAGGGTTATTGCCTTGGCTTCCTCTATTGCTACAAATGTAACACTTTGCTTTCCTGCATTATTTCTTGTGAACTTTCCCATCCCTTACTGTCAGCTAGCAAAGGGAGGGGAAGAATGGAATGCAACCTCCGGTGACTGCTTTATCTCCGCGCTCCCAGAGAAGGTGCGAAGAGCCACCTAAACATCACAGCTACAGCCAGAGACAGCCCGAGGTTATCTCCCTGTTCCCATGAGGAACCAACCACCTGGGGATTGGGCCGTTTGAACTGACCGGATGAACTATGGGTGGTGTTTTGTTTGGGATAGTTTTTACCTATTGATCTGAGTGGGAAAACCTCAGATCCTGTCTAGTATGCCTGCTATCGGCTTCTCCTAATAAAAGATCCTTTTGGAAGAAACTGCTTCCACAAGTTCTACTTTCTTGGGATGAGGTTTTGAAGTGGGTCCAGACATTAGACAGGATCTGCAGTAACAGTCAGCCGGGAAGACCCTTACCGGGGGACTTTGCAAAATTATCCATGTCTGATACAGGAGCAGGGAAGGAAGAATCCACCATGAAGGGGGAACCCCGAAACTTCCTACACATCAGAAGAAGAGGTAGTGGAGGTGCGCAGCCACAAGCTTCAGTGGTTGATGGGCGTTGGGAAGAAGGACAACTGGGAGAAAAAGTCGAGGAAGGTAACTCTCTGGTGGGGTAGCCATCAACCAGGGTGGAAGCTGGAGATGGAAAAATCCCTCCACCTCAGCGAAGATGAGGGAGATCATCCCAGACATCCAGGCTGGATGTTGGAGCAGGCGATCAATATGATGAAGACGGCTTTCAATTCCCTCAAGGAGGAGAGGCCCGACCCGTGCGCCGGAACCATTCGGTTGGGTTGTAGCAAGAAAGAGACCAAAGGGGAGTCTGAAGCTGAGGTTCCAGGGACATCTGGTGAGACAACCGAACCCACCATGGTCGCCACGGCAGCCCCTACTCTCCGCCGCACCACAGCTGGCGACCGAGAGGGAAGACGCCACAGAAGGAAGAAAAGGCAGCGGTCCATCCAGAAGTTCCCACCCCTGCATGTGAAGTTTCGTGGGGAGCCGCGAACGCCTAGGATTTTTCCTGACCTAAGTCCTCAACTATATGGAGGAATATGGCCGGGACATCCCCACTGACCGCACCAGAATCCGCATTGTGCAGGCGGCTCTAGAGGGCATCGCTGCCAACTGGGTGGTGGACCTGTATGACTCGGATGCACCGGAGCTGCTGAACTTCAACCAGTTCATGTTCTCCCTTAGACACAGGTTCAAGGACCTGCTAGCAGACTGGAAAGCCCGGGAGAGAATAAAAACAGTGAAGCAAGGCAGACGCCCGGTGGCCGAGTACACCCAGGAATTCCGGACCATCGCAACAAACTGAATTGGCCAGAAGACATCTTGCTCAGCCATTTCATGGATGGCCTGAACTATGATCTCTACGATGCCTGCCTTCCCTGAGGAGACCCGCATCGCTTGCAGGAGTGGTACATCCTAGCCGAAGTACCGCAGAGGGAAACCCTGGGGGAAACCGCCACATGAATCTGTGAGACCGTGAAACAGCAATCCACCACAAAGAAACCCACTGGCTGCTTCAGGTGCGGAAAAGAAGGACACCGCACTGCAGAATGCCATTTATGCACTCCACTCGAGAAATCGGACCAGAGCTCAACTGGGAAATCCGGAAGATCACCACCCAAGCCCCGAGAACCTGCCATGAAGGGTACCGAGACCGTCGGGTACCCCCTACCGCCCAAAGAGGGAAGGGAACTCCGGCCTACACTGCAGGAGCATCCAACTCATCAGATGACAATTCCAAGGATGAGCCCCTGGTAAGTGGACTCATCGCGCCCCTCACCTGGACAGTGACTATACTAGCCCCCTCCATGCCCGAAGCTGTAGAAGTAAGGGCACTGATTGACTCTGGGTGCACACGTTGCCTCATCAGCCCGACGCTAGTAGGAAATCTGGGCATTCCGGTGAGGAGGCTGAAAAAACCGATTTCCTTCGGTCAATTAGATGGGTCCATAGCAGGGGGGGTGCCAGCTACCCTAGCCACGTTGCCCATCCAACTTATACTAGGAGACCACATAGAGACTATAACCTTCATGGTAACCTCGGGCATGGAATGTCCCATAATTCTGGGCATGGCATGGCTAGCAAAATGGAACCCCCAGGTGGACTGGCAAACAGCAGAGCTCAGGTTCCCAAAGGGAGAATGGCAAAGCCCGCCGACCCAAAGGGCCCCACATGGTTCTCCAGCCGAGCAAGCAGCTGTGGGAGAGGAAAAGGAATTGCCTGAGATACCCAAAGAATACAGGGACCTTGCTGAGGTGTTCAGTGAGGAAAGATCGGATGAATTACCCCCCCGGGGCAAAACTCCCAAAACCCAGACTGTATTCCATGAGCCCTGCAGAGCTGCAAGAGATGCAGAAGTTCATAGATAAAAACCTGGAGAGAGGATTCATCCAACCCACCTCACCAAAGGTGGCCGTTCTGGTTTTGTTTAGGGAAAATAAATACGGCTCTCTTCGCCTGTGCATGGATTATAGAGCCCTGAACGCCATAAGCGAAAGCAATTTGTACCCCCTGCCACTAATGAAGGACATGCTCTCCCACCTCTCAAAGGGGAAGATCTTCACTAAGTTAGACTTGCAGGAAGCTTACTACTGCATTAGAATCAAAGAAGGAGATGAGTAGAAAACTGCCTTTAATTGCCCCATGGGGTGCTACCAATTCAGGGTCCTACCCTTTGGATTTCAAGGAGCCCCAGCAGTTTTCATGCAGTTGATAAATGATGTACTGCAGGAGCACCTATACAAAGGGGTCCTGGTTTACCTGGATGACATTCTTATATTCACGGAAACCATGGAAGAACACGTGAAACTAGTTAGAGCTGTCCTAAAGAAACTGCGGGCCGCTCACCTTTACGCCAAACTGTCAAAGTGTGAGTTCCACAAAGAGAATACCGAATCTCTGCCCAGGGCATAGAAATGGACCCTGAAAAGGTCCGAGCAGTACTGGAATGGGCGCTACCCTGCACAAGAAAGCAATTACAAAGTTTCCTGGGGTTTGCTAACTTCTACCACCAATTCATCCCCTCATTTGCCCAAATAGCGCTGCCGATTACGAATTTACTAAAAACAAAAGGGGTAGATAAACCGAAACCCAGCCAACCGCTAAAATGGACGGTGGAATGTCAAGCCGCTTTTGAGAGGCTAAAAAAACTTTTTCCGGCTGAACCCGTCCTGCGGCACCCCGATCCAGATAAGCCTTTTGTAATACAAGTTGATGCCAGCGATGTGGCTGTAGGGGCTGTGCTATTGCAAGAGAATGAACAAGGGGCATTGCAACCCTGTGCATACACCTCCTGGAAACTCACCGAAACAGAGCAGCGGTGGGCAGTATGGGAAAAGGAGGCGGTGAGGTGGGGGCTCCTCATCTGGCGACATTTCCTTGAAGGGAACAAAATCCCATTCCAAGTCTGGATTAACCATAAGAACCTGGAAGCGTTAAAAGCACCCAGGAAGCTCACCCCTAAACAAGCCCGGTAGTCACAACACTTCCACCGGTTCAATTTCACAATCAAACATCTGCTGGGGGGAAAGAATTTCCTACCCAATGCACTTTCCCGTATGCCCCAATATAACAGTACCAAACCCAGCATTACGAAACCTCTCATGCCTGAAAAGCAGCACGAGTGACTACCCGAGCGCAAGCGAAACTGAGAAAACCATTAGCCAGTCAAGCGGGGATCGAATTCAGAAAAGCCTTAGAAACCGATGAGTGGTTCCTAAGCCACAAAAACTTATGCACCATCACAGATGGACTATCCTGGGTGGGGGAGAATTTATACATACCAAAAAGCCAAAGACTCACATTTATGCAGCTATGCCATGACACAAAATCGGCGGGCCATTTTGGGTTCATGAAAACACTGCATCTAATCAAAAGACAATTTTGGTGGCCATCTCTCAAAAAGGACATTGAAAGCTATGTAGCCAGCTGCCCAACATGTGCAGCAGCAAAAAGACTACAAGGAAAATCCCCAGGGCTGCTGCAGCCGGTAGCAAGCCCCTCAGCACCATGGAAGGAAATCTCCATGGATTTTATAGTAGAGCTACCAGAAAGCGGTGGGAATACAGTTATCTGGGTGGTGACAGACCTATTTTCCAAACAAGTGCATTTCATTCCTTGCCCGAAGATCCCAACTGCCAAAACCCTAGCAAAGTTGTTCGTACAGCATATCTACAGGCTACACGCCCCCCCAATGCATCATATCTGACAGGGGGGTGCAATTCACATCAGAATTCTGGAAAGAGTTCCTATCCCTTTTGGGGACCACCCAGGGACTGTCATCTAGTCATCATCCACAAACGAATGGTGGGACGGAACGTTCGAACTCAGTACTTGAACAATATTTAAGATGCTTTATTAATTACCAGCAAACGAACTGGACTGATTTACTTCCATTCGCCGAAGTTGCCTACAATAATGCAGTTCACTCCAGCACTGGCTACACCCCTTTCCAAGTAGCCAACGGCCAGAGCTTCAACCCCATGCCAGAACTATCACCCAACAAACCAGCCATCCCCTCCTTAAAGGAATGGATTGCTCAATTAAGAAATACCTGGCCTGTAGTAAGAAAAGCACTAGACGATGCTAAACAAGCTTACAAAGTGCAAGCAGACAAGAAAAGAATCGAGTCGGAACCATTCAAAATAGGGGAAATGGTTTATCTGTCAACCAAATACCTAAAACCCTACAACCATCAAAGAAACTAGGGCCGAAATATGTAGGTCCATTCCCAATCATTAGAATCATAAACCCAGTAATGGTGGAATTGAAACTCCGAAAATCACTTAGGCAAATCCACCCCATTTTCCATTGCAGCCTCCTAAAGTGAGAGCAACAGTCACCTTTAAGACCAGCTGTTGCTCCCCCTCCCCCTCCCATCATGGTAGAGGGAGAATAACATTTTGAAATAAAAGACATTCTAGATTACACAAAATATCATGGCTCAACCCAGTATCTGGTAGCCTGGAAACACCTCCCACCTTCCCAAACCGAGTGGGTTCACAAACGCCACATTAACACTCCAAAGTTGCTGAAGAAATTTCACACAGAATATCCGAACAAATCCGACTAACCTATATGCCTTTATCTTTATCTCTTCCTCTTTCATCCTGACCCGAATCTCACTCTCTTCTCACCCTGGGTTCTGCCATACTCCTAGGGGGGAGTGCTTGAGGGTTATTGCCTTAGCTTCCTCTATTGCTACAAAGGTAGCACTTTGCTTTCCTGCGTTATTTCTTGTGAACTTTCCCATCACTTACTGTCAGCTAGCAAAGGGAGGGGAAGAATGGAATGCAACCTCCGGTGACTGCTTTATCTACGTGCTCCCAGAGAAGGTGCGAAGAGCTAAACAGCGCAGCTACAGCCAGAGATGGCCCAATGTTATCTCCCTGTTCCCATGAGGAACCAACCACCTGGGGATTGGGCCGTTTGAACTGACCGGATGAACTATGGGTGGGGTTTTGCTTGGGACACTTTTTATCTATCGATCTGAGCGGGAAACCCTCAGATCCTGTCTAGTATGCCTGTTATCAGCTTCTCGTAATAAAAGTTCTACTTTCTTGGGATGAGGAGTTCTACTTTCTTGGGATGAGGTTTTGAAGTGGGCCCTGACACTCATGATCACTTCCTTTCCTGGTGCCTTAACCCCTTAGACCAAACTGGCTCTTGTATAACACACTTATAAGATAAAGGTTTCAAAAATGAGAATACTTTGCAAGCAAATTGGAATCCACAGAGATCCTTTCAAGAGACTTGCTGATCTTGTGGAAATTGAGCACAATTTCTCTCATGTTCCTTCATACATTGATAGCATAATTGAATTAGACTCCATTATTCAACCATTGCAATGGGTGCTCATAACTGAATGTTTGTTCAGCAAATTCAATTATAAAGCAATGGTTGAGCATTAAGACAGAGGGCTTTCCAATTCCCACATCAAAGCATCTTTTTATTTATATGTTACCAATAGATAACCAGTTGAAAATAAACTCATTCATATGCAGAGCTGTTGCTCAGGAGAAAACCACTTCTACAGAAATTGCTTTCTATTTATCCCATCCTTCCTGACTCTTTACTTACTCCATTTTTAAATGAGTATTTACTGACAAGATCTAACTAGGTGGCAGCACTTAACTGACCTATTCTGAATTTGAAATTTCAGCAAAAAACAGCAAATATCTAAGCTCGATCTGGAAGGTGAAAACTACTTTCTGAAACAAATCAAGGACAAACCACTCTTGCGTTGTTGCTAAGTAAATCATATCCAATGAATCAAGCTTAATTCAAAATGTAATCAGCATTCCTACAATTATTGCATTAAAAGTCAAATTAAAGGATACTAACTGAAATCTTTATCTCCAGGCTTTGTAGGATTTTCAGTAATGCCTCACCTGGCTGCTAAGGTTAAGATGTTTTTTGCCTTGGCCCCTTTATATACCCTTCAGGATACAAAAAGCGTGCTATTGCAAATCGTACGCTTGCCAGAATCATTGTTGAAGGTAAGCCCTCCCCCCCCTGGAGAAGGTTGTTAATATTCTGGGGGAATAGAGCACAAGGGGCAGTGGTGGGATTCAAATATGTGAACAACCGCTTCTCTGTGTGGATGCTGCTTCCGGAAGTCCATTCTGGGCCTGGGCAACAAAAAATAGCTAATGGTTCTGCCGATGTGGTGCGAACTGGCTGAATCCCACCACTGACTAAGGGTGGGATTGAAAAAGGCAAGATGGCAGCTGCAAGTACTGTATCTTATTGGAGCCCTACCCTTTTGTAAATTCATAAATGGCATAAGTACATACAAAGGAGATGGGCTTCAATTTGTGGTCATGGCCTCCATGCTTTTATACACCCTAGAGAGACTAATGTTGGCAGGCTAGAGTAAGCGATAGGGGACACACTCATCCATTTGTCCTCTAGTAAGTGGTCTTTTAAGAACTGTCATTTTGTAATAGCAATGATTTTGTGAATATCCAGTTTCTCCAGCAATTATTTTCTGTGGACACTCACAATATGCTCAGTGTGAGAGATTGTGTATAGATAGGAAAGTAATGGAAGATTAGACATTCACAGTCAAGTGTCTGTGGCTAGCTTATTTTATCAACAGCAACTCAGGCCCCAAGGGCAAGAAAACTGAGAAGAACCATTTAAAATCCTTCAAACAGATTTCACTGTAATGAACTCCTTATGAATGAAAATTGGAAATCCCTCTTGTGGTTTCCAAGATTCTGTATTTGCTCAAAGATTACATTAATGACACTTTCTGAAGTCTTGTACTTCTTTATCCTTTGATCCTGCCCAATTGATGCCCTCAAAATATGTGCGCTGTCCAGACATTAAAAAAAAATCAGAATAGAAAAACCAAATAACACAAATGGTAAGTGGATTGTTTACTTACATGTTCATAAAACTTTATTGAAATAGAGGCTGTTACAGACATAGCACGGTTTATTTTATTATTTATTTATCAAATTTGGAAACTGCCCATCTTACTAACAAAGAGACTATGTATTTAAGCAGCGCTGTCAAAATAATGCTATAGTATGAAACAATCAGCAGAAACAAATTCAGAAAATAGAAATAATACTTAGACTTTTATACCACTTCATAGTGCTTTATAGACCTCTCTAAGTGGTTTACAGAGTCAGTCTATTGCCCCCAACAATCTGGGTCCTCATTTTACTGAACTTAGACGGATGAAAGTCTGAGTCAATCTTGAGCAGAATCGAACTCCTGGAATGAGCAGTGAGTTTGGCTGCAGTACTGCATTCTAACAACTGTGCCACCATGGATCTTATGAATGTACTCAGCATCCCTGGATTAGGGCAACAAACTGATCTTAGAAATGCATCTAATTAATATTCATAATGTGAACTGTCTTTATGATCTGTGTATAGATTATATTTGGCATAAAAGAATTCTGCTTGCTGAGCCCCAAACTGAGAGCACAGCTGGCTCAAATGTGCAGTTACCAACCAGTAAGCATGATCTGCAAGCAAGCTGTTTTTCTTGTTGGTGGTTTCGGGGAGAGAAGTCTGAATACAGTAAGTATAAATGCTTACATTCAATGTTCTTTTGTTCTTTTTCCTACCTGGCAGCCCTAAGATGTGTGAGTAATACAACTTCTGGAATCCATCAGAGTTGCCTAACACATCTGGAGGGGATTAAGTTGGTTCAGCATCAATTCATAGAAGCTATAAGACTTGTCGTGAGGTTTGTAGATATTGTTATTGTACAGGAAAACCCTTTGCATTTCCTAGATTAGTGAAAAAATTTGACCTTGCAATTCCCGTATATGTAATGGGATCTAAAACAGATCTGCACTAGCCAATTCATCAATGGGCAGGAGATGTAAAAGAAGGCATTATGGGCAGGAGACGTATGTGACATCACGCATCTCATAAGGTCATTGCTCCAATGATTGCACAACCATTGCATAATTTGCATTGTTTACATGATGACCTCATGCCATACACAATACAGTGGTCACTTATTGGATTCCTGGTCATTTATGGTTGTTCCTTTGACAGATTATTTGAATTTTCAGCTAAAGCACAGAGCAGGATAATTTCAGTCATTTATGATCTATGCATGTCAGGGTTTGCTTCTTGTCTGTCCAATGGGACACTTTCACTGACTTCTCATGTGGCCATGCAGAAGTCAAGAGCAACATTTAAGTTGCTGTCTATAACTGTCTCAATGAAAGATTTCTCTATGGAATGATATGATTTCTCAACAATTCACCATTCTCTTACAGAGTCGGATTGATGTGTACCTATCACGATTCCCAGATTATACCTCTGTGAAAAATATAGTCCATTGGAGTCAGGTATAGTAACTGCAAGTGAAAAAAAAGTATTTCAACATATCTGCCTTTGATAATAGTATGGTGGAGTTTTGCTTGATTGGAAGAACACTAGCTTGATCCACAACTAGGATGTGGTGGACCATGAGTTGCCACCAACTAGAATATTAAGATTATGAAGAAGTTCTGGAGTGGCATGTCCTCGAGTGAAAATGTTTGTAAGGGCCCAGAATTTGCCAGTTTGGTATGAGGTGGTGGCCTAGAAACCAGTACATTGTAAGTTGTACTCCCACTTTAAGCATGAAAGCTGGCTAGGTGACTTTGGGCCAGTGACTCTCTCTCATCACAGCCACCTGTGGTTGTTATTCTGAGTGGTTATTCTGGGGGAAAATAGAAGGCAGGAGTAATAAATATGCTCACCACCTTGAAAATATGTTTTTTTTTTTGTGTGTGTGTGTATGTATACATATATACTACACACACACACACACACACATGTACAGCTTTACACTTTTCCACATACAAACAGAAACAGAGTAAAATAGAGATATTAAGTTGCTGGCCTGAATTTTTTCAGCAATTTTATCATAATCACTTACTGAATACCAAAATATAACAATCACTTCCAAAGTGGTCATTCCCCATGACATCATTATTATGCCCCCAGCAGTCCTTGGTGACCAAAAACTCTTACTTTAAAAAATCCCCTACATATGAAAAGTTTATACATTCTGGATAAGAGGAGAAAGCAGTTGTCCAGAGAGGGGATAAAAAGGAATTTAAGCGCAGTTGTCCAGTTAATGCTCAACAGAAGCTTGGGGCTGACATTCCTGGTTTTGGCTGTTCTTATTTGGCTTATTGTTTTCTTCCAGTGTAGAATTAGGGGGAAAAAACCCAGTCATGGACAATTATGTCATCTATCCTAGAACGTGCATGTCTTGTAGAGAAAAATGAAGAAAGCAATGTATAATTCAGGGGATACAAAACAGGAGCAAATTTAAGAGTTTTGAAACTGTTCATCACCCATTGCCCTTAAATATGGTTGGAATAATGGAGCATAGGAATTCAGTCCACAATCCTTGGCCTGCAAAAGCCAACATCGCTAAGAATGTTGCTAGGTCTTTTTCCTTGGTGTGAACAGCATGTACTCTCTCTGGAGATAGATTATGGTTACCCTGTGAAATGAAATTACTTAGAAACAAAACTTGAAATTTGCAGAACTGTACAACCCTCTGACTTTGTGTCTATGATCTGCTAGATGGAATAGCAGTACAATTGAAATGTCATTATCTGCAATCTGCAGTAGGTCATCAATGTATCACAGTTGTAAAACCACAGAGCTATTAGGGAATTGAAGAGTGATTAATTTGACCTAAAGACCTGCTGCATCCCAGACAGAACTTTGCATGTATCCTTTCATTGTTTTGTTCTCTTCCAAAGTAAAGGCAAATGGATATTCAGATTTGGAATGATAAAAAAAGACAAAGAGCAATAGAAGGAGAATCTCTTTTTTGATGTTCATAATTCTTCTGTGAGTTCAGTGATTACCTTTTTGTGAATGATTTTTCTTTGTTTGCTTCTTTTTTCTTTTTGTTTATTACTCTGACAAAAAGGTCAAATATATAAAATGGAAAGAGGAACACATAACTAAAACAGAATACCAGCAAATAGCCCAAATCTACAAAGTGGGAGTCAGGAAATTTCCTTCAATATATAAGGAAAAAGAATGTGGGATAGACAGTATCAACACCAGATGGATTCACAATTGGCTGACCAACTGCACTCAGCATGTATTTCTCAATGAAACTACATCTATATGGAGGGAACCATGCAATGGGGTACCTTGAGATTTTGTCTTGGGATCAGTACTCTTCAACATCTTCATAAATGATCTAGATGAGGGAATAGAATGGGAATGCATGAATGCATGAAATTTACAGATGGCACCAAGGTAGATGAAACACTATGGAAGATAAATTCAAAATTCAGAAAGATCTTGAAGACTTGAACATTAGGCCCTTTCCAACAAGATGCAGTTCCTTGGTGAGAATAGTAAGGTCTTGCACTTAGGTCAGAAAAACAAAAAACATAGTTACAGAATTTGTGGTACCTGACACAACAGTAGTAACTGAGAGATCTAGATGTCCTAGTGGACCACCACTTAAGTATGAGTCAGCAATATGCTACAGCTGCCCAAAAAGTTGTAACAGTCCTGGGCTGCATCAACAGATGGATAGCATCAAGATCACAAGAAGCGATAATACCTTTTTATACTGCACTAGTGAGACCACAGTTAGAATACTATATACAGTTTGCACATAGTTTGGCACAAACGTTTGTTGTGGTCACCACGATAGAAAAAAAAGATGTTGAGACCCTATAAAATATGCAAAGAAGAGCAACCAAAGATGATAAGAGACTAAATTATATGATGAATGGTTGAGGGAACTAGATATGTCTAGCCCATGGGTGTCAAACTCGATCACGTGACATATCGTGATGTATCGTGACATTTTTTGCCTTTGTGGAGCCGGGGTGGGAGTGGCCTGCATGTGATGCATCCGGCCTGCAGGCTGCCAGTTTGACATCCCTGGTCTAGCCTATCAAAGGGAAGGATTGAGGGGACATCATAGCTGTGTTCTAATACTTGAAGAGCTGTCAAAAGAAGAAGGCATTGACTTATTTTCCAAAGCACCAGAGGGCAGGACAAGAAGTAACAGGTGGAAGCTTGTTAAAGAAATCTCCAACCTAGAAGTAAGGATAAATTTTCTGACAGTGAGAACAATTAATCAATATGCTTACCTCCCAGAGTTGTGAGAACTCCATCACTGGAGGTTTTCAAAAATAAAATGGACAACCATTTGACCCTGGTAGTATAAGGTTTCCTGCCTAATCTTGAGGACTGGGTAGGACTAGAAGACTTCTGATGTCCTGTCCACACTATGATTCTGTGTTTTGAGGATGTCCTTAGTTTCTGCTAGATATCCATATTTTCCTTGGAGACATTCCAGGGGGCATCTGATGTGGACCAATTTACACAGTGAGTCCAGCAGCACTGTTCTGGTCCCTGGTACACATAAGCACTCTTTCACACATTGCATTATTAAAGGTAAACATAACACAAATCAAGAACTCTCTGAGATGTGCAACCTTTCACTAATTGCAATTTAAATCTAATAAAACATGTAAAAAAGACCTTAATCTTAATTCTGACCCTAAAAAGTAGTGCTTTTATTACAGCATAAGGAAGAGTTCTAATGAAAGGTTGGGAGGCAATGAAAATTTGTCTTGGGGACCTGGAGGTGTATGGTGAGATAGGTGAAAGATATATTATTACTTAGATAATATCAGTGCTTTTTTTGTAAAAAGAAAAGGTGCCAGAACTCACACATGTCATACAACCTGCCTTGCCTACACTACAAGGTTCCATCCAAAAAAGGTGCCGGAACTCCGTTCTGGGCGTTCTATGACAAAAAAAGCCCTGGATAATATACAACAAATCTATTGTCGGAGAAATTGAATCCAACATGTAAGCATCTCTGTTTCTCTCATCAATTGTCCTTGGTGTGAAAGTTAGAGCTGCATTATTGTTTTGGAAGTGCAAGTTTGTGTTTTGTTGAAGGGTCTATATACATATCCAAACATTGTTTTCTTTTATTTTCTAGACAGCTAAATCAGGTCGATTTGCATATTATGATTATGGCTCAAAAAACAAAGTTATATACAACCAGGTAGGAATTTAATGGGTTGTGGGTATAATTTTGGAATAGAATTGTTGGAAAGCCCCCTTCAATATATAGGTATTGGTCCATTTAAAGGTTTATGGTTCTGTTATGTTCTCTGATGGCATGTAAAACAAACTGGGCAATCTACTACTGAAAAAAAAGGGAAGAAAAAGTCACCCCATAAAGATGTTTCTGTCCCAATACTAAGCTATAGCCTATTTAAAATTGGTATAGATCATGAATAGGCAATGACTTTAACTCTAAAATTGACACTGGTTGCTGAACAGTGAAACGAAGATTTCACATGCACAGAATCCCAAATGGACAAAATATCTTTTACACTTTGATTCCCAGGAAGTGATCAGAAAGTATAAAGACATCAAATAGCTATTCAGAACTATCTATAATTTCTTTTTTTAATAATATTTTATTAATTTTCCAATTTTACATTTGAATATTTAAAAAGCAATGTGGTGACTGGATTACAATAGTTCAATAACAAAATCTTAGTGCAAATCTCAGGTTACAACATCAAATATTTCTTCTCTTTTTCCCTTAACATTTACTGTCTCATATTAGGTTAGTACATTTCTAATTATATCAACTCAATAAGAACATCATTATTACATTTATCAATAAATTTTTAGCTTATACATATTTTAATTACATTCAATCTTCATAAACAATCCATATTCTGTTATTGATTTTTACTCAATTTTTAATTTCTTATCAATATTCCAATTTAACCTTTGATATTTATGATTTTCAGACTTTGGGTAACCAAAATTTCCCTTATCTCACTTCATAACAAACTATAATATCCAAAATACATATTTTAGCTATTTGAATATAATCTTGTTCTATTTCCTAAGAGTTATCTATTTCCCATCATATTAAATCATCTACTTAATAACACAATATCCCCTTTAATAAATCAAAAGCATTATATATATATTGCCTGGGTTAATCAATAAATCAAACATATTCATAATATTTAACTTTCTTTTCCCTTTTAAGTCTAATTTTTAAATATTAAGCCAATAAAATCCTTATTTTCAACTAGTTTCCAAATATTATAAATCTAATAACCAAAATTCCCCTTATCTCAACATCTCCCTTTAACCCTCTAATTGGCAATATAAAATCCCCTCTAATGAGTCAAAATCCCAGTTTTTTCAACCTTATTCTAGCTTTCTTCCTTTGCCAACTAGGCTTCCATATCAGCACCTTTAAATCATCAAATAGATCTCCCTCTATTCTTACATGTATTATTTGAATTAAAGGAGACCATTTGATTGCCAGCTTTCTGGAAGGACTAGCCCATTTGTATTCGTTAAATTGTCTCCCTGTTATTTCAGTTCCCCATGTTTGCTCTAATATATTTGTCTTCAATTCAATCTGTTCTACTTCTTTCTCAAATTTCTTCTGATTTATATAGAAAGTCATTTCAATTTTCAATGTTGTCACTTCCTTTTCTGGATTTTCCATCAGGTGTATTTGTTGGTCAATTTTGTTCTCTGTCTTCATGTTTGGTTGTCCCGCTTCTTCTGTTATCTTCTGCATTGTTGGTTCTTTGGTTGTAGTCAAAATTTGGCTTTGTGCATCTAAGCTGGCATCTTGATCTTTTATTTTAGGTCTTATTTTATCACAAGCTAAAACAATGCTTTCATGTATTGCTTTCAACATAGAAAGAATCTTTTCCTGGTCTTCATTCATCTCTTTCACTTATTTGTAAATAGTTTTTCTAGTAAAAGTTATTTATTAAGCAAAAGTCAGTAAAGGTTTACATTCACAGTTCAAGTAGGCCAATTTTGTTGCCCAGCTGTTCTCTTACAGCTAAATCTTCTCACAGATGGTTCCAAGGTCAGGAAGGTCTTATCTAAGGTCTGGGGCTTTGAGCTAAGTCTCTTTTTAGGAAATAACAAATTGCAATACCAAGCTTCACCACAAGATGTCACCGATGTCGGCTTCCGGTTCCGGATCGCGACACGCGCAGTCGCACGGAGAGAGCCGTCTCTCCCACCGGCTGCTTTCCCTTCGCCGGTAGACTCTTAACCGGGTCGAAAGTCGCCCCGTAGAGGCGACCACCGCTTGAGGAGGCTTCTGCTTGACTGGGGAAGAGCGGCAGCTCTCCTTAGTTCAAGCTTTCTCCTTAGGGCCGTCGGAGGAAAAGATCGCCCAGTAAAATGGACGATCACTTCGTCGCACCAGCTGAAAGCCAGAAGAACAACTAAGCGTAAAGAACCCCCGTGGAGAACCCGGGTGAGAACTTTCCTACCCCTTTTTTCCCTAATTATTCTCCTGTCAAAAGCTTTTGTGTTTGAATTACTTCCCTGCTGTGAGGGAGCAGCGTCTGGGCATTCGGGAAAAATAGCTTTGGAAAAAAAAAAGAAAAAAAAACCAGTCAACTTTTATGGACTATTTAAATTCTGGAATACTGAGGGTACCTGAAAACATTTTATTCTTGATTATTATTGTTGCAACTACGCATCTATTATTTTGGAGAGGCCTTTTTTTTATTATTTTTTCAACACAAAATAAAAAATCTATTAATTTGGAAAGAAAAGAAAGATTTTGTGGTCTGCTGAGGACATCTCGTGTCGAAAGGTGGTACTGCAACTGTATATTTTTTTATGGCTGGGAATGGCTATGACCTTCAAAAGATGATAAGCATAAGATAACTGAAGCAGCTGGTCTATTGAAAATTGGAGGTGAATATTTGTTTGATGTCTATGAAATAGAGCCTTTTCTAAAAGATTAAAAAATCTTTCTACCACTGTTATGGAATCTAACACACAGCTGGACTATGAGCTCATATTGGAAATAATTCTGGAAGCCAGAGAGGATATGAGAGCTTATTTTCAAAACTTGACAGTTCAATTTACAGACCGAAAGACAGAGCAGAAGGAGCAGATCGGCGCCAAAGAGATTAGTGAACAATATGTACAACCTAAAGAGGAACTACGTCAACAACTCAATTATGAAATTGCATGGAGAGAAACTGTGGAAACCAAAGAACAAATTAATTTTATACAACTCCAAACGCAATCTATGGAGAAGCCTGATGATCAAGGAATAACTTTAACGGAGATGTCTGAAGCACTAACATCAATAGTGATTGACACTCACATACAAGTTATTGAAAATTGTGAAAAGATGGAGAAACAACTGACAAATATAACATGGAATAAAACGGCTTTTACCATCCAAAGGCTACTAGAAGAAAGGAAAGAGAACTTTGATCAATTTGAAGCGTTAAAGAATATGGACCCTTTAATATCGTGGTTTGATGATACAGGAACTCTATTATGGAAACCGTTATGGCACAGAAAGAAACCTAGAGTTAGACTTAAAAATGTATTTTAAAGTTTTATTTAATGGGTTTAAAAAGGTTTTGATTCTTTGACTGAGTTAATAAGTAATGGAACACGTGAAATTTCTAAGAGGATACCCTTTGTAACAATACTTTGTTTTAGACATGATAATTACTGGAGAGGTAAACTTTATTTACTGGTTTAAAAAGATTTTCATAGATATAGATGAACTGATAGAATACATACTTAAATTAGATAGAAATTTATTTGTTGGTTTGATATTTTTACTTTAAGATAATTATTTTGAAATAGAAGGAGAACAAGAGGGATGGGTATTAGAGAAGAAATGGTATTAATGAAGAAAATACAAGAATATTATTGCGGAAATAATATACTAGATATAATTACTAGGTTAAAAAAAAAAAAAAAAAGGATACCCGAAGTGTTAATAATATGTATATCTAAGGCCAATTGGAATATGGTAATTGTAAGTTAGTAAAGCTTAAAACAGGACTGGGATTTTTAGAATTGAAATGTGAGTGATATTTGATAGGTTTGTTTGAAGCTTATATAGAAATGCATTAATCTGAATATGTAAGACTAAATGAGGGAATTAGGGAATTTTAAATGAATTGATTTGGGCTATATATTTGTGATTGTTTTTCTTTTTTTTTTTTGGGATGTTCAATATACCCACCTCCACGGTGGTTCCTAAGCACTTTGATGTAACCCCTTTATCCCTATAAAATCTAATAAAATATATTTTAAAAAAAAAAAGATGTCACCGATGTCATTTAGAGTTTTTTGAGTCCCGAATTTTTCTAATTCTTTTTCCAATTTTATTTCTTTTTTTGTAGATAAAAACAAAAGTCTCCAATAGAAATAGGAAAATTTTTAGTCCCCATGTTTCTGGAACATATAAATCCAGTTAGATTAAAGTTGTTCTTTTTAATGCTTTGATTCCCCTGGGTAGTCAGACGCCGCTATTCTTAGAGGGTGGGATAGAAATTCCCTTCCCTCTCTCCTCACAAGGGGGAAGATACTTCAAACAGCCTTTACAGGAAAAGAAGGTACTTAGGGTAAAGAGAAGATCAGATCTCACCCAGTTTCATCCGCGTTGCTTTCAAAGTGCTTGATAGTAAATTTGACTTCGGCTGTCTGCAGCCTAATGATGAGCCATATTGCTATGGCCGATCTTTTCTCCACCAGTTTGGAGGGCTGCCCCAGATCAAGCAGAAGGGCTGCCACCCTCCTGTGATCAAGCGGGGGTCCTCTCCTCGTTTGTCGCCCCTACAGGGTGACTTTTGATCCTTTCCAGGGTCCCCCAGTGAAGGAAAATCGGATGTGGAAGACGGAGTCGCCTTCCAAGTGTCCGCAGTGGCCGCGTCGGCAAACCAGAAGTCAGAACTATCTATAATTTCTCATCTATGATGTACTGTAGATGTTCAGCTTTATTCAACAATGACTAAAAATAACTATCAAGTATCTTGCTCCAGGAGATTAGTTTCTTCAAGAAGTTTCCACTGAAGGATTTGATGTGTAACCTGTCCACATGCGATTACTGAGAATGAGAAATCAATGTTGTTCTGAAACTCTTAAGACAGGCATCATGATAAATGCTTTTATTTTAGTGCAACCAGCATGGATAATGATAAGAGCACCTTATATTTCCCAAATTAATATGAAAATTCCATTGATTACTACCATGGATAAATATGAAAATCTTACTGTGATCCTGCGTAAATTTGTAACAGTTTTTTCTTCCAATGAGAAATAACTGATCTGACATCTATGGAGATTCTCAGTCATCCAGGTCATAGTTGTCCCAAAGGTGTTTTTTCAGGAGGCAACTGGACTTCCTTGTTTTTCTTTGAAGTCTTCAAAGAAAAACAAGAACGTCATGTTGCCTCCTGAAAAAGTACCTTTCGGACTGATTTGACATCAAGCTATAAGAGAGGCACTCCTCATACCATATTTGACCTGAGACCCTTGAGTGTGATCTGTCATGCTCCCTCCATAAGTTGACACACTGAAATCTATCAATGTGTTGGAAGGAAAAAAGTATTAAATATATAAAGAATAATCATATTAATTGCATTTAATTAATGTAAAAGTAATTTTAATTTCAATTACATTTGATCAATTTTAGCTTTTGTTTTGGCTTTATTATCAATATTAGCTTTTGTTTTGGATCAGTTCATTTGGACTGATCCAAAGAAAGTAAAGGAAAGTGAAGTGAAAAAACAAAACAAAAATTGTGCTCAGCTGTAGTATGGAAAGAGGACAAGGGCTGAGATCATAATGTATTTGTACATCAACATACCAGTCCATTGCTATAAAAGTTCACTGTACCAGAAGAGTACCTAACCAAACTTTGCTGATCTTAGATTGCTAACCAGAATTAATGTGGGTTGTTCTTAAATGTTAAACAACAAGAAAATCTATAGGCTTCCTGAACCAGCAAGTGAAATAACCAAATAAATAAAAATATATTTACACACTGCATCCAAGCAGCCACCAAAAGTTGAGGTTGACATAAGGTGAATAGATAAATAATAAACAGATATCTATTGGACTGAATTTTTAATTAGTTCATTTTCTTTCTCACCCTGTTTTTTAAAATTGAGCCTCCAGATTAATTTACTGTATTAATTACCATGAATTAAAGTATATGTGAAGATATTGTCTTGTTGATTACTATATTATTTATTTTTTTCTCAAACAATTCCTCCATACAACATAGAAGCATTAAAAACAAATTTAATTTGTTAATTAATTAATTTGAATTTAAATATATGAGAATGCTTACTACGTTATTCATTTTTTCACAGACAATTCCTCCTCTGTATGACATTGAAGCAATTACCATCGCAATAGCAATGTGGAGTGGAGATCAGGACTGGGTTTCCCAACCCTCTGAAATTGCACAATTGCAACTTCAAATTACTAATCTCATTCATAAGAAGAAGTTTCCCGAGTGGAACCACTGGGATTTCATTTGGGGCCTTGATGCTGCTTCCTGTTTGTATACAGAAATACTTGCTTTGATGGCAACATTGTAGGAAGGGGAGATGAGCATGGTAGTGTCATGGTTCCAATAGATGAGACCAGCAAAAGAAAACTCCAAGGCAAAAAGTTTCCTTAAAGAACATGTTTATTTGGCTACGTAGTATCAGCACAATCAAAAGTGAAACCAAGACTGAAGTTCCCTCCCAAAGGTTACAATGTTACAAAGTTGAACTTCCCACCCCAGTAATAGGTCATAAATCAGATTCCCCAATTAGCTACTTGAGCAGGCTTTCTAATGGAAGCCTTAGCCCACCAAAATGCAATGACCTTGGTTCCCACAGAACATTTTATTGTTTTGACTAAGATAAAAAATACTCATCCCCCCTCCTAATTCTGTGGCAACCGAAAACGAAGGGAAAATGACTTCAGCCAAATTTGTTGTAGAGTTGACAGGTAGGTTGTGGTAGCTAATAATCAGGAGTTTGGTAGCATTTTTTATGACTAGAAATTTTTTATTAAAGGCATAAGATTTGGTGAACTATAAATGACTTCATCAGATGCATTGAGTGGCTATGTTTTGTAGGATCAAGATAGGCAGATGTTGATAATTGTTGGTGTAAAATATATTGCCACAGGATGTAAGCTATTCCTAGCAAAGCTGCCTTTTACAATTGACTGATGGAGTTTTTGCCAGTGCTTTTTTTCAGCTAATAGTTTTATTGTTTTCTCAAGATATAAAATACAAAGAGAAATTAAAAAAAGTAATAGAAAACTAGAAGAAAGGGAAGAGAAAAGAAAAAAGTGTAAAGAGGGAAAAGAAAAGAAAAAGGCACCAACTTCCGACTCTCTTTAGCACAGTTAGAAGATAACAACATTACAATCACAACTTTTTACTTTTACACAACAATATGTACAAACCATTTCTATAACAATAAACCTATCTAATTAGCAAAAATAAAATCAAGATTCCATTTTTCTTTTTCATTGCAAGCACAAAATCTGGAAGCAATTTCAAAATAGAAATAGAATTAGATATATTTTCTTTTTTGGACAAAAGAATCAGTTTGACTACCTCTGCTTTTCTTTGCTGTGGGGAATAATATATTCCTCTATTGACTCATTAATCTTTATCATAATTCATATTAAGGGAATCCTCTATATAATTTCAAAGGGTTTTTTTAGCCCCAAAGGGAGAAAACACTTTTCCTATTTCCCTTGAATATTTTACTAACTTTAAACAATACTCAAATATTATATATAAAAGGGAAAACCAAACAAAACAAAACAACAACAACAACAATAAAGGAAACCTCTTCATTTTAAACTCAGAACCCAAAACTACATTAGGACTTTCTCAGCATTACATTTAAAAAAACCCAGAGGACATACATTTACAAACTCATTGTATACACATAAAGCTACCTTAATGTTTTCTTTCAATACATATGTCAAAGCTTATAAAAAAATCCATCCTAACTAATTAAATCATTAAATTTAAGTCATTCCCTCTAGCTTGTCTTCATAGAATGACATCTTCTTTTTCTCAAGGGTGTCTATCAAGTCTCTTTTCTTCAAGAGGTTCTCAGTCTTATTTATATCCATAAAAAGAATGTCCCAAGATAGTTTTGTTAAACATTGTAGATTAATCTGGAGCAAATCCTCGTAGAATAAAGTTTACATCTCTAAGATGTCTATCATATCTTTTTTTTCTCAAAGAGTTCTCGGCCTTATTGATATCCATGAGGAAAAAATCCCAAACTTGACCTCTTAAGAGTTGTGATTTTACTTGATGCTCTCGTTTCAGTTGCACTGGGAGGATCATATTCAAACCATTGTCATAATAGAAGCTGATGTCAGCTTCCAAAGGTACAGTTAGGTTATTTGTGTTGTCCAGCATTAGTAGAATTGACACAGTAGATTGATAGTTTTTTTCAGTGGGTTGATAATCTTCTTTTTTAATATCCTCTGTATCATTAGCATCTTTAAACCCTAGGTGATTTATAGTATAATTAATTTCCTGTATAGACTTTTGGAAGATTTCTTTGATGGCAGACTCCAGCTCAGAGTTAAATATCTTCATGTTTAACTTCAGCTCCCTCTAGTAGCCAAAAGATGTTATTTATTTCTTTATTTTTTGTTTTGTTTTTTCCTTTCCTTTTTCTGGCCAATCAGAGTTTATGAAAATTGGAGAATTTCAACCACCACAACAGAATACAGGGCTACAAACTATTTTAAAAGTAGAAAATTAAAAGCCACAACTTTTATCCTTATATTTCAAAAGAAAAAATACTCCACGCTTCCTTCTTTTGGCCTACAGCAACCCTCTTCCTTGTCATTTAACAACAAAGGAGCCTCAAAGATGGCGTATAGCTTCAAAAAGGAGTGGTAAGCTGTAACTAAAGAGAGCCTCTTTTATCTCATAAAGATAATAGTCTCATAAATTGATTAAGAAATGAAGGGCGCGACTTCCGGTTTGCCATCGTGGCCACCGCGGCCGCTGGAAGGCGAGCACCATCTTCCGCGTTCGGTTTTGCTCCATTGGGGGACCCTGGAAAGGGTCAAAAGTCGCCCTTGTAGGGGTGACGAGCAAGGAGGAGATCCCCGCTTGATTGCGGGAGGGCGGCAGCCCTCCTGCTCAATCTGGGGCAGCCCTCCAAACTGGCGGAGGAAAGACCGGCCATAGTAATATGGCCTGTCACTAGGCTGCAGACAGCTAAAGTCAAACTTACCACCAAGCACTTCGAAAGCAATGTGGTGAGATATGATCTTCTCTTTACCCTAAGTATTTTCTTTTCCTGTAAAAGCTGCCCGAAGTATCTTTCCCCCTGTGAGGAGAGAGGGAAGGGAATTTCTATCCCACCCACCCTCTAAGAATAGCGGTGACTGACTACCCAGGGGAATTAAAGCACTAAAAGAATATCTTTAATCTAATTGGATTTATATGTTCCTGAAACTTGGGGACCAAAATTTTTCCTATTTTTATTGGAGACTTTTGCTTTTATCTACAAAAAAGAAATAAAATTGGAAAAAGGATTATAAAAATTTTGGACTTAAAAAACTTTAAACGGCATCGGTGACATCTTGTGGTGAAGTTTGGTATTACAACTTGTTATCTCCTAAAAGAGACTTGGCTCGAAGCCCAGACCTTAGATAAGACTCTTCTGACCTTGGCACTACCTGTGAGAAACTCAGCTGTAAGAGAACAGCTGGGCGGCATAACTGTCCTACTTGAATTGTGAATGTAAACCTTTACTGACTTTCAGAGTTATATGTGGGCAATTGCCTTCCTATCTCTTTATTTGAGGAATATTGGTTACTATATGAGATGATGAAATACCTTGGACTATAAAATCTTGCTTGACAAATGACTTCTACTATAAAGACTATTTATAAACATGTGAAAGAGATGGATGAGGACCAGGAAAAGATTCTTTCCATGTTGAAAGCAATACATGAAACTATTCTTTCAGCTTGTGATGAAATAAGATGTTACAGAAAACAACAAGAAGTTAGCTTAGATATACAAACCCAAATTCTGACTACAACTAAAGAACTAACAACGCAGAAGGTAACAGAAGAAGTGGAACAATCAAATACTAAGACAGAGGACTCAATTGACCAACAAATACAGTCAATGGAATATCCAGAAAAGGGACTGACAACACTGAAAATGGAAATGACTTTCTATATAAACCAGAAGAAATTTGAGGAGCAAGAAGAACAGACTGAATGGAAGATAAACATACCAGGACAATTATGAGGATTTGGAATAATAGGGAGACAATTTAAGGAATACAAATGGGCTAGCCCTTCCAAAAAAATGGCAACTAAATGGTATCTCTTATTCCAAACAATATATATATAATAATAGAGGGAGATCTATTTGATGATTTAAAAATGTTGACATGGAAGGCTAGTTGGCAAAGAAAGAAAGCCAGAATAAGGCTGAAGAAAATTGGGGTTTTGATTTATTAGAGGGGATTTCATATTACTAATTAGAGGGTCAAAGGGAGAAGTTGAGATAAGGGAAATTTTGGTCATTAAATTTAAAATATTTGGAAATTAGTCAAAAATAAGGATGCTATTTGTTTAATACTTAAAAATTAGACCCAAAAGAAAAAAAATTATGAATATGTTTGATTTATTGATTAACTCAGACAATATATATAATGGGCTTTGATTTATTAAAGGGGATACTGTATTATTAATTAGATGATGTAAGATGGGGGGAAATAGATAACCTTTAGGAAATAGAACAAGATTATACCCAAATAGATAAGATGTGTATTTTGAATATTAGATTCTGTTATGAATTGAGATAAAGGAAACTTTGATTACCTAAAACCTGGAAATTATAAATATCAAATGTTAAATTTGAATATTGACGGGAAACTAAAAATTGGGAAAAACTAATAACAGGACATTGATTGAATGTAAAGATTGAATGTAAAAGTAATTAAGATATGTATAAACTAAAAATGTATTGATAAATGTAATAATGATGTTTTTATTTATTTGATATAATAAGAACTGTATTAGCTTAAATATGAGATAGTAGATATTGTCAGAACCCATATCTATAGGGTCTCTTATTCTTTTTCCCCTCCTCCATTTCTTTCTCTTTGCCTTTCATCCTGACCCGAATCTCACTCTCTTCTCTTCCTGGGTTCTGCCATATTCCTAGGGGGGAGGGGGAGTGCTTGAGGGTTATTGCCTTGACTTCCTCTATCGCTACAATGTAACACTTTGCTTTTCTGCATTATTCTTCTGTGAACTTTCCCATCCCTTAATGTCAGCTAGCAAAGGGAGGGGAAGAATGGAATGCAACCTCCGGCAACTGGTTTATCTCTGTGCTCTCAGGAGAAGGTGTGAAGAGCTGCCAAAACATAGCAGCTACAACCGGAGATGGCCTGATGTTATCTCCCCTTTCCCATGAGGAACATGGGGATTGGGCCATTTGAACTGACCGGATGAACTATGGGGTGGGGTTTTGCTTGGGACACTTTTACTTATCGATCTGAGCGGGAAATCCTCAGATCCTGTCTAGTATGCCTGCTATCAACTTCTCCTAATAAAAGATCCTTTTGGAAGAAACTGCTTCCACGAGTTCTACTTTCTTGGGATGAGGTTTTGAAGTTGGCCCTGACATTAGACAGGATCTGCAGTAACAGTCAACCTGGAAGAAAGACCCTTGCTGGGGGACTTTGCAAAAATATCCATGTCGGGCACCGGAGCAGGGAAGGAGGAATCCACCGCAAAGGGGGAGCCCCCCTGCCGGTCGGAGCCCTGCCAACTGTCCAGCTCCGAAACTTCCTACACATCAGAAGAAGAGGTAGTGGAGGTGTGTAGCCACAAACCTCAGTGGTCGATGGGCATTGGGAAGAAGGACGACTGGGAGAAAAAGGTGAGAAAGGTAACCTTCCGACGGGGTAGCCACCAGCCAGGTTGGAAGCAGGAGGTAGAACAATCCCTCCATCTCAGTGAAGATGATGAATACCGCCCTGGTCATCCGAGCTGGATGCTGGAGCAGGTGATCGACATGATCAACTCCCTCAAGGAGGAGAGGCCCGACCCATGCGCTGGAACCATCCACCTGGGTTGCAGCAAGAAGGACACCGAGGGAGAGTCTGAAGCTGAGGCACCGGGGACGTCCAGCGGGATGACCGAACCCACTGCAGTCACCATGGCCGCTCCTACTCCTCGCCGCACCGCAGCCGCCAGTCGAGAGGGGAGACGCCACAAGAAGAAGAAAAAGCAATGGTCCATCCAGAAGTTCCCACCACTAGATGTAAAGTTTCGAGGGGAACCGCGATGCCTAGAATTTTTCCTGACCCAGATCTTGAACTATATGGAGGAGTATGGCCAGGACATCCCCACTGACCACGCCCGAATCTACATCATACAGGCAGCCCTGGACGGCATCACAGCCGACTGGGTCGTGGACTTGTATGATGCTGATGCCCCGGAGCTACTGAACTTCAATCAGATCATGTTCTCCCTCAGGCGCAGGTTCGAGGACCCATTGGCAGACCGGAAAGCCTGGGTATACTCGGCAGACGCCCAGTGGCCGAGTATACCCAGGAGTTCAGGACCATTGCCAGCAAACTGAATTGGCCAGAAGACATCTTACTCAGCCATTTTAAAGATGGCCTGAATTATGACCTCTACAATGCCTGCCTTCCCCGGGGAGACCCACACCGACTGCAGGACTGGTACATCCTGGCCGAAGAAGCGGAGATCGACCTAGCCAAGAGACACTGCAGAGGGAAGCCCTGGGGAAAATCGCTGCCAAAGCTGCCCTGCGAGGCCGCAAAACTGCAACCCACTGCCAAAAAACCCACCGGCTGTTTCAGATGTGGAAAAGAAGGGCACCACGCTGCAGAATGCCGCTCAAGCACCCCACGCAAAAAGTCAGACCGGGCCCCAACCGGGAAATCCGGAAGATCGCCCGCCAAACCACGGGAGCCAGCCATGAAGGGCACAGAGGCTGTCGACTTCCCCGCCACAGCCCAACGAGGGAAGGGAACTCTGGCCTAGACTGCAGGAGCATCCAATTCATCAGACGACAACTCCGAGGACGAACCCCTGGTAAGTGGACCCATCGTGTCCCTCCATACTAGCCCCCTCCATGCCCGAAGCTGTAGAAGTTAGGGCACTGATTGACTCTGGGTGCATGCGTTGCCTTATCAGCCCAACACTAGTAGGAAACCTGGGCATTCCGGTGAGGCTGAGAGAACCGATTTCCTTCGGTCAAGTACATGGGTCCATAACAGGGGAAATGCCAGCCACCCTAGCCATGTTGCCAATACAGCTCACTCTGGGGGACCACATAGAGACTATAACATTTGTGGTAATCCCGGGCATGGAATGCCCCATAATCCTGGGGATGGCATAGCTAGCAAAATGGAACCCCCGGGTGGATTGGAGGACAGCGGAGCTCAGATTCCCCAAGGGAGAATGGCCAAAGATGCCAAATCATGGGGTCCCACGAGATACCTCAACTGAGAAGGTAGCAGTGGGAGAGGAAAAAGAATTGCCCGAAAAACCTGAAGAATACAGGTATACAGAATACAGAGATCGGATGAGCTGCCACCCCATCGACTCACCGACTGCGCAATAGAGACCAAACCCAGAGTGAAACTCCCAAAACCCAGACTGTACTCCATGAGCCCCAAAGAATTGCAAGAGATGCAAAAGTTCATAGATAAAAACCTAGAGAGGGGGTTCATTCAGCCAGCATCACCAAAAGTAGCCATCCCGGTCCTATTTAGAGAAAAAAGGACGGAACTCTTCGCCTCTGCGTAGACTATAGGGCCCTGAATGCCATGAGCGAAAGCAATCTATACCCTCTCCCCCTCATGAAGGACATGCTGTCCCACCTATCGAAGGGGAAGATCTTCACTAAATTAGATCTGAGGGAGGCTTATTACCGCATTAGAATAAAAAAAGGGGACGAATGGAAAACTGCTTTTAATTGCCCCATGGGTGCTACCAATTCAAGGTCCTGCCCTTTGGACTGCAAGGAGCCCTAGCAGTTTTCATGCAGCTGATAAATGATGTGCTGCGGGAGCACCTGTACAAGGGCATACTGGTTTACCTGGATGACATCCTCATATTCACAGAGACTATGGAGGAGCACGTGAATCTAGTCAGAGCCATTCTAAAGAAATTGCGGGCCGCTCACCTTTACACCAAACTATCAAAATGCGAATTCCACAAGGAAAAGATAGACTACCTAGGGTACCGCATATCTCCCGAGGGCATAGAAATGGACCCTGAGAAAGTCCGAGCAGTGCTGGAATGGGCACCACCCCTCACAAGAAAGCAATTACAAAGCTTCCTGGGGTTCGCCAATTTCTACCGCCAATTTATCCCCTCATTTGCCCAAATAGCTTTGCCGATCACGAACCTACTAAAAACCAAGGGGACCGACCATAAGAACCTACAAGCGCTCAAAGCACCCAGGAAACTCAGCCCTAAGCAAGCACTTTCACCGTTTCAATTTCACTATCAAACATCTGCCGGGGGGGGGAAGAATTTCTTAGCTGACGCACTATCCCGCATGCCCCAATACAAAAACACCCGGCCCAGCATCACAAAACCACTCATGCCCAAAATACAATTGGCGGCACGAGTAACTACCCGAGCATAAGCAAAGCTGAAAAAGCCATTAGCCAGTCAAGCAGGAATTGAATTCAGGAAAGCCCTAGAAACTGACGAATGGTTCCTAAGCCACAAAAACCTATGCACAATCACAGATGGACTACCCTGGGTGGGGGAGAAACTATATATACCAAAAAGCCAAAGACTTACATTTGTGCAGCTATGTCACGACATAAAATCAGCAGGCCATTTTGGGTTCGTAAAAATGCTGCACCTAGTCAAAAGACAATTTTGATGGCCATCCATCAAAAAAGACATTGAGAGCTATGTGGCCAGCTGCCCAACATGCGCAGCCGGGAAAAGTCTACAAGGGAAATCACCGAGGTTGTTGCAGCCAGTAGCAACCCCCTCAGCGTCTTGGAAGGAAATCTCCATGGACTTTATAGTAGAACTACCAGAAAGCAGTGGAAACACAGTCATCTGGGTGGTGACAGATCTGTTTTCCAAACAAGTACACTTCATACCCTGCTCAAAAATCCCCACGGCAAAGGCTTTAGCAAAGCTGTTTGTCCAACACATTTATAGATTACACGGGGCACCTCAACGCATCATATCAGAGAGGGGGGTGCAGTTCACATCAGAGTTTTGGAAGGAATTCCTGTCCCTTTTGGGGACCACCCAGGGACTGTCATCTAGTCATCACCCGCAAACGAATGGTGGGATGGAATGTTCGAACTCAGTACTTGAACAATATCTAAGATGCTTTATTAATTACCAGCAGACAAACTGGACAGACCTACTTCCATTTGCCAAAGTCGCCTACAATAATGCGGTTCACTCTAGCACTGGCTACACTCCATTCCAAATAACCACCGGACAATGTTTCAACCCCATGCCAGAACTGTCACCAACCGAACCAGCCATCCCTTCCTTAAAGGAATGGATTATGCAGCTAAAAAATACCTGACCAGTAATTAGGAAAGCACTAGATGAAGCCAGACAAGCGTACAAAACACAGGTAAACAAGAAAAGGATCGAGCCAAAGCCATTCGCTATAGGGGAAATGGTTTATCTGTCAACCAAATACCTAAAGTCCCTACAACCATCAAAAAAGTTAGGACCAAAATACGTGGGTCCATTCCCCATCATCAGAATCATAAATCCCGTAACGATGGAATTAAAACTCTCAAAATCACTCAGGCAAATCCACCCAATTTTCCACTGTAGCCTCTTAAAATGGGAGCAGCAGTTGCCCTTAAGACCAGCTGTTGCTCCACCTCCCACTCCCATTATGGTCGAGGGAGAACAACATTTTGAAATAAAAGAAATCTTAGACTCCAGAAAATACCATGGCTCGACCCAATACTTAGTAGCATGGAAACATCTCCCATCCTCCCAAAATGAGTGGGTCCACAAACGCCACATTAACGCTCCAAAACTGCTAAAAAAAATTCACACAGACTACCCGAACAAACCCGACTAACCTATACGCATTTATCTTTATCTCTTCACAGGTGGACCTCTCTTTTTTTTAAGGGAGGCAGGATGTCAGAACCCATATCTATAGGGTCCCTTATCCTTTCCCCCCTCCTCCATTTCTTTCTCTTTGCCTTTCATCCTGACCTGAATCTCACTCTCTTCTCTTCCTGGGTTCTGCCATACTCCTAGGGGGGGGGAGTGCTTGAGGGTTATTGCCTTGACTTCCTCTATCACTACAATGTAACACTTTGCTTTCCTGCATTATTCTTCTGTGAACTTTGGTTTATCTGGTTTATCTCTGCGCTCTCAGGAGAAGGTGTGAAGAGCCGCCAAAACATCGCAGCTACAACCGGAGACGGCCTGATGTTATCTCCCCTTTCCCACAGGGAACGTAACACCTGGGGATTGGGCCATTTGAACTGACCGGGTGAACTATGGGGTAGGAAGTTGCTATCAACTTCTCCTAATAAAAGATCATTTTGGAAGAAACTGCTTCCACGAGTTCTACTTTCCTGGGATGAGGTTTTGAAGTGGGCCCTGACAGATATTAAGGGAAAAAGAGAGGAAATATTTGAGGTTGTAGTTTGAGATTTGTACTAAAAATTTTGTATGTTACTGAACTATTGATGAACCCAGCCACCATGTTGCTTTTTAAATACCTAAATGTAAAATTAGAAAATAAAAAAATTATTAAAAAAAGAAAAGAAATGAAGGGCACAGCTTATTGCCCATTTGAAAAATAAATTCCAAAAACGGCTCTTTTATCCAACTACTATGATGTGATTTCTGCCCTGTCCCCCAGCTTCAGCTCACCAGATATTCTGAAGTATGGCTTCTAAAATTGCTTGCAGACTGTTGCTGTTATCGGAGGATCTTGAGGGATGATTCTGGGACTCTCCCTAATCTAGGAGGGTCAAATAAACAAGAGGAAGCCTGTTCCTTCTGTTGTTAAGTTGGAAAAATGACAGTCTAGAGAGGGGAGATTCTCTGGGCATGTCAGCTGGCCAAGTTCTTCATCGGAAGTATCCGAGATTTTCCCAGTGCTGATTGTGTTCAAGTGGTGCTCCAATTATTTTGGATTACACTCAGGGCACTTATTACTATTGGTACTACTTTGTTTTCTTTTGCCAGAGTCATTCTATTTCTATTTGCATTAGAGTTGAACTTTCCAGTAAAAGATTTCAAGGCTTCTCTACTCATTTGAGGCTAGGAAAGTGACCTTGGGCCAAAGCAGGTAATGACAAACTACTTGTCAAGAAAATGGCAGGGACTTGTCCAAGCTGTTGCCAGGTGTGAAAATTAACCTAAGCTACAGAGGGAGAAGGAGGAGGAGGAGAAGGAGGAGGAGGAGGAGGAGGAGGAGGAGGAGGGAGGAGAGGAGGAGAGGAGGAGGAGGAGAAGAAGAAAAGAAGAAGAAGAAGAAGAAGAAGAAGAAGAAGAAGAAGAAGAAGAAGAAGAAGAAGAAGAAGAAGAAAGAAGAAGAAAAAGAAAAAGAAAAAAGAAAAGAAGATGAAGAAGAAGAAGATGAAGAAGAAGAAGAAGAAGAAGAAGAAGAGGAGGAGGAGGAGGAGGAGGAGGAGGAGGAGGAGGAGGAGGATGTGAGATGGGCGTTGTGGAGAGATGGAAGCCTGTTGAAGTTGAGAGCTATAGTGATGAGCCATGGGTCCTCCTGTCCTTATCCATTTACCCAGCATGCTTGATTGAGTGAATGTGAGAATGGTGGTGGTGGGGGGAATGGCAGAGCTCTTAGGGGAGGTTGGTCAGGGTAGTAAGGGATCACCTCTGGAGATCTAGGTAGGATAATGCATATAGTGGTGATGGGCATGGGCAGGCTCAGCTGTTCCTGAAACTGGCCTCCTATAGTTTCCTTGGACTTTTGTTGAACCCATATTTTGAACCTTCCAACAGTGATGAAGGGACAGTACTGTATCAGGCTAGGCTGAAAGCTCTTTTCTTTTCTGGGACATCTAAGATATGTATCTGGTGCCCTTGTGTATCTCATATTACTTGCTGCTGTCAAGAGAGAATATCTGCTGAGTGTAACACCTCTTGGGGAAATACATGTGGGCCAGATGGCAAATATTTTCAGTAATAGTTCTTCCCACATATGCTTCTGTAAATCCTAGTTTGCTAAGAACAGCATAAAGAGGCTGTTTTGCTACACTAAATTGTGGACACTAGAGAATTGGGGATGAGATTAAAACTAAAGTAATGAATTAAATAAGACTTGGCAATAGAAAATTACAGTTTGTACCTAAGGAACACATTGAATAGAAATGACACAGAGCATAAGATGGAATTCTACATCCTTTCAGCTATCAGAAATAGTAAATATCACAAATAGTAAAAGTATCAATAGAAATATCACAATAGTAATGGGGGACTTTAACTACCCTTATTTAATCAACTGGGAGACAAACTCTGCACCTAGTGGAAGATCAAACAGATTCCTGACAAACCTAACAGACAACTTTGTCTTCCAAAAAGTAGAGAAGGGAACAAGAGGGTCAGCCATACTGGACTTCATTCTCACTAACAGAGATGAAATGATAAAAGGTGTTGAAGCTACAGGAACTTTGGGCAATATTGCAATATTGGAATTCAACATTATGCAGGCATAAGCAATAGAATGAAGTCAAACTAGATTCTTGGACTAATTTCAATCAGAGACAGCTTGGGAAGGATTCCACGGATGAAAATCCTCAAGGCGAAAAGAACCCAAGAAGCTTGGGAAACTTTGAAAACTGAGATTATAAAAGCCCAGTCTAGCACAATTCCAATGAAGAAGAAAAATAAGAAATTTCAAAAGAAACGAGCATGGCAATACTCCAGAAGTTAGACTCAAGATACAGAAGGATCTCGACACACTTGAATACTGGGTCTTATGTAACAAAATGAAATTTAATGGTGAGAAAAGTAAGTTTCTACATTTAGTAATAGCAATAGCACTTAAACTTATATACCACTTCACAGTGCTTTACAGCCCTCTCTAAGCAGTTTACAGAGTCAGCATATTGCCCCCAACGATCTGGGTCCTCATTTTACTGATCTTGGAAGGATGGAAGACTGAGTCAATCTTGAGCCTGTTGAGATTCAAACTGCCAAACTGCTGTTAGCTGGCAGTTAGCAGAAGTAGCCTGCAGTACTGCATTCTAAGAACTGTGCCACCAGGGCTCTTAGGCAAAAAAACACACACACGCAAATGCATAGGTATAGAATAGGTGGTACCTGGCTCAATGGTAGTAACTGCGAGAGGGATCTTGGAATCCTAGTGGATAATCATTTAAATATGAGCCAGCAGTTTGCTGCAGCTGCCAAAAAAGCCAACACACAGTCCTAGACTGCATTAACAGAGAGATAGAATCAAGATCACGTGAAGTGTTAGTACCACTTTACAATGCCTCAGTAACACCACACTTGGAATACTGCATCCAGTTTTGGTCACCACAATATAAAAAAGATGTTGAGACTCTAAAAAGAGGGGAGAGAAGAGCAACAAAGATAATTAGGGGACTGAAGGCTAAAGCATATGAAGAATGGTTGCAGGAATATGCTTTTCACTTCCAGGATATCCATACTTTCCTTGGAGACTTTCCAGGACATAACTGATCTAGACTAATTGGCATAATGGATCCAGCACTACTGTTTGAATTTCTGATACACATAAGCACTCCTTTGCACATTGCATTGACAAAGGTATAAATAACACGATTAAGTAAAATTAAATAAAAAAGCTCTCTCTTTCTTTGCAACCTTTCACTAATTGCAATTTAAATCTAATAAAACATACTGCCCTATAAAAAGACCTACAATTTAATCTTAATTCTGAACCCTAAAAATAGTGATTTATTATAGCATAAGAGTTCTGATGTAAGACTTGGAGGCAATAAAAAATCAATATTCTTTGTTTTGAGGTCCTGTAGGTATACGATGACATAGGTCAAGGATGCATTGCTAGTGTAGATAATAAGAAACACTACTGTTGAAGAAAAGTGATTGCAATTTATAAATATCTCTGTATATCTTTTCCATTGTCCTTGATATGAAAGTTATGGATGCATTATTTGCATTATTTACAAAGTAATGCATTAGGGATACATTACTTCCATAACACTGGAGGTTTTTAAGAAGAAATTAGACAACCATTTGTCTGAAATGGTATAGGCTTTCCTGCCTGAGCAGAGGGTTGGATTAGAAGACCTCCAAGGTCCCTTTCAACTCTGTTATTCTGTTATTGTTTTCCTTTTGGAGATGCAAGCTTGTATTTTGTTAAAGGGTCTGGACACATATCCAAACATTGTCTTCTTTTCTTTTGTAGATCGCTAAATCAGGCCAGTTTGCATATTATGATTATAGAACAAAGAATCAAGATATATACAACCAGGTAGGAATTTGATAGATTTAGGTATAATTTTGGAACAGAAATGAATGTTCTCTCAATTCTACTTTCTGCAAATGATTTTGAGTTGGGGAGTCATTAATATTTGGGTTTAAAAATATCTGAAGAGCAGTATCTATTGTTGGAAAGTCCCTTTTGATATATAGATATTGGTGCCACAGTGGTTAGAATACAGTATTTCAAGCTAATTCTGCTGACTGCCAACAGTTCAAGTCTCATTGGCTCAAGGTTGACTCAGCCTTCCATTGTTCCAAGATCAGTAAAATGAAGACTCAGATTATTGGGGGCAATATGCTGACTCTGTAAACCATTTAGAGAGGGCTGTAAAGCACTGTGAACTGGTATATACAATAAGTGTAAGTGCTATTGCTAGTACTAGTGCTATACAACAAGATTTTTTTTTCCAGTCAGTTTGTTGGAGGGCTCATCTTTCTAAATAGGCCAAATACTGGAATTAAGCTAGATTTTCAAAGCTGAAGTGTCTGTGTATAGATTTTAACAATGTCCTTGATTGTCTGACTTTCATGCTTAAGTGAGGAGAGCCTAGTAGAGAAGGCTGGTTCAACACCTGGTTCAACACCTTACCAATAGACCACACTGGATTTCAGTAATTACCATAAACATATTTCTCTTACTGTTTCTTTTCATTTCAGCCCATTGGTTCTTCAACATCCTTGGCTTCAGGCGAGAAGATTCCTCGAATGTACAAAACATTAGATGGTTGTAGACCTCTATCTTTTCTTACTCATCAAATCATTCATTAAAGTTAGAGTTAAAGTATACGTTGCTAGGAGAAGTTGCCATGAATTGGATAGTTAACATTTATTTCCAGTTACATTGAGTTTTTCATTTCAATTATGGAGGCATTAAGGAGGGATTAAAAACATGCAATGACCTTATTGCATCAAATTGCATCATGCCTTCTTAATTCAAAGACTCCCAATTTCTGGGATCACATACTGGAAAGAGTGCAACATTTAATATTGTAAGCCACCCAGAGTTGCTATGTGTCAAAATACATTTTACAAATAAATAAATAAAAACATTTGTAAAGTGGCTCCTAATATATATTTTTTAATTTCAGCCCATTGGTTCTTGTTCTGTCCTTGGCTTCAGTACAGAACAGGACTTTCCCCTTAAATAGATCAGATGTGTCTAATCTGAGCCGCACGTGGTCCTGGACTGCTTGTAATGCGGCCCCACAAAATTGCAAACGTTTAACATTATTATGCGACTTATATTCATTAACTACATTACATATTTTATATGTGGCCCAAGAAAATTCCTCCTCACTCAGTGCAGCCCAGGCAAGCCAAAAGGTTGCACACCCATGCTTTAAATAGTTGTAGACCTCTACCTTTTCTTAATTTTATTTTTTTATAAGCTAAATGTGCCAAATCTTTGCCATAGATTTATAGACCTGAAGCACTTTTTGAGTCTATTTCATTTTCTCCATATGCCCTTTAAAGTGTGATACCTAAAACTGAATGTCATATTCAAAATGTTATTGAACCAGTATAGATAACATTGCTATCTCCCTCGATCCTAATGCCATGAATCAGTGGTGGGATTCAGCCAGTTTGTATCACTTCGGCAGAACCAGTAGCTAATTTTTTGTTGCCCAGGCCCAGAATGGACTTCCGGAAGTGGCATCCACACAGGGAACCGGTTATTCACATATTTGAATCCCACCACTGCCATGAATTATAAATACAGGTCAAGATTGTATAAGTATCACATTGTTCTATTACTAACTTAAAATAGGTTAATAATCTGAATCTGTACAAAAACTTCAAACATGATTGCATTAATGTATAAATCATTTATTGAAGTCAAGTTAGAGGTATAATTAGTTAAGAAAAATTGCCATGAACTAAATTGTCAACATTTATTTTTGCCCGTGGTATTTTCAGGAGTCTTCTCCAATACCACCATTCTAAAATGATGGGAGGATGAAGCATGATTCTGTTACTATAGCTGTTACAATAAATATAGTTCTGTCTTATATGATGTTGGTTTCTTAGTCTTGTCTATGGGTAGACATCAATTTCTGATCATAATGGATCCTGCCAAGTATGGTCATAGGTTGTGACGGTTGCAAAGTAGATCACCATGTGATTGAGACCACAGTTTTTTGTGTTGGTTGTTAAGTGAAGACAGTGGTTATCAAGCAAATGTGGCAATTGTTAAGCAATAGTCATTAAGTTAATTCATTGTTCGCTATGGTGCTTTTGCTAAAAACCAGAACTAAAAAAAAATAAAAAATTATGGTCATATAATGACAGGACTCTGTAAATGGCTGTAAATATGAGCTGGTTGCTGAGTGCTTGAAATGTGGTCTTGTGACTGTGAGGGAAGGCAGTAGCAATAGCACTTAGACTTATATACCGCTTCACAGTGCTTTGCAGCCCTCTTTAAGCAGTTTACAGAGTCAGCATTTTGCCCCCAACAATCTGGGTCCTCATTTACTGACCTCAGAAGGATGGAAGGCTGAGTCAACCTTGAGCTGGTGAGAATCGAACTGCTGGCAGTTGGCAGAATTAGTCTGCAATACTGCATTCTAACCACTGAGCCACCAAGGTCAGGCAACTCTCAGAACTTTGGAATCGTATCATAAATACATTTTGGGGGATCCGTTGTAACTTCGGTTGCTAAGCAATGAGTCATAAGTCAAGGACTCCCTCTACCATACATTCCAGTTTCCCTGGGATCACCCCAATTTATATCTACTGTACTGGTTTATCATTTGCCCTGGGTTTATACTCTTAAGTACTCCATTCCTTTCCCCCCCTCAGTGCTGGCCTGTGTGGTGCTGCTCTATTCTCTTACACAATGCTCTTTTTGCATGGTATTGCCATCATCTTCTCCATAGGACCAGCTTGTGTGCTGCCACTGCCTTTCCCCCCAACAGGGCTGGTTTGTGTGTAGAAAGAATATGGCAGCATGGAAACCATCATTGCAGGAAAGAAAGTGGAGAAAAGATCTGGAGGCCTTCCAATGGAGGTAATAGCAGAGAAATAAACAAACATTGTCAGCGTGTGCACAGTCTTATTGCGCTGAGATAACCCAGGAGTAAACACAGTAAACAGTAGTCTGTATTAAACGGTGGTTTATCTTACACTATCTACAATATCATACACCAAGAAAAATATATATACACGTGCTAATACAGTAGGATCCAACAAACCACAATTACAGCAGGAAACGGAAGAGAGAGAACACATCAGCAGAGCTTTCCCTTTATACAAATGCTCTTAAAGAGACATAGACCCTGCTGAGTCATTCCCATCATTACATTACATCTTACATCTTACATTACATAAGCTGGTTAGCTATTAAATCAATACTTTGACACTCCTCCCATTTAAAGCTAAACAGCTGTTATCCCAGATGCTTTTATATACTCTTGAAGCTTGCCTGCATTTAAAGGCTTAGTCAACATATTGGCTATATTGTTGTCAGTGGAACAATGCTGTAACTTTATCAGTTTATCCTTTACAACCTCCCTGACATTACAATATTTTATGTCTATATGTTTGCTTCTGCTTCCAATATGTTCTCCCATTGCCATCTTTATACATGCAACATTGTCCTCAAATATTGGCACAGTTTCTTTTACATCAATAGGTACATCTCTTAGTAATTGGATATTTTTTCTCTGTGTTAATCCTTGCGCAACTAACCGTGCCTTATACTGCAGTTCATTATTGTGTAAAACCTTCTTTTTATATACCCATTTACACCCCATGGCCTTTTGTCCTTCTGGTAATCTCATAAGGGTAAACACCTGATGCACATTCATAGACTCCATTTCTCTATCCATAGCCTCCTTCTATTTATCCTGCTACTTTAGGCAATGACATCATCTCTTGGTAATTACAGGGTTCATACCTTACACTGTACACTGTAACCCCACTTGCTGAGAACTGATCAGGAGGTACACCTTTATTGCTATGTTCAGACCTCCTCGGTATCATCTGTTCCTGTGTTTCTGTGACTTCTCTCTTTACCTCAGGTCTATCCTCTTCTATTTCTAGTATTTCTGACCTGCTATCCTGTTCTTTCTTCATTGCGCTTTGGGTAGCCTCTTTTTCCTGAGAACTAGCGCTACCTGTTGGCATGAACGCCTCGGTGTTAGCATGCACCCTGTCCCAATTGTTTTGTTCTGCAAAACTAGCGGACTTTGAAATAACAACCTTCTTTGTTCCATCTGTGAATCTATACCATTTGGAACCTGGCTCATATCCAACAAACCTAAGTTTCCTGGCCTTTTTCTGTCCTTTCCTTCTGATACTTTTGGGAATATGCAGCCAGGCATAACTGCCAAATGTCCTTAGGTGAGCCAACGAAGGTTTCCTTCCATATAACAGGTAATATGGAGTTTCATTTATAGCAACATTCCATATCCTGTTTACTAAATAGTTGGCTGTTTACATGGCTTCCCCCCAGTGAGTCTTTCATAGTTTGCAATACGCCATTCCTCCGTTCAGCAACTCCATTTTCTGCTGGCGAGTACGGATTCGTACGTCTATGCCTTATGCCTAAGTTCCTCAGCCACTTTTGGAAATTGTCAGACATGAACTCTGTTCCCCTGCCTGTTTGCAGCTGGCATACTTTATGGCCATATCTTTGCTCTACAAAGTTCACCCATTGCCTGAACTGTTGTAGAACTTCTGTTCTGCTCTTTAATAAATAGCAAAACTCATATCTGGTGTAGTCATCTACTAAGACTAGTACGTACCTAGCTCCTCCTAGAGAAGGCGCCACAGGACCAATTAAATCAGCGTGCACTAACTGCAAAACTCTGCCTTGAGCTTTTCTTACTTACTGGATACACTCTGGACTTTGACTCATTACAAATAGCGCAATCTAAATAAGTGTTGCATTGCTTAATCCCTCAACTAGGTTTGGCATCCTTTGTAGCACTCTAAAACTTGCATGACCTAACCTCCTGTGTAATAGATGTATGCAATTATCATGCGTGGGAATGTTTGTAAGTGTTCATGCACAACCATCCTGCTGCTTCCCTAACATGTATAAATTATCCATCTTAACAATACGCCTTTCCTGATGGTGTATTGACCCTTTGCAAACAGTACTTCATACCCCATATTATCCAAGCTCGAATACTGAGTAAATTATGGTGTAACTCTGGTACATATAATACATTATCCAATGTTTCCCTAATACCAGTTACATAAACTTTACCTTCCCCTTTAACAGCAGACTGTTAAATGTTTGCTTAGCTGAAAATATTTGTGGGTCATTTGCAATATGCTGACTTGCCTCACTGTCCAACAACCAAGTGTTTTTCTTTGTTAAAGTTGCTGCCAGGGAAAATGTCAGTTGTGTAGCTCTACGACCTTGTCTTGCTGCTCCTCTGTTTCTCCTCTCAGGGCAGCATCTCTGGAGATGCTCTGTAGCAGCATTTCACCATGCAAACGTTCTCAGCTGCTCTGCTGGCATCTTTGGATGTTGTAGTTCTAGGCCTGGTCTGTGCGTTGTTGTCACCCCCTCTCTGCTGCCTTTCCAGCCGTTTCTGTTCCTCCTCCAGCAACTGGCCAGTCAAATAACTCATGGTTAAGTCCCTCTCTTGCATGGACTCTAAACTGGTCACTAGGACATCCCATGAAGTATCCAATGAAATGAGCACCACACACACCTTGTGTGCCTCAGTAAAAGTCATTCCTCTTTCTTCTAACTCTAGGAATGTCTTTCTCATGGACTGCAAATGCGTAGACATTCTCTCTCCCAGTTTCAGTTGGGCCGGTTTCTTGTCAGCATTACTTTGCTGCTCGCAGTCTCTCTCACGTACATACTGCGCAAAGCTTCCCAGCACTCTTTGGCAGACTGGAGACCCCTTACGTGTATCAGCTGGCTGTCCTCCAAACTCAGGATTATGCTGGCCAATGCTTTCTCATTCTTTCTCTGGTCCCCATCATCCAGGGCTGCAGGTGGATCAGTAACTATCATCCACAACTCCTCCCTTTGCAAGTACATCTCCATTTTCAGACACCAGGAGAGGTAGTTTGTCTCATTCAGATGAGATACTACGAAACCTCCTCCCATTATGCTGATGGAGTCCATGTTGCCTGCTACCACCACAAACCACTACAAACCACAAGCCTTAACTCCTCTGGCTCTGGGTCAAGCTCTCACTGGGTTTCTCCTCTTTCTGGGCCCATAACCTTTCAGAGCGTGCACAGTCTTATTGCTCTGAGATAACCCAGGAGTAAACAGTGGTTTGCATTAAGTAGTGGTTTATCTGACACTATCTACAATATCATATACCAGGAACAATATACATACATGTGCTAATACAGCAGCATTCAACAAACCACAATTACAGCAGGAAACGGAAGAGAGAGAACACATCAGCAGAGCCTTCCCTTTATACAAATGCTCTTAAAGAGACACAGACCCTGCTGAGTCATTCCCATCATTACATTACATCTTACATCTTACATTACATAAGCTGGTTAGCTGTTAAATCAATACTTTGACAAACATGTATTTGGAAATCGATATATCTAAACAGTAAATAGAAAATTTTAGACTGGTAATTGATCTAGATTAGAAAAGGCTGACTTTTGGAAGAGAACCAGAATTTTCCAGGTTATCCAGCACCATATGCTTGAAATTTATCTTCCCATATTTTCAGCATTAAACAGATTTTATAAGACAACAATTCTTATTCTGCACAGCACGTATCTTTGTTATTAAGGGCTTTATTGATCCGTATAGTTGCTCAGAGAACCCATGCCATATGGATCCTTCAATCCCTCACTCATATTACCATCCTGATTCATGATCCAGTCTAGGTTTCAAAGACATCCACTCTAGATTTCAAAGACAACTAAATTAAGTTCTGACTTTGCTCTTCCCTCCTAACAGTTGGAAGGAAAGAAGGAAGGGAAAAAGAAGGGAAAAAGTGGTTGCATGGTTGAACATTCACTAGGCAAGGCTAGAGTGACCTCCAAAATGTCCCAAGAAAGGAGGAAATGATGAAAGAAGGTCAGTAAGAAGAAATGCATTTTTAAGAAAAACTAACTGCATTCCTATTTCAGGGAGAGGCACTTACCCTGGTAACAGCCAAGGTCCCAAAGGAAGGTCTTGCAGCTCCTTATCCTTGCCGTTAATGTCACAACTACAGGGAAATCCTGCAGGATGAATTTCCAAAGGAGGCACACACACTTCTTTTTTAGCTAGGCTTTAAGAATCCATAGTGAGTCTGTCTGTTCCTCCAGGCTCAAATAATAGAGAAATATGGCCTTACTATAATTTGTCACTTATGCTACATCCCAGACAACTTTGATGATGGGCATCAAAAAACAAATGAAATATTAGAGGTAGTTCTGAAATTAAACACTAGTTTAATTTAATTTAATTTAATTTAATTAAAAGCACTAGTGTTATGTTGTAATAACTCTCTATCTGTCTTGCGAAGTAAAATATAGAATATCCAGCAATGCTTGCATCGGCCCATAATGGATTTGTTCAGTACATTGCATTCTTTATACAGATCAGTCTTAATCTCATAGTCATCAGAAGCTTTTTCATATTATTTCACTGATATTTTTGGGTGAGAATCTCATGTTTTTCACTAAGTGCATGCATCTCTACTTGTTTATGTTTAAAAGCATAAATATTTTGAATATACAGGAATAGTGGGATTAAAAAAATGCAGCCGGGAAGAATGTATTTCTGTCTTGCTCTAAACCAGCGGCTCCCAACCATTTCTATACCCTGCACCCCTAGAACACTTCTGATATATTCTTGCAACTCTTACAAAAGTTAAAAATAAAGGCAACGAATTATGCATATACACTATAATTTTGAAAACCCAAGTTTTCGCACCCCCTGGAATATCGTCTCACACCCCCAGTTGGGAATCCCTGCTCTAAACAAATAAATATTACAGTAATTGGAAGAGCCTGGAATGTTACTGTGGTGCAACAGTAAATCCCAAGACGTTAGTTTCAATATCCTTCAAGACACAATACTTACAAATAACTCCACCCTTTATTATCTGGAACACCTCATATACAGCAGAACCTTAGAGTGAGTGGTAAGAATTTCTTTCAATCTTTTTTTTAGTCATATTAAGGATGTGTGTTTTAAGCTAGTTTTATTTTTTTTCATGCAGGCATGAAGGGTTTCCCTTGTAGGTCAAAGTCCCTTATATGCTGAGCACATAATAATAGCATTCAGATGTGCTTCAATCCTAAGCAGTAAAGAGGAATATGTGTATAGCAAGGGTGTTTGCAAGGTGTTCTTCCCCCCCAGAATATTTGTTTCATTTATAAGGACTCAGAAAATGGTACACATTGTTTTACACAAAAATTCTCCTCCCTCCAAACTCTTGAGTATTACTGTAATCAGAATTGCCTGTCCATCAAGTTTCATGATTCATGGTTCCTTTGAAATAGACACCCTTCTGTTTAGCTTTTGCCTTTTTATAACCTTATATTCAATCTTGTTGTCATCTAATTACAAATGTCCTTTTCTTTCGATATATGCTTCCAAATAATGGTTGCATTGTTTTCAAGTATTATTTTTTTAAAGAAATTGCTTCTGATATATTTATGAGATTGTGAAGATAATTGCATATTTTTACTGAATACAATAATGCGTCTTGTTATCATAGCATTATCTTGTCAAAGTGAAAATGATTTCAGGGTTATGTGGATTAAACAATTAAATGAACAAATGAACTAAATACTCTTGTGTAATGTTTGACTAAGCAGAAAGATTTAAATTTGTGTGAAACAACAAATGTGGCAACTGATTCAAACCCTCAAGGCTGCATAGTAATATAAGGTACTCACTCTTATTTTAACACTGCTGTCAACATCAAAAACATATTGGCTTCAATTTATAATCTTAATCACTTTAAAAATGTCTGGCAAAAGCACAATAATGCTATAAGTTACATTGGTATTTTACAGATACTGAAGATGTTTTTGTTTCTCATAATATCTCTTTTGGTTCTGGAGTTCAATGATTCCAAACAATTGTCAAGAACAAAGAAAGAAGTGAACCCTGAAACATTCATGAATATTGTAAGTTTAACATAGTTAATATACTTTAGTACAATATTTAATACATTAAGGGTTGGAACCCCATTGTCAATTCTAATCCGGTTTCTGAATCAAGATTTCATATATACAATGGTAAAGATTATACTAGTAAGTTTACATTTGAATCAGTTATTTTAGAGTTTGTAATGATCAAGGGGTACTCATAGGCCAATGGACACCTCCCTCAATATCTAAATAAGAAGGGAGTATACAGCTTTGTCTCATTCCTTTGCCAGCTTGGAACCCATCTGTTTCACCATATTCTGTCTAGAGAAGAGACTTCCTGATCTACAGTATATATGTGGTAGGTTTCTCATGAGGTCAATGAAATGCTCAGGGAATCCCATTTTTTCTATAACATTGTCTATAACATTGTCTATAACAATGTGATAGACATAATCAAAGGACTTTCTGTAATCAATAAAGCAGATATTGACTTCTTGCTGGTATTCTTTGGCTTTCTCAATTATCCAGATGTATCAATATTACATGTTCCTTGGATTCTTTAAAAAGTCAGATTGAATATCTTGCATCTCTTTTTCTATTCTTCTTTACTTCCTCTTTTACCATGTTGGGTGTCAAGGGCTCTTTAATCTGCACTGGATGACCCTAAGCATTATTTTGCTAGTATGTGAAATAGAACCATAGTTTGTACAGCTGTTAAGTCTCCTTTCTTTGCTGTTGGAACATAGATTTACTTCTTTGTGACCACTGTGTCATTTTCCAGGTTGACTGGCATACCTTAATTAAAATCTTTACTGATTTTTCTTCTGTTGCTTATCATATTTCTTTTCCTCCCTATTTTTTATTTTATTCAAAAGAAAGTTAAAACACAGAACTCCAAAAAAAATCCAAAAAAAGGATAAAGCATAAAACAAGACATTTTTAAAAAGTATATCAAAATGAAAAGAAAAAAAACACGTATACGTATATCCCCACTAATTGAATATTGATTAATACATTACTACAATATTGGTTCCTACCCCTTGCAAAACATTCCCCCCCAAATTTTTTAAACTAGTAAATCTACTTGCAAATTATTGACCCGTCTTTTACATACTATATTAATGATAAAATAGTTAACAGGAATAATAATAACAATAATAACAATAATAACAATAATAATAACAACAACAACAACAATAATGATAATAATGATAATAATGATGTCTCAAAACTCTTTGTTAACAAACTGTTATTGTAATATACTCGTAGAAAGTTTGCCACAGCATCTTATCTATCCTAAATCATCCCAAAAGTTAAAAGTAATTCGTCCTGGATCAAATATCCATGTTTGTTTCTTAATGCCATCCTTTTGTTGTCTAATTAAATATAATAAATTCAGTCTCCACAATGGGTCTATCTTCCCAACAAAGTCCAAACAGAAACGGTTTCCAGTTAGGTGTAATAAATCCATTCTCCAATCTTCCTCAGTCTTTATAGGAAAAAAGGAAAAAAAACATAAAGGAAAAGGAAAAGAAAAACACAGAGTCTAGCAAGGATTGAAATAAATCAGCTGGTCAAGTTTTAAGAGCAAAAAACAAAGAAAAACAATAAATTCAAAAAGTTAAAGTTAAACACCCAGGCATTTTTCTTTGATCTATTTTTAATTTCTTACTATTTGCCTAATGGTATCATTTAGCATGCCTATTTTGGGTTGGAATATTCTTTTGAATTCAGAGATTTTTGATCTATCATCGATCTTACGGTGGTGCAACCATTGATTGCACTACTGTGGATGCTATCTTGACTTCTGTGACAATACTCAGTAGAAACCTCCTCCAGCCCCAGGAGGCGGGGGCATGCCCAATTCCTTAATACATTATCAAGTGGCACGTTAGGACATATGATTCCATTTATAGAGGACTCTTCTAAACACTGGATTCAGACTGAAACTAGTTAGAGTCAAATAAGTTTATAAATCAGTGGGTTGTGTTTTTTTTACCTGAAACATTTGTCTGGAATAAAACAGATTGAAAATGTTTTCACTAAAACATTTATTCTTAATATTCAACATTCTCCAAATTTGGAAGAATAAATACACAGTTTTGATATATGATATTTCTCTTTTTATTCCTTTGATAATCTATTTTGATTAGGATCTTTATTCTGGTTTGGCTAAAAGGAAACATTTGACAGATCTTTAATCTTTATAGACTAAAAGATTTTTACTGTAATGGTGCACTGCTCAATAAAGATAAGATAGAGCAATGAATAGGTGATAAGATATCATGGCTTTTTTGCTGTCAACTCAAATCTCCTTGCGGCCACAGAAATATTAGAACTTCAGCAATATGGCCTTATACTAATTCTGAGAATTTAATACATTATTTAGAACAACCAAAAGGAACAACCTCAAAAATGTATACATTATTGCAATCAGAAATAAAGATCCACCATATGGATTAAAGGAAGCTGAGGATACGATCTTGGTGATCTTATATAGGAGACAAACTGGCAGCAGCTATGGAAACCAGGTGGAGTCACTTCAGCTTCAATGCAAAAATTGTAGTGGAAAATTATAATCGTTGCCATTGGACTCCTGTCAGATTGGCACATATATATCAAAATTATTCTTCCAAATACTGGAGAGATTATCAAAAAAATGTCACTTTTACATTTGTGGAACTGGCTTATTATAATATGTAGTGACATTGCTGTTATTAATATTCCCATCAATTGAAGGGCAGGTTAAAAGTTCCTATCAACTTCACAGGCAAATCTAGCTGGCAGTAAACCTTATGATTAAAGATATTAACCTTTGTTGCCTAAAATTTATTAGCTAAGATTGTATTTTGTAAGGGTGGATCTGATAAAAAGGTAAACAAGATTAAAAGTTAAACAAGACTGATTACCAGTTTTGATCCTCTCTCTCTCTCTCTCTCTCTCTTTCTCTCTCTCTCTCTCCCTCCCTCCCTCCCTCTCTCCCTCTCTCCCTCTCTGGGTAACTATAGGATTTCTCCCTATTAAGAATGTAGTGTTGCCTTAATAAATATTTCTGCAAAGGCGAATATCCAGCATGCTATGAATTTAAGACAAGGTTTTGAATGGAGTATCTTTTTTATATCTTTTTTCAGAGTGAGGTCTTACAATATCATGGTTATCCTAATGAGGAACATGAAATCCTGACAAATGATGGTTACTTCCTTACTATCAACAGAATTCTTGGAAAGAAAGCCTCAGATACAACAGGGTTTTTTTTTGCTTTTAATGTTCACTAAAGCAAAGTTTATTAATACTGATTTGCTCTTATGAAATATACTATTTATATTCTTATCTTCTGTAGATATCTTCTGCAGTGAGAGAACTCTTTCATATAAAGGGGGCGATCATTTGAAGTAATTTATTTGTTCATACATATGGCAAACAGAAGTCACCCTGAAAACAAATGAACACAGAAAAAAAACCATAATGGCCCCAAGCTTGTTTCATTTTCCATGATATTATTATATCATGTAATAGGAATGTTTTGGGATTTTCCCAGGTCTAGATCTCAGTCAAGGAATCTCAAGATGGTCTTGATGACTAAACTACATGCTAATCATTTCATTTAAATGAACATGGGGAAACAGGAAAGAACATAACCTCATTTTTATAGTTATATAGTGTTATAATGCCACCCAGATTCACTTTCATGTGAGATGGGCAGTTATAAATAAATAAATAAATGAATGAATGAATGAATGAATGAATGAATGAATGCATAAAAATATTAAGCCAAAGCAAATGTTTGTACTGTTCTTCTGCCTTCTAATGTTATTTTGGATTGCATATTTATAGCTCATTTGTAATTGGGCCAGATACTTAATTATGAACTTGATTTTTTTTCCTCCACAGGCAATTTGACGTAATTACTTTTTTGTTGTTTTTGAAATGTCCTTTTTTTCTTCCTTTCCTTTTTTTTGTTTTGTTTTGTTTACAGCTTCAAAACCTGCTGTGTTACTGATGCCAGGAATTCTTACAGATTGTGGAATATGGATAACTAATTTACCCAAAAGCAGTTTAGGTTTTATACTGGCAGATGCTGGATTTGATGTTTGGTTGGCAAATAACCGAGGAAGCAGATGGTGTAAAAGACACCAGCACTTTTCATATAAAGAAGAAGAATTCTGGAATTTCAGGTAAGTTAAAACATTTGGTGCTGGCGGGGGGAGAGATAAAACTTCACTTAATACGGGCATGAAGTGTGATAGAAGTTCAAAAGATGGATCATACCATGTCTGTGACTTTTCAACCCAATACCTTGAACTATGCTTGAGTCTGATTGGACAGAAGCATCCATGTTCATCAGCTGTCAAGGGCATCCACAGGAGAGATTAAAAAAAAGAATCAAAATGGTAGCTAAGATTGTGCAATCAAAGTCCTATCTCCTTTTTAACATGTCACAATGCACACACAAAAAGGGCAGGGTTTTGACTGTCATCAACACCAGTCATGGCCACTATCGTCATTTTCTTGAAAACCATCCCTCCATACATATTCTTCCCCCAACTGAATAGGTGATTGTTTTCTTTTACATTTCTATTAGATTACGATTTTCAAAATCTTCCCATCATATAGTTCTATGACAAACAAGCAATTATAAACACAATTAATGCAAAAATAAACTGGAAAGAGAGATAGTTTGAGTAGCTTACCATGTATTGCTATAGTGATATAAGTTTCATCATCCAGTTCTTTGTTTTGTATTATAATAGATTTAGTCAGCCATATAATTCTTTTATATTTTTTGTTCCTTTTATAGTTTTTTATATATACCTTTTAGGTTTTTTAAAAAATAACTTTATATATTTTATGTTTCTTAGATTTTGAAATTATCAATTGTTTGTATGTCACCCTTCTAATATTTGGCTATGACTGTAACAAAGATTTGATTGATTGATTGACTTTATTTTGTTTCAGTTTTCATGAAATGGCAATGGAAGACCTGCCAGCTATTATATATTTTATCCTAGCTCAGGGGTAGGCAACCTTGGCTCTTTTATGACTCATGGACTTCAACTCCCAGAATTCCTGAGCCAGCCATGCTGAAGGGAAAGGGAGAGGTTTCCAAGCTGAGCCATGCTGGCTCAGGAATTCTGGGAGTTGAAGTCCACGAGTCATAAAAGAGCCAAGGTTGCCTACCCCTGTCCTAGCTAAAACTGGACAGAAACAACTTTTTTATGTTGGCTATTCCCAAGGATCTACTATAGGTAAGTTCTTGGATTTTTGCAGGGGTGAAAAGGGAAGCAGGGGGATGGAAGGGCAAGTGACACGATAAGCATCATAATGTCATCAGGCAAATGATGCAACGAGATCATGATGCAGGTGACAACATTGTGGCTTGGTACCAGGACATATTATCTGAGCTCATTGTACTATGGCAGTGGTGGCGAACCTATGGCACGCTTGCCAGAGGCGGCACTCGGAGCACTCTCTGTGGGCACACATACCGTTGCCCAAGCCTCCTCCCACAGCCCCCTCACCAGCAGCCCCCCTGGTGGAGAGCCGCCCCGGGTGCGGCCCATGTGAAGCAGTGCAGCCAAGGACATGGTAGCCGGGCAGCGGGAACAAGACTCCGCCCTTGTGGCCCGTCATGCACAGATGATGCTGCGGGGCACGGGCAGAGGGCTGGGCTATCTGGGTGATTTGTGGCAGGCCGTGGAGGTGGTGGGTGGCCCAGCGGGCAGGGCGGAGTGGGGACGGGGGGGGCGGTTTTTGGGCACTTGGTCTCTAAAAGGTTCACCATCACTGCCCCAGAGGGAGGCGGGGCCAGGCTGCTCCCCTCCGCCTCTCCACATGCGCCTGCACTCTCGCTCTCTCTCGGCCGTGGGGTGGTGCGAAATCGCTCTGATGGTATAGATCTGGGCAGCAGAGGCCACGCCCTCCCAGCGGGCCACGCCCTCCCAGCAGGCCACGCCCTCCCAGCGGGCCATGCCCACCCAGCGGGCCATGCCCACCCAGAGGGCCACGCCCACCTGGCACCCAGTGATACATAAGTGGGTTTTGGGTTGCAGTTTGGGCACTCGGTCTCTAAAAGGTTCGCCACCACTGTACTATGGTAAACGCTGGCGGGATGCAAACTGGCCAGAGCATATCCTTACAGCATATCTATAATTATATTCTTCATTTTAATTTTTTTGTTTAGATTTGTAGGAGAATGGTAAGAAGTAACGAAGAAGTAATTGAACAATTTGTTGGAGACAAAATAATGGAAAGTGTGAATGAAGTGAAACCAGTACATAAGACAGAAAAGCCTGTCTTATACCATGACGTTCTATTGATTCATCTAGCTAGTTTTATCCAGCAAATGCTAGGGCTTGATAGGGAGCCTTGAGTAAGCCAAACATACATAATCTTTATTGACCCATATCCTTAGATAGGTTGTGCTATGTGACATTCCAAATGGAATGGGATTGCTATCACTAAAACAAAACAAAAACAAGAATCCTTTAATTTGCATTTAAAACAAGTGGCCTTTAATTCAATCCTTGGTATCTTATAGAATCCTCCCCATTCAAGTAAAATCTCCTATGACTGGGTAACATTCCTATGTGTAATGTGATAATAAGCCATTATTACTGAATCAATGAAGAGGAGAGTTATAAGCTGTGTGGTGGCCTAGAGGTAGAGCTCTTGCCTTATAATCAGGAGGCTGTGAGTTGGATCCTAGGTAGGGGCAGATATTTTTCTCTCTGGGCGCAAAGAGAAAATATCTGCTGTGAGCTCCTCATAGGCATCAGGAAGGGCATCCTGCCAGTAAATGCTCAGCTCTATTCAGTTGCTCCAACTCCACCCCTATGCAAGGAATTATAGGATTGTTAAAAGAAAAAAAATGAATAGGGGGGACAAACCATGTGAAAAAGGGCAAAAATTAAATCTATTATCCAAGTACAACATATAAGAATAAAATAAATTACTTTTAAAAATAACTATTAATAAAATATGATGGATATAAAAAGCCTCATCCACAAGAACATAATAAGAAAACAATCAACGTCTAATTAAGGATGTCTGAAAGTGGTAAATTGACAGGAAATCAGTCAGTGAAAATACATTTGAATTCTTTTGCAAAATAGTTGTAGAAGTTCCTTCAGGATAATTTTTAATTCAGAGATTTATCATCATGAAATTGTGTGGATACACTATTCACTTTTTGCTCTAGCGGATATAGTGTAATTATTATAAATAGCCTGTGACTAGTAATGGTTCTGAATAATTATTAATTTTCTTTATTGTTAGGATTCATTGCATTTTCAGCTATTCCAGCATTAGCTGAAAAAATAAAAATCTTTTTTGTATTTGGTCCAATATATTTGGTGAATCATATCAAACCATGGCATAAGATGATAATTGACATGAATCAGGATTTTATAAAGGTATGTGGTTGATGCTGTGGTTTTCAAAGAATGAATATGTTAATTACTTTATTGCTAAGATCTTCTTTAAAAGGCAAGAACAAATATCAAATGGAATTGCCTTCTGTAGGAGTTAATCGCGCTTAAGTTTGTTTTGGATTATTGCCAACAGGTTTATAATATTGTAAATATTTACAAATATGCTGGGAACTCTGCCAAGGAAAGCTGAAGTAGATACTTTTATGTTATTCTTCTTTTGGCAGCAGACAGCAAGTTAGGAAGGCCTTTATATTATTATTATCATCATCATCATCATCATCACCATCATCATTAGTCATTGCACAGTCAGCCAGATGTTCAGACTGGGTTTGGCATTTTTGTCTACCTATTGAGTCCTTACCAAGGGGACTGGATGTTTGATGTGTTACAGATATCCTCGCAGGATGGAAGTTATTCACAGTAAAGCCGCCTTTTGCAATTGACTGATGGCGAATTTGTCAATTCCAATGATGTTCAAGTGATGCTCCAGTTGTTTTGGGATTGCACCTAAGGCACCTATTACTATTGGTACTACCCTTGCTTGCCTTTGCCACAGTCATTCTTATTGTGTATTGAGTTCGTTGAGGCATTAACGAAACCGATGCAATACAACTGCACTTTATTGCTGGAATACACAGAAGTGGCTCTGACAACCACTTGACATCTATTTATACCGTGCCGCCACTAGGCGGCAGCCAATCATTTTAAAGAACAATTTCCCACTTAAATTGCAGGCTAGCAGTTTGCTCCAAGACAGTTGGAGACTCTTTTCAAACATACACAACAACGGATCATAACAACCATTAATAAACTAACCCAATACATTACACCCCTTCCCCCTGGATAAGTCAACACATTGCAACTTATGAACATAATCACGCAAATATGCAGGCGGGTTTCGTGTCTGTTCAGAGCGCCGCACTGTTGTTTGAGGTCCCCGATCTACAAGCCTCCTTGTTGGGCCGGGTAGACCAGTGCCGCTGTCTTCATTTGCAATATTGCCTGATGGACTCGGGACAGGGTTTGTTGGCGACCCCAGTTCTGCAGGCATAGTCTCAAAAGTTTTGGGTGGCTCAGGCGTGGCCAGGTCACCAGGCAACCCACTAATTTCTTCTCTGTCAGCGGCCAGGCTCTGGATAGCCTGACGCCGCCGCAATTGGTCTATGTGATGTCAAACCACACAACCATCGTCCAGGGCCACTTCATAAGACAGTGGCCCTGACACCTTTGAAACCAAAGCTGCCACCCAAGGTGCCCCCAGCCCTTAGTTTCTCGCCCATACTTTCTCACCCAGCTGCAAACTTCTTGGAGGCTTGGGTTGCGATGTTTCCGCAGCAGCCCTGTCAGGGTGGAGACAGTCCAGCTTGGTGGTCAGCTGATGTCCCCATCTCAGTTCTGCTGGACTGCGGCCCGTAGTGGTGCAAGGAGTAGTATGTTGGCAGAGTAGAAAATCCACTAAGCGATGATGCCAGTCACCTGTCGTTAATCTCTTTAGTGCTTCTTTGGTCATTCTAACCATTCATTCTGCTTGACCATTTGAAGCAGGATGAAAGGGGGCTGAGGTAGCATGTTGGATCATGTTGGTCCTCAGGAAGGATTGGAACTCAGCTGCTGTGAATTGCGTCCCGTTGTCGGACACAATCACATCTGGCAGGCCGTGTGTGGCAAAGATTCTGCGCAGTTCCTGGATGGTCCTGGCAGTAGTCATAGATGGGACAGGTACTACCTCTAGCCATTTAGAGTAGCTGTCCACTACAATGAGGAACACCTGTCCTTGGAAGGATCCTGCAAAGTCTATGCACGCGAGACCAAGGAGTTTGCGTGGTCTCCCAGCGATGCACTGGTGCTTGAGGCATTTCAGGTCAGGTCTCCTGACAGACCTGGCAGCTCCGTACTTGAGCCTCTATGTCCTTATCCAGGCCAGGCCACCACAAGTAACTCCTAGCAAGTGCCTTCATCCTAACTATGCCTGGATGACCCTCATGCAGAGATTCTAAAACTCTGGCTCTTAATGTGGGTGGGACTATCACCCTGCTTCCCCATAGCATGCAGCCTTTATGAGCTGACAGCTCATCTTTTCTGCTAGTGAAACTATGAAATTCTGGACCTGGTCTGCTATCAGGCCACCCCCTCAACACCCAGTTCAGAACACGACTGAGTGTTCTGTCAGTGGCAGTTTCAGCGGCCACATCTCCTGCATGAAGGGGAGTCTCAGGGAGATCCTGGATTGCCAGGATGCGAGCTGCAGGTGCTGGGTCAGGGTCTGTGTGAGGCAAAGGCAGTCGGCTGAGTGCATCAGCATGGCCCATTTCCTTGCCTGGCTTATGGACTAGCCTGTAAGAATAGGCAGCCATGAATATTGACCATCGCAGCATCCTAGGAGAAAGGATCTGTGGAGTCTGCTTGTCGGCAATGAATAGACATAAGAGAGGCTTGTGATCTGTGAAAACGGCGAAGGAGTGCCCATATAGGAAGTCGTGGAATGTTTTAATTCCAGCTACAATGGCTAAAGTCTCCTTGTCTATCTGCGTGTAGTTCCTCTCTGCAGGGGAAAACGTTCTGGAATAGTACGCGATGGGTGCTTGGCGCCCATCTGCCATTAGATGGCTTAAAACTGCTCCTATGCCATACAGTGAAGCATCACATGCTAAACTGACAGGCAATTTCTCATTGAAGTGAGCTAGTACTGAGTTTGATGACAGCAGTGATTTGACTGCTTTAAAAGCTTTTTCATGGGTGTTTGTCCACTCCCATGGTGCCTTTTTATCCAGAAGCTGATGAAGTGGTTCTGCCAATGCTGCCTTGTGTGGCAGGAATGAATGGTAGAAATTAAGTAGCCCTAAAAATGCCTGCAGCTCCCCCTTTGACCTAGGTCTGGGAGCCTGTTGTATAGCTTTAAGCTTAGAGCCAGAGGGGTGGATTCCAGCAGCATCTATCCGGAATCCCAGGAACTCAGTAGAGTTCACACCAATTTGGCACTTGTCTCTTTTTAATTTCAACCCCGCTTCCTGGAACCGTTGAAGAACTGCTCTGAGACGTTCTGCTAAGACTGCTGCGGATTCTCCAGCAATCAGAACGTCATCAAAGTAAGGGCACACATCTGGAATATTCTTAAGTGTATGTTCCATTACACTCTGGAACAACCCTGGGGCAACACTTACCCCAAACTGCAGACGACGAACCCTGAATGCCCCTCTATGTGTGACTATTGTCTGAGCCTCTGCTGTGGCACCATCCACAGGCAGTTGCTGATATGCCTGTGCGAAGTCCAGTTTAGCAAATATATGACCTCCCTGCAGTGATGCCAGGATGTGGCTTACCACTGGAACTGGGTAAGCATGTTGCTGCAAAGCTTTGTTAATTGTGCATTTGTAATCAGCACAAATACGAATGTCCCCATTTGGCTTCACCGGGGTTACTATGGGGGTTTCCCACACGCTGCTATCTACAGGTTGAAGCACTCCCTGCTGTACTAACTTGTCTAGCTCTGCATCTATCTTAGGCTTTAGTGCGAAAGGCACTCTGTGAGGTTTGATCCTGATAGGAGTTACTGTTGGATCGAGGTTAAGGGAGATTGGTGCTCCCTTGTATTGACCTAAATTAGGGCTGAACAAATCAGCAAATTCCTGGCACACAGCTGCTAGGTCAGTTGTTTGTGTGTGGTTGATGCTGGTTACTCGGATGCCCAGGGCATCAAACCAGTCCAGCCCAATCAAACTGGTGCGCTGGCCTTCAACGACCATGATGTTGAGGGGACCCTCGAACTCTTTGAAGCTGACTTTTACTGTGGCTTCGCCTTTCACCACTACACGGCAATTTTGAAAATCTGTCAGAAAAAGGCTTGACGGTTTGAGTTGGACTTGTTTCCTGCCTTGTCTGCAGATGTAGCTAAACATTTTGTGAGAGATTATGGACAGGGCTGACCCGGTGTCCAGTTCCATGGAACAAGGGATCCCTTGTAGCCTGACATTAAGTCTCTCTTTGAGAGGGCGTTGGGCTTCTGTCCTTAATATGTTTCTCCTTCCGGAGCAGACCCTGTTCTGTCCCGGGGCCCATTTACCTCTCCGTGGGATGTCTTCGGGCAGAACTTCTCTCTGGTGACCTTTACAGACTCTGGCAATGTGCCCTTGCTTGCCACAAGCACGACACACTGCAGTGCGGAATCTGCACTCAGACCTCTTTTGCTGTTCGCCGCAACTGGCACAGCTAGGGAATAGAACTGCCTTGTCAATGGGACGTTGCCGTCTGATGAGTTGCTTCTGTAACCGGTCGAACTCATCACCCTCGTCTGGGTCTTCCAGTATTTCTGTAGTTTCGTGGTGCACAGCTGTCTGGCTGAGGGGAGTCTTCTGAGGTCGTAAAGCCTTCATTGCTCCACCGGTGGCCTCGTCTGCCATGACCTCCTTTAACACATCCTGGAACGTCAGCGTTTCTTTTGCGAAAAGCCTCTGCTGCAAATCTTGGTTCCTCAGGCCACAGACATGAGTCTGTCTTGGAGTCTATCCTCTAAGTCAGGAAACTCACAGAGTCTTGATGCTTGTCTTAGTGCGGCCACGAATTCGGCTGCTGACTCCCCTGCCTGTTGCTCTCTTTGCTCAAATGCATGCCGCCAAGCAATAACAGACAGCCTGGGTTCAAAATGTTCCTTTAGCGACTTCCGGATCCTGTGGCAGCGCCCGCGGACGTGCAAAGAACTCGCTCTCTTTGCCGTCCGGTTTCCCCCCGCCGGTAGACCCTGGACAGGGTCGAAAGTCGCCCTGTAGGGGCGACCACCGTAGAGGAGGGCACTCGTCGATCGTGGAGGGAGCGGCGGCTCCCTCTGCGGTCCGAGAAAATCACCTTTGGGCCGACGGGGAAAAGATCAGCCAGTAACATGGCCGATCACTCAGCTGCTCCAGCCGAAAGTCACAGCAACATCTAAGCAAAAAGAACCACCATGGAAGATCCGGGTGAGACCTTTCCTTCCCTCTTGTTACTTTACCTATTTCCCTGCTAACAGCTTTAAGAACTATTTCCCTACTTTGAGAAAGCAGCGTTTGATCACTGGGGAAAACGGGCTTTGGAAAAATAATTATTGTTTTTTATTATTTTACTTTGTTTATATAAGCAGTTGGAATTCAGGCATCCTGGGGAAAAAAAAAAAACCCCTTACTGTGACTCTCTCTTTTGGCTTGTTTATTTCCAGTTTAGGTGAAAATTCTAAGGGAGGGGGTGGAATGTTTTTTTCCTCCCCCTCTCCTGAATAGTATTGCCTAAAAAGCTTTCTGCTCTCTGGGCGGACTTATGTAGATTGTTTTGGACACAATGCAACCTGGGACTTGGCATGAAGCCCAGAAACTATGACTGATACAATGTAACTTTCTCCAGTTGAACTCCCACTTCCTGATTCTGGCGTGATGCCCACACTGGATTACAACATAACAACTGACTGCAACTTAGGACTCTTGCTGTTTTCTTTATTTCTGTGCTGGACTTGACTATTGGCTTTTTGCTATCTTTGATTGGAAATATATCTCTGTTTGGACTCTATATTTTATAACGCTGCAATCTATTCTTTAAGCTGAACTTCTAAAAAAAAAAGAGGATGGAATCCTACTCACAGATTAATTATGGACTTATATTAGAAAAAAAATTGGAAATGAGAATGGAATATAAAGAACATATCAGAATGCTTAGCAAAAAGGAGGACTTAGAATTAAAAATTGAAGCTCAACCTTTGATTGACTATGATACACAATCAGATTTACAACTTAATGAGATGGATGAAATACATTTACAATCTATTGAATCTATTGAATCTATTGAAGAGGAAGAGGACACATCCCACATGTTGGACATCTTTGATGATCAAAGGCAGAACTCAACTAAAACATTTACAACTTTAAAAGCAACAGGATTGGACTTCCAAATACGAGGCACCAAAAATGTTGACAACATGACAGTACAGACAACACTGGATAAAAGAGAAAAAGAATATGATTGGACTCAATGGTGGGAAAAGGCCTTTAGCCAGTCACTAAGATGGAAGGATTTAGAGGCCCTGCTGTGGAAACCTACTTGGCACAAAAAGAAAGCTAGAATTAGAGTTAAAAATGAGAGTTAAAATTTTATCTGATGGGTAAAAAGGGCTTTTGGACGTTGAATGAGCTAATATTTTTGAGATTTTTAAGGTTATTCTGGTTTGAGTCAACATTATATCTAAATTATGGATTTGATTATGGTTTGGAATGACAATAGGAAAAATTGGAAAACTTAAAATTAAAGGAGTTAGATTGAGATTGAGACTGGTGAAGTATTATTAATATTTTTACTTACAAGAATTGAATGGTAATTAGTGATGTATTAAATGGACTAAATTGAAACAATTGAGGAATTTTTAGGGACTTGGACTGATTTATAAAAATATTGGATAGAGTATATGAAATAGAATATAGTTGAGAAATATTAAGATATAATAGTTATATTATTAGTTTATGATAGAAATAATTATTGTCCTATTATTATTATTATTATAACATTATTATATTATTTTGTCTTATGTAAATGTTTTAAAATATATAAATTTATGTTTATTTACAAAATATGTATGTGAAATAAGAAACAATTTATATTTTAGGAATGCTCGAATTGTATACTATATGTTTATGCAAGACTAAACTGAAATAGATTAATTGAAAGTTGGTTAAGCCTGAAAACGGGTGAAAATATCTTTGATAACTTTTGTTTTTTGTTTTTGTCTGTTTTTTTTTGCTTTTTTCTTTTCTTTTTTTTCTCTCTTCTTTTTTATTGATAAAATAGAGAGGGAACCTTTAAAGAAGCAGTTTAAATTGTATATGTATGACTGTATTTTTTGTGGTGTTCTATGGAGTGCCCTATCTCCACGATGTGTTATAAGCACTTGGCCGTAAAACAAACAAAAAAAACTAATAAAACTTGTTATGGGAAAATGTTCCTTTAGTCTCCTCTTCAGATCAGTGTATGTGACTGATTCTAAGCTGGCTGGGGCAATCAGGTTCTCTGCAATGTCGAAAGTTGCCTGCCTGCACACGCAGAGCAGGGTTGCTGCCTTCAGCCCATAGTCTCTCACCTGGTTGGCCCGCAGGTAGTTCTCCACCCTGGAGACGTAGGAGCTCCATTGTTCAGGGTGAGAAATATCAAATTCATTCAGCTTGCCCACTTTGGCCATAGCTGATGCTCACGAGGTCTCGGTTAATGCCTTCTGATGCTAGGAGCTGCTAGGTGAATCCTGGGGACAGATCCCTCAGGATGACTGTGCCTCCAGTGTGACTTTACTGGCAGGCAGGGTGGGGACGTGGTCCCTACCAGGGCTCTGGTGCCTGGTCTCACACCCTAGTGACTTCTGGCTAAGTGCTTCAGCTCTCTTTCTCCTTAGCAGCATCCCACCCTCGTCGCCACTATTGTGTATTGAGTTCGTTGAGGCATTAACGAAACCGATGTAATACAACTGCACTTTATTGCTGGAATACACAGAAGTGGCTCTGACAACCACTTGACATCTATTTATACCGTGCCGCCACTAGGCGGCAGCCAATCATTTTAAAGAACAATTTCCCACTTAAATTGCAGGCTAGCAGTTTGCTCCAAGACAGTTGGAGACTCTTTTCAAACATACACAACAACGGATCATAATAATTATTAATGAACTAACCCAATACATTACAGTTCTATTTGTGCATCTTTGTATAGTGTTATCTTCTCCAGTTCTTTCTCTTCTATTCTGCTGTTTCCAGGCACTGCCCTGTCTGCTCTCCAGAATTTTTTGTCTTTCTTATCGACAATTGTTAAGTCTGGGGTGTTATATGGCAGATGCCTATCTGTTTCAGTTCTAAAGTCCCAGAACAATTTAACTTCTTCATTTTCTATGACTTTCTCTATTTTATGGTCCCACCAGTTCTTGCTTGCAGGCAAATGATATTTCTTGCAGATCTTCCAATGTACCATTGTTGCTACTTTGTCATGCCGCTACTTTTGGTCAGTCTGGGCGATCTTCTTGCAGCAGCTAACCAGGTGGTCCACTGTTTCTTTGCATAGGCGGCACTTACTGTCTGTTGCTGTCTTCTCAATTCTGGCTTTGTATGCATTTGTCCTAAAGTTTGGCCTTTTGCAGCCAGAATTAGTCCTCGGTCTCTTTCTTCAACTTTCCTGCTCTTAGCCATTGCCAGGTCTTGTTATTATCTGCTTTCCCTGCTATTTTTTTTTTTATGTACTGGCCATGTAGTGCTTGTAAGACAGTTTGGTCTTTCCAGTAGTTAATAAGCCTTCCTGATATACTAGTGCATCAGTGCACCTTTATCATTGTCCTTCAGATATTTTTCCAAAGCCCTTTTTTCTTCTTCAACCATCTGGTGTACTTGCAACAATCCATGCCCACCTATTTGCCTTGGTAGATAGAGTCTGTCAATGTTACTGTGATGAAGGGCATGATTCATTGTCATTATTTTTCTGGTCTTCCTATCCATTGCTTTTAGTTCTGCTTGAGTTCAGTCCACTATTTCAGCTGTGTATCTAATGACTGGTATTCCCCAGGTATTGATTGCCTTGATGGTATTTCCTTGATTGAGTTTGGACTTTAAGATCTTCTTCACTCTCTTGATATATTCATCTCTAATCTTTTTCTTGACTTCAGTGTGCTTGATGTCAGCTTAAAGGATACCCAAGTATTTATAGTAATCATCCTCATCCAGACTCTTAATGTTATTTTAGTGGGGCTATTTTTCCTTGTTTGATAGTGAGTGTGGCACATTTGTCCAATGCAAACTCCATTGCAATATCTTGGCTATATATACGGACAGTGTTGAGCAGCGATTCTACTTCAGATGGTGTTTTTCCATACAGCTTCAGATCATCCATGTAAAAGAGGTGGGATAGTCTGACAGATGTTTTTGATGTTTGATAGCCATGGCCTGAGTTATTCAGTATTGTTGACAGAGGAAACAGTGCAATGACAAATAGTAGTGGTGATAGCGAATCTCCTTGAAATATTCCTCTCTTGATATTAACCTCTCCCAATCTCTCAGCAGTGACCTGCAACTGTGTCTTCCATTGTGCCATCGATCTTTGCACAAAATTTCTGTTTCTACTGACTCCTATTATTTCTAGGCCCTTGATTATCCAGTCATGTGGCAGAGAATTGAATGCTTTTTTGTAGTCAATCCATGCTACATTCAAGTTTATCTTCCTTCTCTTGCAGTTTTCCAAAAGCATTTTGTCAATTAGTAGTTGATCTTTTGTTCCTCTGCTATTGGGGCGGTTTCCTTTCTGCTCAGGTGGAAAGAGATTGTTTTCTTTTTTAAAGTATTTTATTAATTTTCTATTATTACAATTCGTTAGTGCTTAATGAGCAATGTGTGGTCTGGGTTGATTTTTTGCTTAGTAATAAAAGTTAAGTTCTTACTCTCTGTCTCGTTTTTCCAGCGATTGATAAAATAAGTTCCATGTTTGAAAGTATTCTGTGTCTTCTTTTTCTTTGATTCTCAATGTAAGTCTATTCATTTCAGCACAGTCCAGTATTTTCTTGATTATCGCTTCATCCAATGGTGTTATCTCATTTTTCCAGTGCTGAGCAAATACAATCCTTGCTGCTGTTAATACATGTAATGTTAAATATACATTTTGTTTATCAAATTTTTCTGGAATTATACCTAATAAAAAGATTTCCGGTTTAAAATCTACGTGTTTCCCTAACATCTTTTCTAACCAAGTATGTATTTTTGTCCAAATTGTTTTTGCTTTAACACATGGTTAAAAGAATGGATAACCCTCAGAAACAAAAGATTGTTATATTTAGAAGTACATGACTTACAACTTGGATGGCACTCATTTTTATGGTATGAAAAGAATAAAACCCATAGATATTTCCAAAACCACTACATAAGAAACACATTATTATTTGTATGGGAAAAGATAAAACCAAAAATCTATACGAAAATCCCAGGATGGCTATCAACGATGGAAGCATTCGTTCACCCAAACTTAATTAAATTTGAGAAAATTCTAACATATAAAGATATTCTGAATGCAGATGGGAAATTAAAATCTAAACAAGAGTTAAAAGATCAGGGTATTGACTTATCATGGTGGCCTCGACTGCAAATGCAATTGAGGTATGATAAAGATGTTAAAATATACAGTTTTTATAAAGACCAGACAATGTTTGATCACATGTTGTTGATTTCTGATGAAAAACTGATTTAAAAATTGTATAATGTTTTACCAAATCTGAAAATGGAAGAAACAATGATAATATGCGCAATTTATTTTGGATATAATATAGAATTAGAGAAATAGCAAAACTTTTGGGAAAGAAACTATAAATTGACAATGGTAAATTCGTATAAAGAAAACTTATATAAAATGTTCTATAGATGGCATCTTCCACCTGTTAGATTAGCAAAACTGTTTAAAAATATATCTATTTAACCATGTTAAAGCGCATGCTTGGTAGTATGGGACCCAATCTGGTAGTCCAAATCCTCCATTTTCTTTAGCTTCTTGTAGCATTTTCAGTTTCATTTTGGCTTTCCTTCCTTGCCAAATAAATTTTGAAATCAGTCTATTCAAAAACTTTTTCTCTATTTTTATAGGTACTGTTTGAAATAAAAAAGGAGTTTTGGTAAAATATTCATTTTCACAGTAGCTATTTTTCCTAACACTGATAGTGAGTTTTTCCATTTTTCCAAATCTATTTTTATTTGATTTAGTAATTTTATATAATTATCTTCTTTTATCATTGTGCATCTTGCTGTTAAGTATATTTCCAAATATTTAACTTTCTTAACTATTTGTAAGTCTATTTTTTTTGACAGTTGGTTTTTTTTTGCTTATCTGTAAGGTTTTTAACTATAACTTTGGTTTTTTCCTCTGTTTATTTTCAATCCTGCTATTTCTCCAAATTCTTCTATCCTTTTCAGTAGTTTAGAGGTTGTCTTTAGTGGTTCTTCTAAAATGAATACCAGGCCATCTGCAAATGCGTGTAGTTTATACAGTGGTGGGATTCAAATACCTGAACAACCGATTCTATTATGTGATGCGGGCCTGGGCCTCCGAGGCCTAGAACGGACTTCCGGAAGTGGCATCAAAGTATTTCCGGTGGGCCGTTCTAGGCCTGGGAGGCCTCCTCCAGGCCTCCGATGCCTAGAACGGACTCCCGGAAGTGGTATCCATGCACTTCCGGTGGGCCGTTCTAGGCCTGGGAGGCCTCTGAGGCCTAGACTGGACTTTCAGAAGCCAGCTGGTTCTCTGAATTCAGGTAAATTTAGCTACCGGTTCTCCTGAACCGGTGCGAACCGGTTGAATCCCATCACTGAGTTTATAGCTTTCATCTTTTATCTCCATTCCTTTAATTTCTGAATCTTGTCTGATATTTCTGTTGAGAACTTCCAAAGTTAGTATAAATAGCAGTGGGGATAGTGGGCATCTTTGTCTTGTGCCTTTCTTTATACTAAAGTTCTCTGTATAGTCCCCATTGACAATTACTTTTGCTGTTTGTTTATCATATATTGTCTTAATGGTCTTTATAACTTTTCTCCAAAGTCCATACAGTTTATTGTTGTATCATAAATTGCCAACTTACATTGTCAAAAGCTTTTTGAGCATCTAAGAAAATTTATGCCATTTGTTTTCCAGGGTGCATTTCATAGTATTCCAATGTATCTAAAATAATCCTTAAGCTATTTTTTATTTGTTTTTTTGGTAAAAATCCATTTTTATCTGGATGAATAAATTCAATCAAAAATCTTTTCAGTCTCTCTGCTATTACTGAAGCGAAGATTTTGTAATCCACATTTAATAGTGATATTAGTCTATAATTTTTTATCTGTGTCAAATCTGAGTCCTCTTTTGGTATTAAAGTAATATTTGCTTCTGTCCATGTATTTGGTAATTTAGCCTCTAGTAATACCTCATTGCAAACTTCTTTCATTGGTGAGCTTAGTGTATCTTGTAAATATTTGTAGAACTCTGCGGATAGCCCGTCCGGTCCCAGGGGTTTATCGTTTTATCGTTTTTTTATAGCTTCCATCATTCCCATCATTGTAATTTTTTCATTTAGCATATTTTTAAAGTTCTCTGGAATTTTTTGGTAATTAGCATTTTCTAGATATTGTACTATTTCCCGAGAAATTTCTTCTATATTATATAATTTTTGATAAAATTCTTACTATTTTTTTTATTGCATCATTTGGAAATTGTGAACCGCCCTTCTCATCTTGCAATTTATTTATCAGTTTCTTCTCTCTTTCTTTTTTCAGTTTATAAGCCAGCCATCTTCCCGGCTTATTTGCATTTTCGAAAAAGTTTTGTTTTGCCCTTTTAATTTGTTGAGCCAATTTCTCTGACTCTATTAAGTTTAGTTTATGTTTTATTATCTCCATTTGTCTTCTCACAGCTTTCTTTTGTGGATATATTTGTAATTCTAATTCCAGTTTCTTAAATTCTTCCCTTAATATTGTAGATTGTTTTTTTTTCTTTGTTCTTTTTAGCCATATATGTTATAGCTAATCCTCTAAAATATGCTTTGGCTGTATCCCATACATTCTGATGTCTCTTTTTTATTTTCTTTAAAAAAAAATTCCATTTCCTTTAATGCTGGTTCTACAAATTGTTTCTCTTTTAACAGGGATTGATTCAAAGTCCATCCTGATTTCTTCTTTACTCCTCTCCAAGTCAGCTTTATCAGATTGTGGTCCGCCCAGATATTAGATTCTATCTCAATCTCATGTATGTTAGTTCTTAATTCAAGGGACATCCATATCACATGAATTCTGGACCAAGATTTGTGTCTATTTGAATAAAATGTATACTGGGTCTTTTTTGAGTTTATTTCTCTCCAAGTATCCTGTATACAGATTTCTTCTGTCATTCTAAAGAACGGCTTAGGCAGTATCTTACTATATAAAGCTACTCCTCTTTTCTTTTGATTTGCTGATGTAGGAAAGAGATTGTTTTCAACTAGATGCTGTTGGACTGCATCAGCTACCAGACCAGTTAGCAATTTGAAAGTTGTTGCGATTTTGGGATCTGTAGGGAAGCAGCACCTCAACAGGCTGCATGACAGTTTTGCTTTTTACTCTTGATGAACAAAGTGTCCTAGAGTCTTTTGCGAGTATGTACAAATGATTAGTTTTCTGAAGAGGAGAATAATGAGATGCTAGACCATTTGAACTTTGGACATAATTTTAGAATAGCATTTTGAAAACAAACTTGGAATATGCAAATTTGAAAGGACAGAGCAAGTTCAAATACATTGAAAATTGATTTGAATTGTTTTATTTACAGGCTACATTAGGCAGAAAAGAAATTTGCTTGCTACCTAATAACATAACACGAATATTGGCCACTAAGTTTTGTGACATGGCTTTATGGAGAAAAACATGTGCGGATATTGTATTGTCCGGTGGTGGAATTAGTGAAAACAATGTAAATATGGTATGTTTATTGCACATTTTAAAACAAACTACTTTATTTCAGAGGGTGACATAAATGTACCAATTAAATGAAAATGACTTTTAAAAAAAATATTCTTCCTCAGAGTCGTCTGGATGTCATTGTATCACATTTATTTGGATGTACATCAACAAAAGCTCTCTTACATTGGAAACAGGTAAAAATTCTGAAATGTGAAACTGAAAATGTGAATTTTACTCACTTGGAATAGGAAATGCCCTCTTTGATCTCTTTTTTCATAATAAATGTTGAATATATTTATTTATACCATTATTTATAGAGCCTACACCCAAAAGGACTAGGGCAGTTGGCAGGACAAATAACAATTAAAAACTATCAGCTAATTTAATCTAATCCCTGGGACATTCCAAGAATTAGCAAGCATTTAAATGCTCCTTATCTCATGGAACAGGATATTCTGAAGGGCAGGGCCCTGTTTGAGAAAACATGTGGGCAAACCTCCACTGTCCACCACTGAATAGGAACACTTCTTCTCCAAGGGTTCACATGAATTTGGAGTTGGCAAATCAGCTGGCAAAGTAGCACCCACAACACAAGTTCACTAAATATATTTACTCTAGTGATTAAACAAGCTGCTATATTTTGAATCAGTTGAAACTTTTCAGTTATTTTCAAAGGCAAAGTAAGTTCCATAGTCTGTCAGGTTACAAGTGTCAGTCCCCAAAATCAGGAAAGACACATGTTGATTCTTCCAAGCAGAGTTCTTTATTGTTCTACACTTATAGACAGAATCTTGCCATATCAAAGAACCCTACTTACTATCTGCATCTAGCATATACTCTGAGAAATATTAGGGAGGGACTTCTTCACTCTTCTTCCCTCTCAGAAAATATCTGGACTGAGCTGCTACTTATTCTTCTGGAATGCATTCCCTCTCTCCTCGGAATCCAGCTTACTATATGCCACCCCATCAAGGCAGATGTATTACCAGTACATCTGAGTTCATCTATCGGCACACCAGACAAAGCTGGGCAACAGTCCTCTGGTAGTTGCTCCACTTATTATTTATGATAGAACGTTATCCAGATTTCCAGAAGGGAGGGAGTACATTTCAGATGAGCAAAAGACAGAACAGTTTGTGAGGGAGAAAGACAATCATTTATAGCTACAAAGCAAAAATTGGCTGCATTGTGGCAAGTTTAAGAAAATCGTGCCCTTGAGAAATGAGATATTAGTAGTATTGGCTTTTTTATTGGGGAACTTAAAATTCCAATCTATCCAAAAACAGCAAGTTAGGAAAGTTATTTTGTTCCAGAATTACTCCCCCCCCTTCTTTTCTGTGTAGCTTTGTTCTAACGTATTCTAAAGGATTATATAAATAGTTTTAATGGGAAGCTTTAGAAAATTGCATTATTATTTTTTTTAAAAAAGAAAAATAATTTACAAAAGTGGTTTTAGATATTTTTCTGTTGTCTTTTTCAGGTTTATGAAACTGGGCAGTTTAAAGAATTTGATTATGGTTCTAAGAATATGGAAAAATACAGTCAGGTAGATGAAGATTTTTTAAAAATGAAAGCTATATTGCAGATAAATAAGAATGAAGATAAAGCGGATACAAAGTTGTAATTTTTTTTACATAATACCATTATATTTAACACATCATCCTGGATTCATCTGAATTTTATTTTGATTAAAGGCAGGAGTGTCCATCTTTGTATCAATGAAATGCTGTTCTATCAAGTATAAGCAATATGTAGTCAGACATAGCTCTCAGGAAATTAAAAAAAAGAATGTCTAATCCTATAGTAGTTCTTGCACATTTGACTGAGACCAGTTACAGTACTTCTAGTCAGTAGTGGGATTCAGCCAGTTCACACCACTTCGGCAGAACCAGTAGCTAATTTTTTGTTACCCAGGCCCAAAATGGAGTTCCAGAAGCGGCATCCACACAGAGAACCGTTTGTTCACATATTTGAATCCCACCACTGCTACTAGTGTACAAGGTACTGAGTCTCTCTTAAATTACATGGGAAAGTTGTTTTAGGACCAATTAGCAGGAATTAATTAAGAGAATTAGAGATAATGAGTGAAGCTTACTGTGCTAATAATATTAAAAGGATTATTTTCAGATTTTTATGGTTATGGTTGAATAGGGTGGAGGTAGAAAGGCATGTGGGTAGATTGCTCAAAAATATAAGATCTGTTATGATATGGAATAGTGATAACCACATAGCATGGGATGGATAACAAAAGTGCATTATATTAACAACCATCCCAAAAGATAAGTCAGTGTCCTTAGAGCTATCCTAAGGCTAGACTCTGGGAAGTAGCAAAGCTAAATGATTCAAAACACCAGGTTACATACAACAATATTACAATACTAGCAATATTTAGTTGTAATGAGATTTAATAAAATTTTTATCTTCTCTTTAGATGAGCCCTCCCTTTTATGATATAAGAAGCATGAATATCCCAACCATCATGTGGGGTGGTGAAAAAGATAAAATTTCTACACTAAAGGATACCGAACTACTTCTCTCTCTTCTTAGTAATCTGATCTCTTACAAAATAATTCCTCATTGGAAGCATTACGATTATCTTTTCGGGCTTGATGCACGTCAAAAATTGTATGATGAACTTGTTGACATAATTCAGAATTTCCAATAACCTGGGGATCATTTAATAAATCAGCAGCAAACATGGCACTCCAAAACATTTCTTTAACAGACGAAATTCATGCTTCACTAAAGCAGAATTGTCTAATTCTTTTATTTGATTATTTTTTAAAAAGATACCTTTTAGAAAAGTTAATGTAGATTCCTTGAAATAATGTAACCTGGGGATTCTAAACTTTGGGAAGACTCACAGGGCAAAGTGTAATAAGAGAAAGATGATGCCAAACTGTAAGAGCTGAATGAAGATTCTCACAATTCAACAGACTTTCCTTTCTTCTAGTTTCAATTGCAAAAAGCAGTGTTCGGGAGGACGTGTTAAAAAAACAACCTCAAAATGGTAGCTGTGAAAAGATGACCTAAGCTTTGCCCTTCATTGTACATGTCTTGGCCTTGCATGCATTTCTAAAGGGGGTGGGGTTTTGTCTTATTGCTGCAACCACCATCTTTTTTAATGTAGTAATGTTATTAAAGATTACAATTAACAATAAAAAGTAATACCATCCAGAAAAGAATGAAGAGAAAAAAATAGAAGGTGCAGAAAGGAAAAAGAAAAATAGAAAGCAAATAAAAAATAAGAATATAGTAAAGAAAAAGGAAAAGAAATTGTTATGTATTGACATCAATAGTTAATGTGTTTTAGTTTAAGCGTGTCTCCAACTGTTTTGAAGGGAAAAGTTAAATTCAAGTTTGAGCGGGAAAACACCGTTTGAATTGATTGGTCGCCGCCTAGAGGTGGCAAGTATAAATAGCCGTCATTCTGCTGGTTAAGCCAGTTCTGTTTTCAGTCGCAATAAATCTGGTTGTATTAACCCGGTCTGGTTAATGCCTCCAAAAACCCACTACACAATAGTGGCAACGAAGGTGGGATCTTGCTGAAGGAGAGAATGATGCCTATTAGAGTTGAAGTCACAGGGTGTTAGCCCAGGCACCAGAGCCCTGGTGGGACCACATCCCCACCCTGCCTGCCAGTAAGCCAAACTGGAGGCACAGCGTCCTGTGGGATCCGTCCCCAGGATCTAGGCAGTTCATCTCCTTTCGCCACAAGAGAGGCAGAGTCCAGGACTTCATCGAACGACTACCATGGCCAAGCTTGGCAGACTAAATGAGTTCGATGTCTCCCATCCAGAACAATGGAGTTCGTACATCTCCAGGGTGGACAACTACTTGTGGGCCAACCAGGTTAGAGAAGATGGCTTGAAAGCGGCTAGACTACTCTGCGCATGTGGACAAGACACATTTGACATCGCCGAGAATCTAGTAGCACCAGCAAGCATTGAATCAGTAACGTATGCAGACTTAAAGAGGAGGCTAAAAGAGCACTTCGAGCCAAAGCTGTCCATCATCGCGTGGCGTCACACGTTCGAACAAAGGGAGCAAAAGTCAGGTGAATCAGTAGCTGAGTTTGTAACAGCACTTCATGAAGCCTTACGCCAATGTGAGTTCCCTGACTTGGAAAATCGTCTAAGAGACAGACTCGTGTGTGGACTGTTGAACAGAGAGTTGCAACAGCGCCTATTTGCCAAAGAGAATCTAACCTTCCAAAACGCGCTGAAGGAAGTTATGGCAGATGAGGCTGCCGGCGGAGCAGTGAAGGCACTCCGGCCTCAGAAAACACACTCCAGCCGCACAGCAATACATCATGAGAACATTGAGAGACTGAGTGAACCAGAAGAAGTCAATGAGATCGACCGACTCCAAAGAGAGCCTATTAGATGGCAGCGTGCAACAGAACAACCAATCCTTCCTCTGAATTGCGCCAGCTGCGGAGGACAACATAAAAGAACCGAGTGCAGGTTTCGCACAGCAGTTTGCCATGCCTGTGGTAAGTAAGGCCACATCGTCAGGGTCTGTAGAGGTGGTCAGAAAGAAGCTAGCCCTGCAGACGTACCTCAGAAAGGTAAATGGGCCCCAGGGCAGAACAGGGATGGATACTGCTCAGGAAGGAGAAGTATTCAGCGGATGGGAGCTTAACGCCCCCTCAAAGAGAAGTTGAGAATTCAAGTTAAACTTCAAGGGGTCCCATGTTCTATGGAGCTAGACACCGGGTCAGCTCTGACAATCATTTCACACAGGACCTTTGATTATATTTGTAGACAAGGCAAGAGGCGAGTTCAACTCAGACCGTCAAGCCTTATCCTGACTGACTTTCAAAATTGCCATGTGTCTGTTAGGGGTGAAGCCACTGTAAGAGTCAAATTCAAAGAGTTTGAGGGTCTCCTCAGCGTGGTAATTGTTGAAGGACAGTGCACCAGTCTCATCAGATTGGACTGGTTCGAAGCCCTGGGCATCCATGTAACGGGCATCCATTGCACACAAGCAGCTGACCTGGCAGCAGTATGCCAAGAGTATGCTGATGTGTTCAGTTCTGACCTAGGACAATACAGAGGGGCACCCATTTCCCTAAATCTTGACCCAACAGTCACTTCCATTAGAATTAAACCGCGCAGAGTGCCCTTCGCTTTAAAACCGAAGATTGATGCGGAGCTGGACAAATTAGTGCAACAGGGAATGCTCCAACCCATGGACAGTAGCCTGTGGGAGACTCCCATAGTAACCCCAGTGAAGCCTAATGGGAACGTCCACATCTGTGCAGACTACAAGTGCACAATCAACAAGGCACTTCAGCAACACACTTATCCAGTTCCAGTGGTAAGCCACATTCTAGCCTCGCTCCAAGGAGGCCGCCTATTTGCCAAGCTAGACCTTGCACAAGCATATCAACAGCTACCAGTTGACAATGCCACCGCAGAAGTGCAGACCATCGTCACCCACAGAAGGGCATTCAGAGTACGCCGCCTGCAGTTTGGGGTAAGTGTAGCTCCCGGTTTGTTCCAAAGCATTATGGAACGGACACTAAAAAATATACCTGGCATCTGTCCCTATTTTAATGATGTCCTGATTGCAGGAGAATCAGCGGCAGTCCAAGCTGATCGTCTCAGGGCAGTGCTTCAAAGGTTCCGTGAGGCGGGGTTAAAGTTAAAAAAGGACAAATGTCAAATTGGCGTGGACTCTACTGAGTTGAGGGGGTGGCCAGAAAACAGACCAGGTCCAGAGTTTCAGCACTACGCATGCAGAAAAGATGAGCTGTCAGCCCACAAGGGTTGTGTGCTGCGGGGAAGCAGAGTAATTGTTCCGCCCAAATTGCAAGCCAGAGTGTTAGAATCTCTGCATGAGGGACATCTAGGTATCATAAGAATGAAAGCACTTGCAAGAAACTCCTTGTGGTGGCCTGGCCTGGACAAGGACATTGAGGCTCAAGTAAGGAGCTGTCAGGTCTGCCAAGAGACCCATCCAGAAATGCCCCAGGCACCTGTGCACCACTGGGAGACCACGCAAGCCCCATGGTCTCGCATGCACATTGACTTTGTGGGTCCATTTCAGGGACAGGTATTTCTCATTGTTGTGGACAGTTATTCAAAATGGTTAGAGGTAATATCTGTCCAATCTATGACTACTGCCAGGGTCATCCAGGAACTGCACCCATTATTTGCCACACATGGACTGCCGGACGTCATTGTGTCTGACAACGGGGCACAATTTACAGCAGCGGAGTTCCAGTTGTTCCTTAATGCTAACATGATCAGACACACCACTTCGGCTCCATTCCATCCAGCTACCAGTGGCCAGGCTGAATGGATGGGAAGGTCCACTAAAGAGTCCCTTAAAAGACTGACTAAGGGAGACTGGAATCATCACCTGGCAAACTTCCTTTTATGCCAGCACACAACTCCATGCACTGCAATGGGATGCAGCCCAGCGGAACTAAGGTGGGGACATCGTCTCACAATGAAGCTAGACCGCCTCCACCCTGACAGGATAGTTGCCGAAACGGCGCAACCCAAGCCTCCCAGGAATCTACAGTTGGGTGAGCATGTTTGGGCTAGGAACTATGGGCAGGGGGCACCGTGGGTGGCTGCTACAGTTACGAAAGTGTCAGGGCCACTATCATATGAGGTGGCTTTGGATGATGGTCGTGTGATCCGACACATTGACCAGTTGTGGCGTCGGCAGACAAAGCAGAGTTCAGAAGTAGAATTAGAAGAGACTATAGACACTCCAGGTGAAGCTGCCATTCCAGCATCGCCCACACCTGCCGAGACTGTGCTTAAAGAGACAGAGGCACCAAGGATCTGTGTACTGCCTCTGCTGTTAAATGACTCGAACGCACATAGTGGCACAGGTCTACCGCCTCTGCCATCTACTGACTCTAACGACTATTGCGGCACAGGTCTACCCGGTGCGGACAACCGGCAAGTCGAGTTGGAAAACCAAACAGCTTTGCGGCATTCCGGCAGAACTCGCAATCCACCGGTCTACCTCAAAGACTATGTACATCAAGTATACGAAAAGCAACTTTATCCAGGGGGAAGGGGTGTTATGTATTGACATCAACAGTTAATGTGTTTTAGTTTAAACGTGTCTCCAACTGTTTTGGAGGGAAAAGTTAAGTTCAAGTTTGAGCAGGAAAACACTGTTTGAATTTATTGGTCACCACCTAGAGGCGGCAAGTATAAATAGCCATCATTCTGCTGGTTAAGCCAGTTCTGTTTTCAGTCACAATAAATCTTGTTGTATTAATCCGGTCTGGTTAATGCCTCCAAAAACGCCTTCAAAAATGCCTCCAAAAATGCCTCCAAAAACAATAGAAATATATAAAGAAATGACTTTCCCCTTCATCACCAGCATGTCCTGTTGTGGTCCGAAGGAGGAAGCAATCCTTGAAAACGGAGACATTATTCTCTGTTTTAGTTTCTTTATTTTGCATTCCTTGCCAGGAGTTTTGCTACAATACTTCGGTACATTACAAAGCGGATGCCAGAATCTGGAATTCTCTGGCTTGCGTCTGTCTTATCTTGCTAACTCCTCCCTTACTTTACTGTCATGATTTACGTCTTCCAATTAGGCTGGAGGCCAAAGATTCACTTCCCTTCCCAGTCTCCCGCTTTTTTCATAATTCTCCTCCCTTCGTCTGTCATCTGATTTAACTCCAAAAATACCAGACAGTTCTGCATATCTTGTCAATGCAATAATATCCCATATTAACAGCGTTGACAGTCCATGATGAGTTAAGAGATGTTGCAACTAACCTTTCTTGGTGCATGGAGATTGTTGAGGTCTGGATAAGGAACAGCTGGTTAAAATTGAAACCTGGCAAGATACAGTGACTTTGGGTTCAGGGCTCCTCGGTTCTTGGAGAATTGCCATCTGTGATGGAATATTATCTGGATTCCAAGGAGGAAGGGAGTGCATTCAGGAGGAGCAAAAGACAGTGCAGTTTCTCCCTTGCGTGGGAGAGAGTTGAGATGACTCCTCCCTAGTAGTCCCAGAATATATGTTTTATGATGCAATTAGTCCGCTTTAAAGATTTCTGTCTATAGCTGAGGAACAATAAAGGAAACTATTCGGAAGAATCTCAACATGTATTCCTTGGGTTTTGGAACCTGACACCATCTTTGGGTTGCACTGCCGAGACAAACCCGGTGCCTATTCTGGAGGTCCTCCTGGACTTCCAACTCCTGGATCCAGGTTATTTAAGGGGTGGTCTCTCCCCAGTTTCATCTACCTGGCCTACCAGAATGGGATGGCAAGGTCTGTTATGGGTCCTATCTATTAGCGAAGTACATCTAGTGGGACCCAGAAAAAGGGCCTTCTCTGTAGTGGCTCTCTCTCCCTTTAGAATATCATTCTGCCAGAGATAAGATTGGCCCTTACTTTGATGCTGGGACGCCTGAAGACATGGTTCTTTCGATGAGCCTGGGTTATTCTAGTCCTGATGTCAGCAAAAATACATTAAGAGTTATCAGAAATAATCTCTGTGAAGCAGAGAGAAAGAGACTGGTATAAAGAAATTGGTGTTTACAGTATTTGATGCGGGTATGCTTGTGCACGCACACATGCACACAAGTACATTCTTAAATGCTTGTTCCTGAAACAGCTGCAAACCTATAATTTCCCACTGAAAGATTTACAATCACACAACACGAGTGTGAGTCTCTATCTTTTCCTTTCAGTTGTTTGTTTGTTTCAAGCACACCTCAGTTTTAACTTCACATTTTGACATTTAGTTTTTTAGTTTACTTTTTTACTTTTAAAGGTTAATTGATTGGTTGAATGCTGATTTATTCTAACTGCTTGCTGAATGTTAAGCTGATTTTTTGTTATGTTTTACTTAATTATGCTGGTGCAAATCACTTTCGCTTTCTCTGTATGGAAGTCAATAGCAATTTCTTGGGCATTGAAAGTTATCTGATATGTTTTACATTTATATCGCATTTTCATTATAGGGATTTTCCATTTTATTCATTTTTAAAAGCTCTGGTCTTATTTTTTTTAATCATTGATAGAAAATTTCCTTTTTCCCCCACGTATTTTTATCATGGGAAAGATTATCTCAATGTCCTCTGAGGCTATTTTGCTATATTTTGCTCTCCTTGTCCTTGAGACAAACTGTTTGTGTCTGACTCTAAAAGCTCAGTTACAGAAGTGTCTTGGATATATTTAAAATACAAACAATGCATCAACTTAAGGATAAGACCTTTGGGAAGCCTTTGAAAAAAATGTTTTTTAACTTACAAATTCAAATTGAAAATTTGGATTAAAAGTTTGGTAAAATAACAATGGTTTAAATCAGGGGTGTCAAACTGCCGGCTTGCGGGCCGGATGCGTCATGCCAAAACCACGCCCACCCCATTACCGGCAATGGGAAAAAAGTTGCGATACGTCGTGACACATCACGTGATGTTGCAAGTTTGACACCCCTGGTTTAAATCAACCCATGTTCTTCAGGTACGAGTAACAGCAGCTAAAGCAGACTTAATATCAGATGGATTGGAATATAATTTATTGCTGGCAGATTTGAAGGAGAAAGAGTCTAGTCTGAAAATTAGAGGCTGGGTGGAGAAGGCTGAAAGGGCCATGGGTTCTAAAGACTCAAAGTTGACCGAACTGATAAGTAATGAATTGGATTTTTTTTAAAGAAGATTGGTGGAGTTTGGGGAATGGACTTATTATGTCTAACTGGAAGACAAATGTTAAGAGACATTTCAACTTGTAGGAGGTTTTTTTGGAACAACAAATGCTGTGGGGATATCATAACAGAGACTTATGTAGATATAGTAGATAGACGTCAGGTCAAATAACAAGATGTAGGCAGAGAGATTGATTGGTGGACATTCACACAAATCCAATCTAAATATACAGAGGACAAAAAATTATATGAAATACAAAAAGAATCGCAAGAATTGGATAAAATTATACATGGAACAGAAATAAAATTAATTAGTAATATATATAAATATTTACTGAGATATAAAATGGAAGATGAGGTTGTCAAAGACACAATGATTAGATGGGCAAAAAATTTCGGATACAACATAGAATTGGAGAAATGGGAAAAAATATGGGAAACAAACATAAAACTGACTATGTCTGCGGCATTCAAGGAAAATCAGTTGAAGATGTTTTACAGATGGCATCTTCCACCAGCAAAGCTTGCTAAGATGTTCCAGAACAACTCACCGACATGCTGGAAATGTAAAAAGGTACATGGAACATATTATCATCTATGGTGGACATGCCCCGTTGCAAAAAAATACTGGACTAAAATAAGAAGATGGATGGAAGAAATAATAGATCAACCTGTAGATTGGAAACCAGAGATCTTCCTGCTGGGTATCTTAAATAGAAAATACAGTAAAGAAATACGGTACTTAATCTTACATATAACAACGGCAGCAAGAATAGTCTACGCACAGTTCTGGAAAAATGAGAATGTACCATCAGAGGAAGAAGTGATAAGGAAAATCTTAGACTGTGCGGAGATGGACAAATTAACAAAAGAGATAAAAGAAAAGGAAGACACAGAATACTATGTAATATGGAATAAGTGGTATGATTGGTTGGAGACTAGAAATAATAAATGAAAATAAATGCAGAAAGGTCAAGAAAGGGAAAATGTGTGTATAATAATGTATAATATCGTATAGTAATAATATGTATTATTCTTAGTATGAAATATAGTATGAACGAAGAAAATGGAAATAAGAAACAATGGGACAACAAGGACAAATATTTTTTAAAAAAGAAGAATAAAGGGGGAAAATGTAAATAATAGAAGATTACAGTTACGAAATTGCTGTTTAAAAAAAAAAGGAGTATACATTGTATGTCTATGTGTGTTATGTTTTGTTGTCTTAAAAAAATAAATATATATATATATATATAAAAAAAAAGATAGACGTCAGGTCAAATGGATTGGGTAAACAGTGTTGTAGAAGTTCATAAACTATATGCCTGTTTTGCAAGGGGGGGGGGGGAAGGAACTATTATTCTTGAAATAGTTGTCTATGGAGATTCTCAGTCATCCAGGTCATGATTGTCCCAAAGGTGCTTTTTCAAGAGGTAACTGGACTTTCTTTGTTTTTCCTTGAAGATGTTTTGCCTCTCATCCAAGAAGCTCATGCAATGGTTATAGAGCTGAAGAACCTTCTTGGATGAGAAGTGAAACATCTTCAAAGAATAACAAGAAAGTCCAGTTGCCTCTTGAAAAAGCACCTTTGAGATATTCTTGAAATACATTTATCAGTATTCAACTAGGGGAGGCAATATATGTGTATTTTTCTTTTTATACACATTTATTTTCTCGTCTAGCTTTGCTTTGTCTTTATATTTTACCCCCTGTTTTGGAGCTTGTATTTTAATGTTTTGAATACAAATATATTTTTTAAAAAAGGATATACAAATGCAGACATAACAGCACAATTTTGCTTCCATTACTTGCCCCATTGCCACACATCCCCTCCAACGTTTGCACACGGAAGTCTCTGGTTTTATTCATGTAGAACAGTCAGTACAGAAATAAAAAGAAAACAATATTGTTGAAAACAGTAAAATGTTAGTCTATAGAGTATAACATAGGAGGAGTTATAATTAATCATGAAAATATATAGTCATGGATTACAAGGCATAACAATATTAACAAAGTTTTTAATGCAAAGAATTTGAATTTTAAAAATGCCCAATGGTGCCCAGCATTTATATTGGCAGACCCATATTTTATCTGTCTTAATGAATTACCATAAAGCAGACTAGAACTTTCTTATAGTTCTAATCCATGCTTAAACTCCCCAATTTAACTAGAATAAAAGGCTATGAAACTGTTTTCCTACAACAAATGGTTTGGCTCAGCCACATTGTGTACAGTAGAATAAATCATTCGAGGAAAAAAAAACAGATATAATTTGAAATATCTTCAAAGGTAATGTGGGTTAAATATTTATATATACAAAGAGAACTTTGATAATATCTGAGGTAATCTACTCAGGAAACTTTAATATGCGTGGATTTTTGTATAAATAAGCAACCAAAAAAAGTAATTAACTGAACAAACAAACCTGAAATGTTTAATTTAATGATGGAAATTATATAAAGGATATACATAGTCGTGTTTTCTCATAAACTCACTTAATTAAAAAAAATAGATTTCAAGAAACAGACAAGTGGCTGAGATGTTGTTTTCCCTCAGAGACTCCTATGCCAATATTAATCCTTGTACTTCTGCATCAATTCAAGCAGATCAGGGTAGAAGCGTTGTGTGGCATCCAGACCCCAGACTGGATCAAAATGTTCCCAGTCAGGAATATTCTTATAGAAAACTAAATGAGTGATTCGAGTAAGCAATGATTCAATATCACGTTTGGTTGCAGCAATATCATTTCCTGCACTCCACACAGCTATTGGCACACTAATATCTTCTATTTTATAAAATGGAGGTTTTGTCTGTGGATGAAAAGAGGAGGAAATAAAGAATGTGATTCGTGCAGAGAAGTTGCCTAATGGATTCATGGAATTTTGACAGCTGGTTAAACCCATAGTGTAAGCATCTCTTAAAATTATATGCTAATCACAACAGGGCTATAATAAGCAGGTTATCTACTGCCAATTAGTGACATCCAGAAAGGGAGAAGGCAGCAACACCAAGAGGATTTCACTAATAGCTTTGCTTTACAGCTATTAACTATTGGTACTAACAGCTTTCCATCTCCTTCTTCTATGGTCTTGCAGCCAGATGATGGTATCTTAATTTCAGAGGTTTAGGGAAAGCTTACATCCAAAATTAAGACACCATCATCTGGTTACAAGACTACAGGGGTAGCAGAGGGATCATCAACCAAATTGATACTGTAAAGGTTATGCTGATTTTCACTGAGCCACGGGAAATGTCTGGCTCTCTTTGGGGATTTACAAGGAGAGATCTGAGGGCTTTCCTGGTGAAACATGCCCCCTTTTTTTCTTTGAGTGTGGGTGTGATTGATTGATTGGTTATCAAGGGCTTATCTCAGTTTTAACAGTCTAGGCCAGTGATCCTCAACCTTGGCAACTTTAAGACTTGTGGACTTCAACTCCCAGAATTCCTCAGCCAGCAAAGCTGGGAGTTGAAGTCCACAAGTCTTAAAGTTGCCAAGGTTGAGGACCCCTGGTCTAGGCATTTTACAACAAATATACTACAAACAGAATAAATTAGATCATGGAAGTACAATTCTCAGACCAATTGTGAGAACTTTCCACAATAGCTCAACACTCAACACTCATCATGTTAGCATATTCAGAAAAGCTGCATTTTAACAGGTTTCCAAACCTTTTGCCAGCAAAGGAGCCCTCTTCACCTTGGAAGAGCAAGTTCCAAGAGAAGAAAGTCACGGCAGAGAATGTCTGTTTCTGAGGCCCCATCTGTCTTATTCACCAGCACCAGGGGCGGGTGGGAGTGATACTGAAGACCTGACCTGATAATATCAGACAAACATGTTCTACCTTTCGCAGATGATCTAAGCCCAATTGAAGTCTAAGCAAATAGTTTACTTTCTATCAGTTCATTCTTTTTCTTCCCAGTTCCCAGTTAAAATCTTCAAGGATCTGAAATCTGCATTCAAAGGGGGAATTATATAATTCTACTCTAAAATACACTGTGGTGTCTGCTTTGTGGTAAAGTTGCAACTGGATCTACTGCTATAGGCCTAATGGATCCTCTGCTTGATACTACTGGATATCTGTTTATCCATAGCCTGGAACTATGATGGAACTACCTCAATTTTTCCTTCCTGTACTGTAGCTAAACAGAAGTAGTCAGGAAGGCCCTCAGGTGGATGAAAAAGGCAGCTACCATCACCACATCTTTGTTCACGGATTGCTCTTGCTATGGGTTTGCTTTGGGTTCCAGTTCAATGGTAATATTACTGTTCTATGCCTCTACCACTTGAATCCTCTATAATTCTTCTTGAGTTCAAGCAAGGCAGGAAGAACCAGGAAAAGAAAAGTTTTCACTGGCTTTGAGATATAGGAAGGGAGGGTAAATGTAGGGTCTGAGACAGCTTCTCCTATAGAAATTGTAGGATCAAAGTGAGAAGTTGGACTCTTCCTACTTGAAGCTCCACCTTCTGAAGCTCTGTGAAACTTTGAAGAAAACTATGTTTTCTGTCTCCCGCAAAATGGAAGATACAAAAATATAATGGTTATATATATAAACTTGTAGAACTTGCATTTCAAGTAATGTTGGTATTTTTAGTTTGGAAGTATTCATAGCTGTTAGATAAATTATAGGAAATCAACAATATTTAACTAGCAATTTAAAAAACTGTCAAATACTTTTTTATACTTTTTTCTTACCATGTTGTATATCTCCATGTTCTTATGCCCATAGTCATAATATTTAAATTCCAGAGAACGTATAATCTAAAAGAAAATAAAAACAGTATTCACAATTTAAAAATTAGTTTTGAAATCTTAATATTAAGAAATATTAACAATATATATATACAGATGTATGCATAATATTTTTCACCTGGAATTTTATAGAAAGATTACAAAGTTCTTTAAAAGAATAAAAGCATTAAACATAGTGAAAAATAGTAAAATAATTACTTTTATTTTACTAAGTAAGATAAGTAAAACAGAAACTTTAAAACTTTAAAAATGTAAAGCTCATAAAAGGAAGTAACCGAAATATATTCTACATGGTCTAGATTTAATCATATTTATTTTCATTTATCAAATTTATATAGCCACCTATCTCACAAATGTAGGGATTTCCATATTTTTAATATATTCTAATTACTGTTGTATTAATAGTATTATTGTTTTCTGATTGCATTATTATTAGAATTATATTACATTACATTACATTATTATATTATATTATATTATGTTATGTTATGTTATGTTATGTTATGTTATGTTATGTTATGTTATGTTATGTTATGTTATGTTATATATTATATTATATTATATATTATATATTATATTATTATATTATATTATATTATATTATATTATAATTATATTATATTATATTATATTATATTATATTATATTATATTATATTATGTTATTATATTATATTATATTATATTATATTATATTATATTATATTATATTATATTATATTATATTATATTATATTATATTATATTATATTATTATATTATATTATATTATATTATATTATATTATATTATATTATATTATATTATATTATATTATATTATATTATATTATATTATATTATATTATATTATATTAATGTTGTTATTGTTATTATTATTAATACAAAAATGTGAAATCACAGCTGCCAGTTCTTCAGTCATGTAATATTTTGCCTTGCCATGTCTCTTTTCCATTCTTCATTTGGTTTTTCTTGTAGGCCAGTTTGGTCTCTCTAGTACTCAGTAAGCCTGCATGGTATACTAGCTTCCATAGATATTCTTCACTGGATTTCTGATATTCTTCCAATGCCCTTTTATCTTTTTCAACTGCCTGGTGTACTTGCAATATTCTACGCCCACATATTTTCCTTGGTAAGGTGAGTCTGACAACATCACTGCGAAGATGAAGGGCATGATTTATTGTCATTATTTTTCTGATCTCCTGATCCAGGAAGTTAGTTTAGTTAGGGGGCTTTGATCTTCCTGAGGAGAAGGCAGAGGAGAGGGTGTCTGGTTTGGGAATGAAAATGATTTAATAACTATGCTGACTTCCTCTACTGGTTTGCCTCTACAGTCTGAGCTACTTCTGACAAGGCTTCATTTTCCTCACCTGAATAGATTAGTATATTTGTGATGGGTAAACAACTATTTCTCCAGTAATCTTGCAGCTGCTGGCCTTCATTGAGCAGCCCAGATCCTGAGTTCTGTAGCCCATTTGTCATCAGATATGCAAGAACTCTAACATCAAGTGGCATTCATGGGCAATGACCAATCTGATATGGATTTCTGTAAATAAAGTCTCACAATATTGCTTAAGGGAGAGGCACTTTTGGTCTGGTTTGTCTGATGAGAATGGTTCAATATGGCCCCATAATCATGTCATGGTGGTGCCTCACTGGGGGTTGCCATTATTATGGTTGGTCGTATAGTTAGCCCGATGTTTAGACTGGATTTGGCATTTTTATTCACTGATTAAGTCATTCTCAAAGATCTGAAATAGGCAGATGTTGATGTTTGATAGTGTTAAAGGTATTATTGCAGGATGTAAGCTGCCTTTTGCAATTGACCAACGTTAATATTGTCAATGCTGCTGATGGTGTTCAAGTAGTGCTTCAGATGTTTGGGATTGTACCCAAAGGACTTATTACTATTAGTGATATTTTTGTTTTGTTTTGCCACAATAGTTCCACATCTACCTACCTACCTACCTACCTACCTACCTACCTACCTACCTACCTACCTACCTACCTATCTATCTATCTATCTATCTATCTATCTATCTATCTATCTATCTATCTATCTATCTATCTATCTATCTATCTATCTATCTATCTATCTATCTATCTATCTATCTATCTATCTATCTATCTATCTATCTATCTATCTATCTATCTATCTCTATTTGTGAAGCTGGTGCCTCATTGTCGGTTACTATTATTATGTTTATTATAATTTCACTGTTATGGTTCATTCTTTTAAAAAATGTTTGATTGGACAGCACCTGACAGCCTGGGACGTCAAAGAGGAGGTCAACAAACTGGGAAGGAATAGATTTGAACTTGCCATAGTCCCCTCTTAGTGGCCTCTCTACTTGGATAATAATGGGAGAGATGTGGTGAGTGAACAAGAGTTCCTTGATGCCAGTATAAAAATCATAATGAGCAAAAATAATTTGTGAAGCGCTAATAGTAAAATCACTTGCATAATAATGAGGTATTTGTTCTACAATATTGATTGTACTTCCCTGGAATTAGAACCCAAGAAATTGCATAGGTACCAGTTTTGTTTTTGTTTTTAAAGTCAAATCTCAAACAGGGGCGGTCTACCATAAGATATTTTATTTAAAAAATGCTAAAACTACATGACCAACCAACCAACTAATAAACACCCCTGCTTATCATGTCTTTTGCACTCAAACCAACCATTTAATTAAATATAAAACACTGATATTTCCATTTTGATTTGCCTTGAAAATAAATAACAAACTTAAATTGTACACTACCTGACTCCAGTGATTCAAGTTTTTTACAGATGAGTAATCAGGAAAAAATCCAGTATATATATCCGCCCAACTCTGAAAAAGAAGAAAAAATTACATATTTATAATTTTTACAATATGAAAGTATTTTTTATTGTTACATTGTTGTAAAATGGAAGCTTAATGAGCTAAAACAGTTCTTCCCCCATCCCATACCTCAGTTTTCCAAAATAAGTTTGCACACAACCACAAACAATAGGAGAATAGCTGAGTGAGTTCCTATTATGTGCCTTTAAAAAGGCCTCCCCAAATTTTTGCAATAATTGTCCCATCACCAAAACTCTGATTTTATGATGCTCACCTGAGGGCCTATGTACTAGTTTGGCTCTTTATTTTAACTCAATGTACTCTTAGTAATTTTTATACCTAACAAGCTGTGGATACATAGATATGAATGAGACTGGTAAACTATTTGCTGATTAATTACGCTATTAGATTAATTACACTAAACTTAATATACTCATCAGAGATGACAGATCAGGTGGAGGAGATACCTGACTTCCATTCTTAAAATTTTTTGCGGGGTTTGGGTATGCAAACTATTGAAGTGGTTATCAATTTTTGCAATAAAGGGTCAACTAGAAACAGAAATAACATCCTATAATTGGTTTGTCTTAGAAGATCATGACAGATCAGATAGATGTTGTTATCTATAGAAGAATACATCAATCAGAATAGAGCTGGAAGGGACCTTGGAGTTCTTCTACAGTAGTCCAACCCTCCCTGCTCAAGCAGGAGATCCTATGCTATTTCAGACAAGTGCCAGTCCAGTCTCTTTTTAAAAACCTCCAGTGATGAATCACCCACAACGTCTAGAGGCAAGCTGTTCTACTGGTTGATTGTCCTCATTTTTAGGAAGTTTCTCCTTAATTCCAGGTTGCTTCTTTCTTTGATTAGTTTCCATCCATTGCTTCTGGTCTTGCCTTCTGGTGCTTTGGAGAAGAGGTTAATAATAATAATAATAATAATAATAATAATAATAATAATAATAATAATAATAATAATAATAATAATAATAATAATAATAATAATAATAATAATAATAATAATAATAATAATAATAATAAAGTTGGAAGGGACCTTGGAGGTCATCAAGTCCAACCCCCTTCTCAGGCAGGAAACCCTATACCATTTCGGACAAATAGCTGTCCAGTCTCTTCTTAAAAACTTCCAGTGTTGGAGCATTCACCACTTCTGGAGGCAGGTTGTTCCACTGGTTAATTGTTCTAACTGTCAGGAAGTTTCTCCTTAGTTCTAGGTTGCTTCTCTCCTTGATTAGTTTCCATTCATTGCTTCTTGTCCTGCTTTCAGGCGCCTTGGAAAATAGCTTCACTCCCTCTTCTTTGTGGCAGCCCCTGAGATATTGGAACACTGCTATCATGTCCCCCCTCATCCTTCTCTTCATTAAACTAGACATACCCAATTCTAGCAACCGTTCCTTATATGTTTTAGCCTCCAGTCCCCTAATCATCTTTGTTGCTCTTCTCTGTACTCTTTCTAGGGTCTCAACATCTTTTTTACATCGTGGTGACCAAAACTGGATGCAGTATTCCAAGTGTGGCCTTACCAAGGCATTGTAAAGTGGTATTAATACTTCCTGTGATCTTGATTCTATCCCTCTGTTCTTGCAGCCTAGCACTGTGTTGGCTTTTTTGGCAGCTGCAGCACACTGCTGGCTCATATTTAAATGAATGTCCACTAGGACTCCAAGATCCCTTTCACAGTTACTAAGTTGATCCCCTCTTCTTTGTGGCAGCCCCTCAAATACTGGAATGCTGCTATCATTCTCCCCCCCCCCCAAGTCCTTCTTTTCTCTAGACTATCCAAACCCAAATCCTGCAAGCATTTTTCATATGTTTTCATCTGCAGGCCTTTAATCATTATTTCTCAATGTAAGGAACCACTTCAATCCACATCTTAAGAAAGCAGAACTCTTGGAAACAATCTCTTCCAACAGGAATTTTTATTAAGAGAAATTGATAGTAGGCATAATAGACAGGATCTGAGGGATTCCCTTACAAATCAATGTTTTAAAGTGTCCCTAAGCAAACTCCACCCCACAGTCCTTCCAGGCGATTCAGACCGGCAATTCTCTAGGTGTTAAATCCAGGAAAGATAACATCAATCCAGCTCCGTTGTGCATGATCATTCACCAGCTCTCCACACCTTATTTTGATGATGAAGAAATAAACCAAATTCCGGAGGTCTGTGTCTTTTCACCCCCCCTTCCCTAGCTGCCCGGTAAGGAGGAGACGTTCAGAGGGGCATAGGATAAGAGGCAATGTGGTACATTGTAATGGATAGCAGACACGCAGGTGAATAAACAAATGGTTACTTTGTAGTGAATAGAGGAAGTGAAAGTCATCAACCCGCATGCATATTCCCCCCTCCCCTTTGGGAGTATGACAGGATCCAGGGGAGGGTAAGGATTGATTTTTAGATCAGAGAAGAAAGATAGAAAGGCAATATAACTGGATTCTGACACTCAATCTTGATTTCTTGGAGTCTATAAAGCTATCAAATGCTGTTAAAGTATGCCCTAGACTTTGGTTTTCTGATCTGGTCTACCTCATTTGGCTAACATCTACCTTGTTTGTAGAAAATATAAATAAAAATAGAGCTTACTTACCACATTTAGGTTTTTCTCATTATATCCGCCTGAAAGAAAAATGAACTGGAGGCAAAGCTGGTCAATCAGTGGATAGCTACATGCATAGATCATGGTGGTTTTTATTCTCTCAGTAGAAAGGGAAAATTCTTTAGTGCCCCATATTAGCTGTAAAACAAAAATGGCCCATGAACAGAAAGAAACCTTGCAATTCCAAGGATATTCCTCCTTTTCCAACATGAACTTTACCTTTTCCATGTTAAAATCATCATTGGAAGTTCTTTAGATTTTCCTCACCCAATCCTTTTTTCATACACCTCTACAAATTCACATTGTATGATTTCACAAACTGTACATATTTCATTCAGTACAATTCTGCACTTTGTTGCAACATAAATTCAGAATAACTACTTTACTTCTAAACTGGAAAAAAAGTTTTCTGTTGTTTTTCTTCTTTTTAATTCTGGTTACTTTTTATTATTTTCATTCAGTTTTAATTGTAAGCCACCCAGAGTCATGTACAAGTAGTCCTCCTTTAACAACCCTAATCGGGACCTGCAATTCCATAAATAGCTGAAGTAATCAGAAAGTGGGAAATCACATTCCTGTGGTTATCCATTCTGGCTGGAAAGAGACAAAACTATTCAGTTTCAGACCTTTGCCTTTGTTTGTCTCCCATCTAGTTCCCTACTCTTTGCAATCTTTAGTGCTTCCTTACACATCATGTTGGCAGCTCAGGGCTGTGAGCCATGGTTGTGCTATGCCAGCACTTCACATTACTCTCTTAAAATCCCATCTCCCATCTGTCCCACCCTTTGGAATGCTCGGATGCATTTAAAGTGTTGGCGTACCTTGGCCACGACTACCAGCTCCAGGCTGCCAGTATGCATTGCTTACGATGCATACAAGAGCTTATTAAAATTTATTAAATAAAACCCTACAAATGAAAGCTACAAGGTGGAATAGACAAAATTAAATAAAGCATACAAGATAAGAACTGTACAACTCTGCTTGCACTATTTTGCCGTCAGCCATGTGTACGTTTTATAAGATGTGAAAACAAACTTTGCAATGGCAAGAGTCACTGGGGCTCTTTCTCTATTTACTAAAAATTGCATATAAAATTCTTTACTCCTTCCCAGAAATAGAAGTAGAAGCGGCAGTAGGAGCAATTTGTGGATTCCCCAAAGAAATTATACTAAAATAATAAGTGTTTCTGGTCAATATTACCATACTTACAAGGCAAAGCTGTTCTATAGATGGAATTTTATGAAATTTCCCCTCATTTCTCCTAGTGATATGATATTGACCCATAGTAATGTATTTTATTCATTATGAGTACAAAGGTACTCTAGGTACCATGCTGCTTTAAAGTGTTCATTGCTGTGGTCCAAATGTACTCTAGGTAAGACCTTGCAATATTCTGACTGTAATTCTATATCAAAATTCCTTTGCTTTAGCACCAGTATTGCATAATTTTGTGCCATTGGCGAAAAACCATATATAAAACCATATACAACATGCCCTTGTTTTGACTTTTATAAGTCCTGCCTCACTCATTTTGCCACTTGGAACAGCTTTTTTTTTTAGGAATTTTGACTGATCCTTTCCAAGTTCTAGTAATTAATTCCAGGCTTTAACTGGGCTCAGTATAACAATTGAGATTACTGTATATTGGGCACTTGTGGAGAAGAAGAAAGGAAGAAAGAATTGCTGCTGAACCGAAGTGGAGAGCGTTGCAAGATTTTATCAATGTAGTTATGTAATAAAACAGAATCAATGTAGTTATGTAATAAAAGAGAATTTGCTCTGGTTGTGATTCTTATCTGGTTTATCTCACAAGGGTGAGATTAATCTTGCAGGCCTTCCCTTCCCCACCCACATCTGCTTTACATAGTTACCATTAATAATCGCTATGTTTATTAACAATAAGCTAGGCATACAGAGTTTGGGATGTCAAAATCATGCACCACCTAGAACAAGTGAAAAAATAAATGCCTACTCTTTTGAGTCCTTCTGGAATTCTTCCAATTACAGCAAATAACCCACTCATATCTTTCATGGTATAGCCAGGTGTGAGGCCTATAAAGAGCTTCACTCTTTCAGAGAGATAAGGCAGGATCGCAGAAGCAATGAAACCTGCAAAAAGGAAAAAAGAAAGGAAGTAGTTAAAAGTATACGAATGTAAGGGCCATGCTAAACTTTTCTGTATATTTAATATATATATATATTATAAAACTCTCTTTTTACGGCCCTGTAATCCCCTTTTTTGGGGTAGAGTTGGGCGACTAGATGGAGCTGGGCATTTACTGGCCAGATGCCCTTCCTGATTCCTATGCAGAGTTCATAGCAGATATTTTCTCTTTGCACTCTAGGAGAGAAACATCTGCCGCTACTTAGGATTGAACATTCAACTTTCCAAGTGGGAGGCGAGAGTATTCACCACTAGGCCACTAGGCTATTTAATTGATAAGATTAAATTTGTAATTCGGGGCTATAATATTAATTTTGATTATTGGTAAGTATGTGGGATTAAGGAATGAAGTTTAAGATGAATAGGATTTTTAATGAGAGGTTTATAAGAATGTAAAGATGGATGTGTAATTGAGATTAGGAAACCTTTTATTATGATAGTTGACTAGAATGGAGGAAATATGGGATTTTGGGAGGGTTAAGATTATATTAGTGAGGAAATGAAACAAATGTAAAAATTAGTAACAAAAGTGTGGATTTGGAAAACTGAAAGAATGAAGATGTTGAAATTGAGTATTTTGGCCCTTTTAATATTTTGTTTAGCTTTATTTTTAAACTAGAGATTATTTTTATAATCTTGTTTGATAATGATAGATACTTTAGAATTAATGATTAGATAATTATTTGTGAAAAATTGTAGAAATATTGTATAGGTAGTCCTCCACTTACAACTATTTATTTAGTGACTGTTTGAAGTTACAACAGCCCTGAAGAAAGTGTTTTATGATCATTTTTCATACTTACAACCATCACAACATCCTCACAGTCAAGTGATCAAAATTTGGGCACTTGGCAACTGGCATGTATTTATGTGATATATTTATATAAAATGTGGCACAGTGGTTAAAGTGCACTATTGCAGGCAAACTCTGTCCACGGCCTAGAGTTTCATCCTGTTGGGGCTGAAAGGTTGTTTCAGCCTTCCATCCTGCAAAAAGGTCAGTAAAATAAGGACCCTGATTGTTGGGGGCAATATATAAATAATGCTTTTACATTGTAAACCGTTCAGACAGTGCTATAAAGCACTAAAGTTCTATTGATATTGCTATTAAAACTGTAGCAAAAATGTCAAAAAAGGGCAAAACTCACTTAACAACTGCCCCACTTAGCAACAAATATATTGGGCTGAATTGTTGTTGTAAGTGGAGGATTACCAGTGTATGCTGTTAAATGTAGAGTTAAATATCGATTATGTTATGTTTAACTTAGAGTAAAAGATTGCCTCGTTATATATTGGTAACTATATTGAGGAAAGTCAGAGGTCTTTCTTTTTTAACATATTATTTTGCTTATCCCTTTTGCACCCTTTTTTTCTTTTGAATTTTAACCTTTCTATCTTTTGATAACTTTTCCCTGTTTTTTAAAATTATTTTGTATTTTCTTTTTTTGAAATTTAATAAAATGGTTTTTAAAAATGATAAGATTGCATGATTGTTCTAATTTACTTTCAATATTGCCCCAAGTCTTTTGAGAAATTCGATTATAACACTCCCTTTTTTTTATGCAAACCAATAATGTTCTTATTGGTTTTCAGAAGACCACCACTTGCTACCAAAAAAGTATTTTGGAAGTAGTTTACAACCTTACCCCCACTATCTCAAACAGTTCCCATAACTGAGAGACTCACAACAGAAGAATTAAAATTAGCAGTGATCTAGGAAGGAAAATATGGGAAAAGAGAAGACCATAAGAAGATTTAGAATTGGAAAAATGATATTGGGGGGGAAAAAGACATAAACCAGATAAATGCTCTGTCACTTTCATTCTGATGGATGAAGATTTTCCAGCAAACTTATAATACTGTAAATTGTAAATCCCCAAACGAGATATTCCTATTTAGGTATCTTAGGGCAGGGCTTTTCAACCTTTTTACCGATTGTACCACTTTTAGGATATGGCAATATTCGAGTACTACCTAGCAAGGTGTCAAAAACTTGGTGACAAAAAAGAAAAACCTGTTCAAAGTTGCAATTGCACTGAAATGATTTATGACCATTTTTCACACTTATGACCATTGCAGCAACAGGGTCTTGTGATTTATATTTGGATGCTTGGTAACTGATTCATATTTATGATGGTCACAGTGTCCCAGGGTCATGTGATCCCCTTCTGCAACCTTTTGACAAGCAAAGTCAATGGCAGAGCTGCTGGTGGCCAACTGCTAAGGTGGGACTTCCTTCCCTCCCTCCCTTCCCTGCCTCCCTTTTTCTCATTCCCATCTCTTCTGAAGGAAGAATTTGAACCCCCCCATATTTTCCCTCTTCCATATATTGATCAAACAAGGAAAGGCCTCCAGAGACAGAAAAGACAAGCTGCTGAGTGAACTAGCTTAAAAAGGCACTTCCCCTTTAAGAATTAGCTACTGGCTAGAAAGGAAAGTAAGGAGCCCAGCTGGCACTTAAGGAAGAAAAAAAAATGTAAGTACTGGCTGCCGGCTAAGGCAGCCTCCCCAAATGGCTCCATTCATAAGTAAAATCTGCAGCTCCAGAGGATTCTCTCACTGTAAGTCTTTGCCTGTGCTGGCTCTTTCCCTTCCCCACTACACTTGGCTAGGCAGGGCTGCGTACCACCTGCCACTCATTAATGTACCACAAGTGGTACGCGTACCACAGGTTGAAAAGCCCTGTCTTAGGAGAACTAACTAAAAACTGGCTGCTGTGTTACATTTGCCACAATTAGCTTCAGCAAAGGTTCAGAAAGTGGAAGCGGCCATTTGAACTTGATTGTCCTCAGTAGAAGCAAAGTTGCTGCGTTCAGGCAAAATGGTGCACCTCCATGAAATCGAGGCCCACTCTGTGATGGCTGAAATGGCATTTGTAAATTTTTGACAGACATCCTCATAGACAATATCTGTTAAAGACTCTTAACCAAAATAGATTTTGAAAACTCTGCAGCAGAGACATAGAATGCTGGGGGTAAGATGATATGGACAAAAGCCAACAAAAATACACAGTCATTTTCTTGTAATTGCTCAACCCAGTTGAAAAAAGGAGTGCTGGTAAACAAAGAAAAATAGTTTTATTATAAAATGATGCCAAGACTATATTCTTACCTATTGTTGCTCCTTGTGAATGGCCAACATAATATAAAGAGTTTTGTTTTGTTTCCTGTAGGATGAAGTTTACTGTTGCTGGTACATCATAAATTCCCATTTCATGAAAACTGTAACACAAAAATACATACAAATCAACCTGTAATAATACCGAGGTTATCATCTTTGGACAAAGTACAGTATTTAATCAAGGCCCAGTAAGCAAGATCTCAGCAATACTTCAAATCCCAACTAATATACAGATATTCTAGTTTTCCACATTTAAAAAAATAATTCATACTAGGTTGGTTCATAAAAATGTCTGTGATAGAGATTATGATCTACAGTGAGGCATTTTATAAATTGGAAATTGCAATAAGAATGTATAGCTAGACCAGTGATGGCGAACCTTTTAGAGACCAAGTGCCCAAACTGCAACCCCAAACCCACTTATGCATCATCGAGTGCCGGGTGGGTGTGGCCCATTGGGTGGGTGTGGCCCATTGGGTGGGCGTGGCCCATTGGGTGGGCATGGCTGTGGTGGTAACGGCAGACTGGGTAGGACAATCAATTCCAACTTTGCAAGATCTTTTTTTTCCCCGTGAGAAGTTGAAATTGACTGATTGAACCTTTTTTTTTTTTTGCACACGGCGGCGGAGGCCTAAAGTGAAAAGGTTTTATAAAACCCAGCTGACGGCCTAGGACTGGGGCGATGGCGCGCGTGCCCACAGAGAGGGCTCTGAGTGCCGCCTCTGGCACCCGTGCCATAGGTTCGCCACCACTGAGCTAGACTCTGGCTGCAGGTCCTCAATGGAAATATTATTGTATTGTATTGTGTTGTTGTGTTATACTGTACTTACTCTGCTCTGTTCCACTCTGCACTACTCTATTCTATATTATTTCAAATTTATATAGCTGTCTATGTCACTAAAAGTGACGCTGAGTGGCATTCAGCAAACAAGTAAACAACAGATATAAAACTGTAATCATCATACTAAAAATAAGCATTATAAAAATAATATACAAGGATAGTCTCATGTAGAGCACCATGGAGTAGTGCAATCGGAAGTGACTAGGGCACAAGTGATTATAAGCAGGGCCTGCCAATCCAGGAATGGGCTGAACTGGAACATAACACAAAACTGTGCACCTCCCGATCGTGATCAGGAGTCATGAACCAAGGACTCCCAAATTGCCCACTGGGTCTATTTGGGTCAGTGCAACTCCATCCAGCACCAAATATGGTGTAGTCCTGGAACCAGTGACCCCCAAAATCCAGAGCCACTCAGTCTTGCCAGAGTTCAATTGAAAATTGTTGCTCCCCATCCAGATTCTGTCAGCCTTCAGATTCTGAGATGAGACATTCAATGCATCGCTTAATTCACGAAGGGCAGAGATGTTATCAGCTTCACCCATGGTGATGGATGAGTTCAACCAGCAGCTTCATGTAGACACTAAAAAGGAGGTGAAAAAACATGGAATTCTGTGGCACCCACCACAGGACTGGAATTGGGAGTGGAATCTCTCTTTCCCAATCATCACTGAGTCAATTGGCTGGATAGTCTAGCTTTGAATACATTCACAGAAGAGGATTTATTAGCTTCCAGGCACTGAACAGATGAACAAAGTACAGTGTGGGAGAATTTATAAATTTATAGAAATATTATAGAAATATTGTATTAGAGAATCATGTTAACTAACCCAGGTCTCTCAGAAAGTTACTGATTAACAGTCTCTGAATCCTTTAAACTTACAGCAAACATAAGAATTAATTAAACACTTCAAATTCTAAACACACACAAACACACAAAACTCAATTATCACAATGTAAATTTATAACACATAATTTATTTAATTATAATGTTCACAATTCAAATAAAGAGACTGAATCCATATCACTTGATTTAATGGACCCCTTCTCTAGGGTTAACATGTACATATACCCATGCCTCCCCAAATTGTTACCCTGGAATCAGCATGTACACATTTCTACACCCCTCAAGACCCACACCAAGGACAAACTCGCCTATAAAACAGCCCTTTTGCACCTCATTTTTTCTGTAGCTACCCCCAAGGGAAACCTCTTTCCTTTTCGGAATAAATAAATCTCCTTTCCTCACAGCTGTCTGGATTTCATTTGGTTTTGTTCTTGAACAACCGTAGCTTGAGATAGAACCCCAAATTATTCTTTATATATATACTGTATATATATATGTTTTATTAATTGTTTAACATAATCACCTTAATATTTGGTAAACAGTGCGTTGTCTGGGTTTACATTTAAAAAACATTCACTAACAGTTAATTTCTATAATCTGTAATCCATATAATAACTTTACTTGATTTCCTCTTTTCCCCATAATGTTCTCTTTTACCAACCTTAAGTTAATACAATTTTTGTTGTTTTAATGAATGATAATTGAATATAAAAGTTTTCTAATATTTCTACAAATAATAATCACATCAATATAATATTCCTTTTCTATCTAGTTATTCTGGTTGCAGTTTATAGTTGTCTTAATATCCTGTTTACAGTTCTTGTTTACATTTGTTTTTCCTACAATGTTCTAAACATTTTTACTGGTTAAGATTTTCTCAAAGTTAATTACATTTAAATATTTAAATCTATTTTTTCTCATGTAAGCCAACCCAATACTTTTACCTTTCTTAAGGAATAAATAAGACTAAAAAGAGAAAAATGAAGAATAAGAATTTTTTTTTAAAAAAGATAGTATGCAACTTAAAATCCCTATTTCCTATAAGCTAACACATATTTATTTCCAAAAAATTTTCATTCTTTTTTACCATAATTAAAAATGTATTTAATCTTTAAATATTCCATTTAATAAATCTAATCCTCTAGTCTTTTAACTCTTTTTTTTATAACACGTTTTATTAATTTTTTCATTTTTTAGAACAGTGCACTTAGGAAACAACGTGGAGATGGGGTAATCAATTATCCAAAGTCAAAATCATACATATACAGGTCAGGTTAACTCCTTAAAGATTCCCTCTCTATTTCCCTCCATTAATATAACATATTCAAATTAATACATTTCTAAATAAAATTCAATCAATCCATAAAATTTTATCAATAACATTTTACCTATACAAGTCCAAATCCTGTTTTTAAGCTTTACTAAATTCCAATTACCATATTCCAAGTTAGCCTTAATTAAGCATATTGTTTACACTTCGGGTATCCCTAATTTCCCTCATTACATAACATAATAATTATAATGTCTAAAATAAGCATCTTATTCCAACAGTTACCTTCTTACATTTCCGAAATGTATTCTAATTCTTATTCTAATACGTCTTCATTTACTAATACCATATCTTCCATTGTCACAATCCATTTCCTTGTTTTCATTCCATTACAAAGTGGTTATCATACCTAAAATAAACATATTATTCCAAAAAATACCTTCTTACATTATTTCACACATATATTCTATTTCTTGTCTTAATAGCTCCTCATTTAAAACCTTTTTCATTTCACAATTCCAAACTATAATCTAACCAATAATTTCATCTCAGTTATAGATCTAAATCCTAAACATTAAATCAGTCCAAAAACCTTTACTTTTCATCTCAGTTAGTATTAATTCAGTCCATATCTCTAAAAAACCTTTTTTACCCATCAAGTAAAGATTTAAGTCCCATTTTTAAATCTAACTCTGGCTTTCTTTTTGTGCCAGGCAGGCTTCCATAAGAGAGCCTCTATATCCACAAATCTCAATGTTTTGTTAGACGTGTTTATCATCAATTCAATCTGGTTGTACTTCTGTTCTCCTTCTTCCGCTATCATCTGAATAGCGTAATCAATTTTGTCCAGTGTTATAGTTGTTAGTTGGTTGTCCAAGTTATCATAGTTCTGATATTCAGTAGATTGTATATAGGATTGTGTAGAATCCTCATTGGTGGTGATAGATTCCTCTTCTGTTGTTTTTTGACTTATAGAATAATCAGTTGAAGTCTGGAAATCAGTTTGAAATTTTGGGGCAAGGGCTTTTTCATAGTTAAGTTGTGAATAAGATTCATCCATCTCATTATGTTGTACATAATGTTGAACACAGGCCTCTTTGCTGTTGATCTGTTCCTCAGTTTGTAGTTCTGGAAAATCATCTTTAGTTTTCATCCTAAAGTTCATTTGCTCAGTAACTTCCAAGATTTTTTCCAATATACGATTGTAGTCAAGCTGTGGGTAAGGTTCCTCCATTTCCATGGTGAAATCATCTTTTAGTCTTTTAGTGGAGGCTATGTTTAATAACAATCAGCCCATATCCACCTCCACACAGCTGTTTCAAATTCTTTATCTTTTCCCTTTTATGATAATTTGAAGGTCAAACCCAGCCTCAAAATCAAAGAGAAAGTACAATTGTAATGTCAACTTTTGCCACAAGATGTCCCCAGTAGACTATAAAATCTTTTCCCAGATACCTAAGGTTTTATCCAATTAAAAGAGTAAAAGCAGTAAAAAAAAACCACCAATATTGTCCAGTTTAATAGGTAAATAAAATAATAAAATTCAATAATAGAAATTTTTCGGGACCCCAGAGTATTCAAAAATAAAAATAGTCAGTAAAAATTAATTTGTAGTTTCTATTATCCAAACCTTGTTTTCCCAAGTGAGCGAACGCTGCTCTGTCAAAGTGGGGAAATAATTCCAGGAGCTTTTCACAGGGAGATAGGGTAAAGAGAGGAAAGGAAAGGTCTCACCCGGATCTTCCACGGTTCTTTAACGCTTAGATGTTATTCTGATTTTCGGCTGGTGCAGCTAAGTGATCGGCCATGTTAATTTTCCCCGTTGGCCCAAAGGAGCTGCCTAGGACCGCAGAAGGTGCTGCCACCCCCTACACAGTCGACAAGAGTCCTCCTCAGCGGTGGTCACCCCTCCAGGGCGACTTTCGACCCTGTCCAGAGTCTACCGGTGGAGGGAAACCGGCTGGTGAAGAGAGAAGACTCTCCGCACGACCGCCAGTGCTGCGAACCGGAACCGGAAGTCTAGTCTCATAATTTTCTTAAAGTCAATCACCTTTAGATATCTAAAACATTTCCTTTATATAAGCCATTCCAACTCTTTTATATTAGTCATATCAAAAAATAAAATAAAAAAAGAAGAAAAAGAAAGTACTATGTTACTTGAGGGGCTCTTTCCTCTTAAAGTCAAATTCACATCCAAAAGTTTTCTATTTCTTTAACTATTCTCAAACAGGTGTTTCTTTTTTAAATATTCTCTCTGATAGACCCCATCATCTATTTTCTTAATTTTCACTTTAGCCGTTTTCTTTTGCCCAATATCTTTCTTAATCAATATGTTCTGCTGGGTCAAAGAATCTTTCCATATTCTTGTAGGTGTTACTGTAGATATAAAAAGTAAGTCAAGTACAATATCTTTGTGAGAGGCATTTGCCCACTCATTTTTGTTGAAAATCTTTTTCTTTCTTTTTCTCTCTGCTTCTCTTGTCATTTTTTGTCTCTCCAGTTCTAGTGTTTTTCCTGGCATCTCTGCAGTCCATTTTGTCCAATCTTTTTTTCTTATCCTCAAGTTTGTTTTGTGGTGTTAAAGTATAAGTTGTCTTTTCCAAATCCAGTATTTCTTGTAAGTTTTTTTTTCCATTTGGGTTAAATCATACTTCTTTGTTTTGTTGGATTCCATCTTTAAGTCTCTATCCTCAAATTTGTATTCAGTTGCCTGTTTTATCTGTTACTTCTCTGTTGTTATTTCCTGGAATTTTTGTTGTTGTAAAGTTAAATTGGAGATGAATTGGTTTATATTTTCAAAGTTATTTTGGATTTCTTTGTGATTTGAAATCATTGTTATTTGAATTAGTTGCAACATATCCCCCTCCTTCACTTTTGGAGGTTTTTTGCTTCTTGGGAATTTTTTTCCCTTCAGGAAAGTTGATAGGTAGGATAGAGAAAATCAATGTTCTTACCCAGATTCAAGCACGCTGTTTACGATCAGCTTAAAATAGTGCTTTTGACTTCGGTTGCTTGCAGCTTGGGCTAGACTCTGAAATTAGGCTAGCCTTTCTGTTGGTTTCTGGAAGGCTTCTCCTGGACCGATTGGGTCGACCGCCATCTCACCGAGGTTCCCGGGACTTCCTTCCTTCTTTGCCGCCTCTTCGGGGCGACTTCTGGCCCATTTAGGGTCCCCTAACAGGAAGAAACTCAGCCAAAGGGCATGGAGTCCCGAACTCCTTGACTGCTGCGCTGTGCGCAGGACTGGAAGTCCCCAAATTATTCTTTTGACAATAGTTAGGATGGTTCACAACATTTCTCATTTTCCTCTCGGCCCACAAACCTAAGGTTTCTTCGTAAGAATCTGTCACAATTCAAAGATTCACAAAATGAGAATCAGCAGAACTATTCAACTCCTTTTTAAAAAAGGAACGTTCCTTCTACCTCTCTCTGTTTCTTAAGGCCACTAGTCCATGTTAAGTGAGAGCTCATTTGACTTTAAGTTTACTTTTTTAATAGCAAGTGAGTCATTTTAGGAGGGATATTAGAAGCTTACTTTAGTTGTGTGATAATGTAATAAAATGGCCATGTATAAGAAATGTGAAATCAACAATTTCTGTATCCTTCATATTTTAGTTATCAAAGAATCTTAGTCTAACATAATTTGATATTCAAAAGCTTCAGTAACACATGATAAATGCTAATCTCTTAAACATATCAAAATTGACATATCTTTTTTCTCCTTACATTGTGTATTCAAAATTCATATTTTCGCCAAGAAAATGAAAAGGTATTTAATGAAGAAAATGTGAATGTCATTAAACAACATTTTGTTTAAAAACTTTTGGCACTGAAAACCTGCTGCCTCATCAGTGCATATATTTCAATACTGTTATTGTTCTGACAGCTGCTAACCTATTTTCTATTTTTATGTATTTTTTCTTTGTGATATTGATTTTTGAATAAATGTTTATTGTATCCATTTTAACTTGGTTTATATTATAGAAAAATATTTATTCATTAATTTACATAAACCCTACAACATCCTTTCCTAACGAATTGCTAGACTTTCACAAAACATTTTTACTATTAATTCTCCTTGGGATTAATTTACCTGAATTCCCAGAATTCTTGCTGGTCAATTGAAATTCCTTGTGTCTTCTAGACCAAGTGGTCCCTCTAATGTTTATTATCCAGACATCATAGCCAGCATCTGCTAGAAAAAATCCCAGGCTGTTGCTAGGAAGATTTGCTATCCAACATCTCCCTTCTGACACAAAACCATGTACCAATAAAACAATTGGTCTAGGCCCTGCAAAAGAATCCAAGAATACATGATTTATTGCATGTTATCTATAAATATAATGCTCTTCCAGCAATAATGTATTACTTGAGTAATACATTTTGTCTTGTTTAGATCCCTTTACAGCATCACATTTACATTAGGATTGTGTAAAGGTCAGGATCCAAACGGCAAAATATAACTTTTACTTGTGCACCCTTTGTCAAGGGCACTCTATACCAAATGCTTCTCTTCCCAGGATTATGGGCCATCTGCAAGGGCAGCCAGACGATACCAAGAAAAGATGTAGCTGCTGTAAGGTTTTCTGAACAGGTGCTATGTGCCTAGCCACATACTCCGTCAATCACACTTTGCCCTGCAGAACCTTAAGTGTGCTACTAAATCTACCACTGAATTGCTTTAACAATATCTGAAAACTATCCCAACTGAAAGAACTCTGGTCAATGAATAGCAATAAAGTTGCATAACAATTGAGCACATTTAAATATATAAGAACACAAGAGGTTCCTGGTCCGTGTAGTTCTGCAACTGTTGTGTTGGCTGCTGCTGCTGGGAGAGCAATACTCGGCCAGGGCTCACATTTGATCTTTCTACCAATGTGAAGTAGGATCAGGAAGATGCTCAAGTCATGGACCAGCACTTCTGATCAGCACTAAGTGCCAGGATTAAAGTTAATGTGTAGCCACAAAGTAGCAATTCTGATTGGTGGTAGGATATAATCTAAGCTGGTTTTGTCCCATCTAGACTCCCACAACCTCCAGGAACCAATTTAAAATTTCACTAACTCTAACCCTGGGACAATAATTTACAGCTGTGCATTATCAGCAGAGTGAAACTCTTACCCCAAACTGACAATCACTCCCAATTTCAAAATGGGATTAAATAACACAAGTAAAACAAGTAAGAATGAATTTATTTATGAATAAACATGAAGTAATGCTTACTACTCCCAGCCCTTGATGCTAGTTTAGGAAGATACCATGGTTGATTGTGTTCAATGTCACCAAGGAGTCTAAGAGGACCAGGACAGATGCACCACATGTCTCCATTCATTAGAATGATCAATGCAGCTTCTGTGCTATGACCCAGTTTGAAAATAATGAAGATTACTCACTTCCACCAGGATCATGTGTAATGGACTCCCTATCATTTTCTTAACTACAGTTGGAGACTAGACTAATGTTGGAGATTAAGTGAAAATTCTCAAGTACAGATGGATTAAGGAATGGCTCCTGTAAAAGAGAGACCATCAAACTTTTTTCAAATCAAGATTCCTAAAGTTGGAGACTATTCTAAAGTTAGTGATTAAGTAAAAGTTCTCAAGTACGGATGGATTAAGGCAGGGGTGTCAAACAGCCGGCCTGCGGGCTGTTGCGATATGTCACAACACGTCATGTGATGTTGTGAGTTTAATAATAATAATAATAAAGTGGGAAGGGACCTTGGAGGTCATCTAGCCCAACCCCCTGCTCAGGCAGGAAACCCTATACCATTTCGGACAAATGGCTGTCCAGTCTCTTCTTAAAAACTTCCAGTGTTGGAGCATTCACCACTTCTGGAGGCAGGTTGTTCCACTGGTTAATTGTTCTAACTGTCAGGAAGTTTCTCTTTAGTTCTAGGTTGCTTCTCTCCTTGATCAGTTTCCATCCGTTGCTTCTTGTCCTGCCCTCAGGCGCTTTGGAAAATAGCTTGACTCCCTCTTCTTTGTGGCAGTCCCTGAGATATTGGAACACTGCTATCATGTCCCCCCTCATCCTTCTCTTCATTAAACTAGACATACCCAATTCTAGCAACCGTTCCTTATATGTTTTAGCCTCCAATCTCCTAATCATCTTTGTTGCTCTTCTCTGTATTCTTTCTAGAGTCTCAACATCTTTTTTACATCGTGGTGACCAAAACTGGGTGCAGTATTCCAAGTGTGGCCTTACCAAGGCATTGTAAAGTGGTATTAATACTTCACGTGATCTTGATTCTATCCCTCTGTTAATGCAGCCTAACACTGTGTTGGCTTTTTTGGCAGCTGCAGCACACTGCTGGCTCATATCTAAGTGATTGTCCACTAGGACTCCGAGATCCCTCTCACAGTTGCTACTATTGAGCAAGGAACCACCTATACTATACCTGTACATTTGGTTTTTCTTGCCTAAATGTAGAACCTTTCTTTTTTCACCATTGAATTTCATTTTGTTAGATAGCGCCCAGTGTTCCAGTTTGTTCAGATCCTCCTGTATCTTAAGCCTATCTTCTGGAGTGTTGGCCATTCCTGCCAGCTTGGTGTCGTCTGCAAATTTGATGAGTTCCCCATCTATCCCCTCGTCCAAATCGTTGATGAAGATGTTGAAGAGCACTGGGCCTAGAACAGAGCCCTGGGGCACCCCACTACACACTTCCCTCCATGTAGATGCAGTTTCATTGAGGACAACACGCTGAGTACGGCCGGTCAGCCAGCTATGAATCCATCTGGTGGTGATGCTGTCTAACCCACATTTTTCTATCTTGTCAAGTAGTAGGTTGTGATCTACTTTATCAAATGCCTTACTGAAGTCCAAGTAAATTATATCCACAGCATTCCTCTGGTCCACTAATTTTGTCACTTGGTCAAAGAATGCAATAAGATTTGTCTGGCATGATCTTTTTTTGACAAACCCATGTTGGCTTTTAGTAATGACTTTGTTTGTCTCTATGTGTTCGCTGATTTGTTGTTTGATTATCTTTTCCAGAATCTTCCCAGGTATCGAGGTCAGGCTGATAGGTCGGTAGTTTCCTGGATCTATTTTTTCCCCCTTTTTTGAAGATGGGAACTACATCAGCTCTTTTCCAGTCCTCTGGTAGTTCCCCAGTGCTCCAGGATCTTTGAAAAATATACTTCAGTGATTCTGAGATCACATCTGCCAGTTCCTTGAGAACCTTGGGGTGTAATCCATCTGGTCCTGGTGATTTGAACTCGTCTAGGCTGGATAGGTGCTCACTTACCATTTTCTTGCCTATCTTAACTTGTGTTTCTAATCTATTTTTTATGGTACTGTTTTTGATAGGTTGGACTGTTTTTTCCCTTTGTGTAAAGACAGATGCAAAAACGGAGTTAAATAGTTCTGCTTTCTCCCTGTTGCTTGTCACCTTCTTGCCATTTTCCCCCACTAATGGACCAATCATTTCCTTCACTTTTTTCTTGTTTTTTACATGTTGAAAGAAGCTTTTTTTGTTGTTGTTATTTTTGACTTTGGTCGCAAACCTTAGTTCATTTTGAGCCTTAGCATTCCTCACTTCATCTTTGCAGGCTTGGGCTATTTGCTGATATTCTGCTTTAGTTATGTGCCCCTCTTTCCACTTTTTATACTTGTCCTTTTTATCTTTCAATTTATCAGAGAGTTCTTTATGCAGCCATGCTGGTTTCTTTTGAGAGCTGTTGTTTTTCTTCTTTGTTGGTATTGTGGTAGACTGGGCTTTTATTACCTCATTTTTCAATATTTCCCAAGCTTCTTGAGTTGTTTTCCCCTTGAGGATTCTCATCCATGGAATCGTTCCCAAGCTCTCTCTAAGTTTATTGAAATTAGCTCTCTTAAAATCCAAGCCTCTAGTTTGACTGTGTTCCATTGCTTGTGCTTCCAGAATGTTGAATTCCAATATTGCATGATCACTTCCCCCCAAAGTTCCTGTGGCTTCAACACCTTCTATCATTTCATCCCTGTTAGTGAGAATTAGGTCCAATATGGCTAATCCCCTAGTTCCCTTCTCTACTTTTTGGGAGACAAAGTTGTCTGCTAAGTTTGTCAGGAATCTGTTTGATCTTCCACTTGGTGCAGAGTTTGTCTCCCAGTTGATGTCAGGGTAATTAAAGTCCCGCATTACTATTGTGATGTGCTTCCTACATACCTTAGTTAGCTGACTAGCAAAAAGTTCATCTATTTCCTCTGTTTGGTTGGGTGGCCTATAGTATACACCTATGGCAATGTCATTTCCCCCCCTTTTATATTGACCCAAATGCATTCAAGACAGTTTTCATCATTGTTGTGCTCTATTTCTGTAGAGATGTAGTTATTTCTTATATATAAAGCAACTCCACCTCCTCTTTTATTTGGTCTGTTTCTTTTAAATAATTTAAATCCCTCTAGCTGTGTGTTCCATTTGTGGGTTTCATCCCACCATGTTTCCGTAATGGCAACAATATCATATCTGCCTTCATTTACCTGAATTTCTAGTTCACCCTGTTTATTGTTCATACTCTGAGCATTGGTGTATAGACATTTGAGTCCTTTATGACTAACCCTGTGTTTACTTTCTATATAACCTGTGTGGTGCCTGAGTTCCCCTATTTTCTTACCACCTGTTTGGTTAGTGCACTTTGTGTGGCACTCACTATTAAAAGCTTGATTTTGCTTGACAGCAAGGTTGATATTCTTGTCCACACACACATCTATGTTACATGCACTGCTAACCCTGTAATTTTTTGATTGCCGGGGACAGGGATGTTCTGTATCAATTAACTCACTGTCCCCGTTGTTTAGTTTAAATATTCCTCCAGAAAATCTGTGAGTTTATTGCCAAGTAACTCAGTCCCTTTCTTTGATGGATGCAAACCATCTCTTTTGTACATTGTTTCATTGGACCAGCTACAGACATCATGACTAATATAACCAAAGCCTTCCCCTTTACACCACTCCTTTAGCCACATATTGAATTCTGCTATACGCTGGCCTTTTCCATTTTGCTCCTTATACACTGGTAGAACCTCTGAAAAAGTAAGCCTACAGCCTATCGTGCTAAGTTCCTGCCCCAAGCTCTGGAAATCATTCTGCACAGAGACTACATCTTTTTGGGAAAGATCGTTAGTGCCAAGATGTACAATAGCCTCCACATCACAATCCTTGCTGGCATTCTTGATTATTTTAGAAATACGCTTCTTGTCCCTATGGGCAGTAGCACCTGGAAGACACCTGACGTATTTTGAAACCTCTGTGTCATTTCCTAAATTTACATCCCTTATAATTGAATCACCAACCAGAAGGTGGCTTCTCTTTTTTGGATGCCTTTCTGTTCTTGCATGACTGATGTGTAATACCTGATTTGCACTTCTCCCTGTCAAAAACAAGTTCTTCATCTCGGACCACAATCGCCTGCTTATTTGAGTTGTCATCACAAATACCTTTACCTGTCTCCTTAATGTCCCTATTAAGGTCAGCAAGGGAAATGTATCTATTGTGCAGGGACACAGCGAACGTTTTGTGTTTATGGTCCACAGCTCTCACCCTGCCAGATCCCACGGTTGTCCACACTGCCCTTCTCTTGCAGGATCTTTGTGGTAGAGGGGGCTGATAGCGTGGAGGCTAAATAGAATAGAAGGGCTGAACTGGACACCTAATCTCTGCTTGAAGAGCACAGATTACAGACCCTAGATAAATAATCTGTCCTTGTAGACTAGTGATTTGTTTACAGATAGGGCAGTTTCCAAGTTTGAAAAGTGTACTGTGAAAGACAGCTGCAAAACAAGTGTTGCACTGAACTAAGCCAGACATTCTGAGATACAAGGAATCTCAGATGCACTTGCCCTAAATGTACCACTGCTGTTTTTGATTTTTAGTTATATGATTCGCACGGCATTAGGCGCGCGGGCCATTATTTTCCTCCTCCCACCTTCTCAACTCACAGTTTGTAGCAATTCCCAGCAAGTTCTGGGCAGTTTAAATGCAATGAACGTCCAATCAGCAGGGCCTGAGCTATTTTCCTCCTCCCATCTTCTCAACTCAGAGTTTGTAGTTTGACACCCCTGGGTTAAGGAATGGCTCCTTTAAAAGAGAGATCATCAAACTTTTTTCAAGTCAAGTGGCAAAACTGTCTCCCTTAGAGAAACTTTAACTGTCTCCTGAATCCAGCCACACATGCTCCACCAGGAATCTGCAGGAGACACAAAGCGTATGGACCCAGCCCACAGAGGCAGAGTTGACATTACAGAGAAAGCCATAAAGTTCAAAGGAATTCCAAACTGAACCACCCACCATAATATACCACTAATAGCTGCACAATTATTTGTAGAAAGTTAATATAATATACATGCCAAGTATCTATGACTCAAAAAACAATCCAGCAGAAGCTCTTTTTCAGTCAAAGCTGAAAACAGGAGCAGTATTGTACTTCCTCCCCAGAAGGATAGTAAAATTTTCATGACCACATGAATGACTATATATGCAGTACGTAAGCAATTCAGAACTGAAAATATATTACAGACATACCTTCATTACATGGATAGTGTTTTCCATGAGGAATTCTGTTTAACTGAAGGTAATAACCATCATCAGTCAGAACTTCATACTCTTCACTGGGATATCCCCAATACTGGATGATTTCAGGCTGCAAATGAAATAGTAAGTTGTTGCTCAAGTTCTAAGTTATATACCTATACATGAAGCTATGTACAACCTTAGCATATTTAAGTATTTACATTTAGACTTGATATTGTCTTGGACTCAATTTTTCAAGGTAGTGATTAAAATAAAGCCATCCTTTGTTTAAAAAGTCTTGGGCTGGTACATGTGCTGCAGTGAGAAAATATTTTTGTTCCTGTCCTGGTGGTGGTGGTGGAGGAGGAGGATGAATCACCTACTTGTTTCATATCAACAACTTACAATTGTCATGAATCCTTGAGGATTCAAATGTCTTCTTCTGAAAGATTCTTCTGAATTTGTTGTCTGCTGGATTAAGTAAGCCAGTACCAGAAACAGCCACATCCCACCTGCATGGAAAGTGTTTTAAAATTATAATTTTAGTGTCTGAAAATCTTTAGGAATCTTTTAAAATAGGCATTAGAATAGATTCACCTGGCTGTAATGTGTTAACAGCAAAAACAATTTGGCTGCATTGCTTAGTTGGCACATCCTAGATTTATGTTTTTCAGATGAACTATTCTAGAATACTCACTAGAGTAACAATAATAAAAAATAGATTTTTAAAAATAAAAAAACACTTACAGTCCAAACATAATTTAAAGGCATTTTAGAAAAGATCATTAAAATAAATGGAAAAGAAGCCAAAGATAATACCTTGGTTTTGATACCTTCAATACACTTTCCATTATATTGGAAAAGAGGAGAGAGATATTTTGGCTGTTCTAATATTTGAAAGTATTGGTTGGAATACTTGGAAGTATTAGTTATCATTCTGAGGCCGGGCCCTATAAATGACTTATATTCCATGATCCCCAGCCAGTATTATTAATCAGTCCTGTCCTTATAACAAGAATAACTTAAGTTCAGTTGTAAAAGTCTAATGCTTACCTCTTAATTTATTACTCAGGAGATCTTGAGTACTGAACAGATGCTGCAGAAGGTTTAACCAAATGTACTTAAGCACAAGTAAGGCAGTGAATCTATGCTATTATAAATGATGATGTAGGAACAAATTTGCTTAGACCTTCTGAATGACCTCAAGTAAACATGCACCAAGTTTAATTTCTTAAATGTTCAGTTTTGCCTGAGTCAGAATTAAATTAATATTCATAGTAGACATGTTCTGAGATCACAGAGATTTCCTAGAGAGAGTCTTGGATTAAGAGACTGCGCAGTCCCAAGCTGGATGCGGTAGGAAGAGAATCGGGGTAGCCACACCCTAGAATCTCTCAGGATATATCTACTAGATTAGAAAGTTATAGCTTTAGTTTGGCAAAATTTCTGGTGTAAGCAAATAAAGGATTAAACTTAACTGGATTTCACTGTGTTGTCTCTGGGCTTGAACTAGACAGTTACATTTCAGTTAAATCCTATTGATGTCAGTTGGTTTATTTTAATATAGTTAAGCTTGGGTTCAGCCTGTTTCTCATAGTAAATCAATTGTGTACAATGGTTTATCCCACAATTGTCAGATTTTCCCACTTCCCCCCTTAAAAAGAAACATGGTTGTTGCAACATGAAGAAAACTAGGACTGTCTGGAGGGTGAGCTGTATACAAAATGGCACCTAAATGGGGGATTGATGCTGTGTTTAGAATTTTTTCATTTTCAGTCTTGAATGCTTTCTCACTAGCTTTGTCCGTATACAGTATGTAGGGAAAAAGTCCAACTATCATGAACGCTTAGAAAAATTATATTATCTGTTGTCTGTTCGGTATTAGCATAAAGATGTCTCAGAAAAAAAAAACAAGGTCCAGACTTCCGGTTCCGGTCGCAGCGCCCGCGGACGTGCAGAGAACTCGTTCTCTTGGCCGTCCGGTTTCCCCCCGCCGGTAGACCCTGGATAGGGTCGAAAGTCGCCCTGTAGGGGCGACCACCATAGAGGAGGGCACTCGTTGATCGCGGAGGGAGCGGCAGCTCCCTCTGCGGTCCGAGAAAACCACCTTTGGGCTGACGGGGAAAAGTTCGGCCAGTAACATGGCCGATCACTCAGCTGCTCCAGCCGAAAGTCACAGCAACATCTAAGCGAAAAGAACCACCGTGGAAGATCCGGGTGAGACCTTTCCTTCCCTCTTGTTAATTTACCTTTTTCCCTGCTAACAGCTTTAAAAACTATTTCCCTATTTTGAGAAAGCAGCGTTTGATTACTGGGGAAAACGGGCTTTGGAAAAACAATTATTGTTTTTTTTACTATTTTATTTTGTCTACATAAGCAGTTGGAACTCGAGCATCCGGGTTATTGTGACTTTCTCTTTTGGCTTGTTTATCTTCAGTTTAGGTGAAAATCCTTAGGGAGGGGGTGGAATGTTCTTTTTTTCTCCCCCCCCTCCTGAACAGTACTGCCTAAAAAATGTTTTGCTCTCTGGGCGGACTTATGTAGATTCTTTTGGATACAATGCATCCTGGGACTTGGCATGAAGCCCAGAAACTTTGACTGATACAATGTAACTTGCTCCATTTGAACTCCCACTTCCTGATTTTGGCGTGATGCCCAGACTGGATTACAACATAACAACTGACTGCCAGTTTTTATCTCTGTGCTGGACTTGACTATTGGTTTTTTTTTTCTCTATCTTTCTTTGGAAATATATCTCTGTCTGCATTTTATATTTTATAACGCTGCAATCTATTTTTTAAGCTGAACTTCTTTAAAAAAAAAAAAAGAAGATGGAATCCTACTCACAGATTAATTATGGACTTATATTAGAAAAAATCTTGGAAGCGAGACTGGAACTTAAAGAACATATTAGATCGCTTAGTTTCAAGGAGGACTCAGAATTAAAAATTGAAGCTCAACCTTTGATTGACTATGATACACAATCAGATCTACAACTTAATGAGATGGATGGAATACATTTACAATCTATTGAATCTACTGAATTTATTGAAGAGGAAGAGGACACATCCTACATAATGGATTTCTTTGATGATTAAAGGCAGAACTCAACTAAAACATTTACAACTTTAAAAGCAACAGGATTGGACTTCCAAATACGAGGCACAAAAAACGTTGACAACATGACAGTACAGACAACACTGGATAAAAGAGAAAAAGAATATGATTGGACTCAATGGTGGGAAAAGGCCTTTAGCCAGTTACTAAGATGGGAGGATTTAGAGGCCCTGTTGTGGAAACCTACCTGGCACAAAAAGAAAGCTAGAATTAGATTTAAAAATAAGAGTTAAAATTTTATTTGATGGGTAAAAAGGGCTTCTGGACGTTGATTGAACTAATATTTTTGAGATCTTTAAGGTTACTTTGGTATGAGTCAACACTAGATTTAAATTATGGATTTGATTATGATTTGGAATGGCAATAAGAAAAATTGGAAAATTTATAATTAAAGGAGTTAGATTGAGATTGAGACTGGTGAAATATTATTGATATTTTTATTTATAAGAATTGAATGGTAATTAGTGAGGTATTAAATGGATTAAACTGAAACAATTGAGGAATCTTTTAGGGACGTGGACTGATCTATGAAAATATTGGATAGAATATATGAAATAGAATATAGTTGAGAAATATTAAGATATAATAGTTATATTACTTGTTTATGATAGAAATAATTATTGTCCTATTATTATTATTATAATGTTATTATATTACTATGTCTAATGCAATAGTTTTAAAATATATAAATTCATGTTTATTTACATAATATGTATGTGAAATAGAATAAGAGATATAATTTGATTGAGAAGCATAAATTGAAATTGGAATAATAGATAGAGGTGAGAAACAATTTATATTTTAGGAATGCTCGAATTGTATACCATAAGAGGGAACTTTTAAAGTAGTAGTTTAAATTGTATATGTATGACTGTATTTTTTGTTGTGTTCTATGGAGTGCCCTATCTCCACGATGTGTTATAAGCACTTGGCTGTAAAACAAACAAAAACTAATAAAACTTGTTATGGAAAAAAAAAAAAAAAAAAAAAAAACAAGGTCCAGGAAGACACAACTTCATACACAGTTGTCTGAGGCTGCTCATTATACATTATTATGCCTGAGACTGGGCTGGGCTGGGCTGCATTAACAGAGGGATAGAATCAAGATCACGTGAATACCACTTTACAATGCCTTGGTAAGGCCACACTTGGAATACTGCATCCAGTTTTGGTCACCACGATGTAAAAAAGATGTTGAGACTCTAGAAAGAGTGCAGAGAAGGGCAACAAAGATGATTAGGGGACTGGAGGCTAAAGCATATCAGGAACGTTTGCTGGAATTGGGTATGTCTAGTTTAATGAAAAGAAGGACTAGGGGTGACATGATAGCAATATTCCAATATCTCAGGGGTTGCCACAAAGAAGAGGGAGTCAAGCTATTCTCCAAGGCGCCTGAGGGCAGGACAAGAAGTAATGGATGGAAACTGATTAAGGAGAGAAGCAACCTAGAACTGAGGAGAAACTTCCTGACAGTTAGAACAATTAACAATTAACCAGTGGAACAATCTGCCTCCAGAAGCGGTGAATGCTCCAACACTGGAAGTTTTTAAGAAGAGACTGGACAGCCATTTGTCCGAAATGGTATAGGGTTTCCTGCCTGAGCAGGGGGTTGGACTCGATGACCTCTAAGGTCCCTTCCCACTTTATTATTATTATTATTATTATTATTATTATTATTATTATTATTATTATTATTATTATTATTATTATTATTATTATTATTATTATTATTATTATTATTATTATTATTATTATTATTATTATTATTATTATTATTATTATTATTATTACTGCTCATTATTTATGGGGGGAAAAGTGGACATGAAACAGCTCTGACAAGAAATTATTGATGACCCCTCTTTATGGGATTGAAACCTTGGTGAAACCTTTGAAGACTCCTTTTAAATGCCCAAAAATGATGAATCAACAAGCTTACCTTGCCACAGGAATGATATAATGTTCCCAAATATATTTGAATTTTTCAAGGTTATTTTTTCTGTTAGTACTGTATGCCTCTCCTTTAATTATAATCTTTAGTTATTTCTGGTTCCCTCTAGTCTCCAGCCTTCAAAGTACCATTTGACCATAGGAAGAATTCTTATAATTAATTTCAAAATCTTATTTCAAATATATCTGGCTCTTTAGCCCTTTCATAACTTTCCAGAATCAACATTCTAACATTTATATATTTATACATTTATATTGTATTTTCATTATAGGCATTTTGCATTTTATTCATTTTTAAAAGCTCTGGTCTTATTTTTTAAATCTTTGATGGAAAATTTCCTTTCCCCCCACTTATTTTTATTGTGGGAAAGGTTATCTAAATGTTCTCTGAGGTTATTTTGCTATGTTTTGCTCTCCTTGTCCTTGAGAGAAACTGTTTGTGTCTGACTGTAAAAACTCAGTTACAGAAGAGTCTTGGATATATTTAAAATACAAACAATGCATCAGCTTAAGGATAAAGCCCTTTGGGAACCCTTTGAAAAATGCTTTTTAATTCAAGTCAGAACTGAAGAAGCTTCTTCATGAGAAGTGTTGAAGGAAAAGTCTTCATCATGGTTCAGTTCAAGCCGGGAATAAACAACATGGCGACTGCTTTAGAAAGAAGGTTGCAGTTTATTGAAAAGGAGAGCCTGACAGAAAGATGGCTCTGGAAGAAAAGAGAGTGAGCACGTATAGGGAGTGGGTTTTTATACCTTCTTGAGCCTTTTGTTTGGAGTTGTTCCTGTGGCATGAACTTTGACCTGAGTCTGAGTGTGCCTTTCTGGTATTCTGATGGTGGTGGGTTAATCCTATTATGTCCCAAAGGTCAATTCTGCTTCCCTGGGGCTGTGGCTGATGACTCTTAGATTTTGGTGTGTTGATTCTAGGGATCTTTCTTCCTAATCTCAGTTTCCTGATTCCAGTCTTTCTGACAAGATTATCACATCTGCAGTTCTGCAGACTTGGTTTCTGTTTGGGACAGAGAGACTTGGGGGCAGGGTTGGTTTCTGCTTTTAAAATCCTTTAGGGAAATATATTCTGCCTTTTAAATATTTCCAAAAATATTTCTTTCTCTGGGGGGGGGGCTGACTTCCCACAAATCCCCCCCTTGTGCCATAATAGTGTGGGTAACACACTTTTACTGGCACAAGATTAAAATTGATCTGATCAGGGAGACTTGGTAAACAAGCTTTAAACTGTTAATGCAAAAAAAAAAAAAAAGGGAGGCACTAATAGAGTTCAACTATGAAGGTCTAAAGCCAGGGCAAAAGTTCTGTAAGATGGAAAAGAAATTTATAGTGTCCAATATTCTGTGCCAATTCTTTTTAAATGTTGGATGTCACTTTGAGCTTCCAGTCAGGTTTTCACTTTCTCCCAAAATTCTTCACAGCCATGGTCTTCATCAGTACATAACCACTGGCTTCCCATTTTCAAGGGTTGTTTCCTGCCTTAGCTCTTAATTCAGTGCATCCAGGTTTGTAATGTCCAATTGAGATTAGCCAGTATGCAAGCCAGGCTATTACATTTTCTTAAATTGCACATAGTGAGCCCTAGGACTCCCAATCTGAGTCCACCAGTGCAAGATATTCAGGGCTTAGGTTTGGAGATCTCTTTCCTGCTACTTCCCTAGTCAGGGCATATGAATTGCAAATCACCTGAGGGGGCCTGGTCCCTCCCCCTTGGAATTTGCAGGAAGTTGTACATGCAAAATTTTAATGACACAGGGCAAGAATCAGGCTGGAACTTTACTGAAGGTAGGTGAAAAAGATAGATTCAGTATGATTATGAATGGTGTGTGTGTGTGTGTGTGTGTGTGTGTGTGTATGTGTGCAGCTACTAATACAAAACAGGCAATACAAACATTCTGGATAAATTTTCCTCCCACTAGACAGAAATCTAGGCGCCTGTCTTTTGTGGAACATAGCAGGTTGGGGGAGAAGGTGTGGTACTATAGAATTTACCAACTATATTCAGGCATTTGACGTGGTTCTGCTTCAGGAGACTTGGGCATGTGATAAGATATCCCTTACAGGGTTTACGGCCATTTCCCTGGCCGCCATCAAACAATCGGGGAAGGGAAGACCCAAGGGTGGCTTGGCTTGTTTGGTCTCTACCTCCTTAAAGGTGGACACAGTGGAGCTGTCCCCCTGTGGCTCTTTAGCCATGGCGCTCCTAATTAAGAGAGGATGCAGCAAATTGCTAGTGTTTAACGTCTACCTTCCTCCGATGGTGAGGCAAGCCAACATTAAGGCTCAATGGGATGAACTGGAGAACTATATTACTTGTATTGAAACTAAATTTCCAGGGCTATACACTTTTATAGGGGGCGACTTTAATGCCTGACTGGGAGTCCATGTTCCTCCATCGATTGAGGCACTTTACTCCCAAGAAATCCTTCAGGCAATAGGTCATCAGATTTCAGCTAGACATTCTAAGGATGAACTAACAAATTTTGCTGGTATTCAGTTAGCACTTTTAGCATCCCAACATGACAAGATAATCCTTAACGGGAGTACCCCAGGCGATCTAGTTGGTGAGTTTACTTTTAGTTCCTCACGTGGGAGTAGCACTATTGATTTTGTGCTGGTTTCTCAGTTACTAAGAAAGGCAGTCCATGTTTTCTATGTGGACTGCCGTACGGAGAGCGATCATTACCCCCTGGTTACAATTATTGGGCTCTCCTCAAATATACATTTATCTAAAGGCCCCCAGATATTGGATCCCTATGCGGCCTTCTATATAAAGAGGATCAAATGGTCTTCTAATACCGAAAGAAAGTTCCACTCCTTTTTATTATCTCCGGAATGTCTCAGCCTTTATAATCAGGTTCTAACAAGTAGTGGCTCAGAGACAATCTTGGCCTTTGAATCACTAATTAATAGCGTTCAAAGGGAGCTAGGAGCAGATTGTAGGCCAAAGGGTCCATATCACGTAAGAAGCAATCCCTGGTTTGATAAAGAATGTCTGACGCTTAGGAACCAGATTAACCGGGCTTACTTGCTTTACCGTAACCGAGGGGACAAACGCCCACCTGAGGACTATTACCGCCTGAAGCGGGAGTATAAAGGGCTAATCGTTAAGAAAAAGAGGGCTAAAGAGAGAGAGAAGTGGGATTTACTTCTCTTCTCTGTCCAGCAGAAGAATACCCGACTATTCTGGCAAATTGTTGCCAGTTCTCTCCCTGGTTACCAAGAACTCCCTCTCTGCTGTATTTCTAACAGAGATTGGGAAAACCATTTTTTGTCAATTTTTCAGGCTTCAACAATTTCATCCAAGCTTGGATCACAACTGCCTCTTGCAATTCCTATATGGCAACCCGTGACTCATGCTGAAATTGCTGAGCTTATCTCAGAACTTAAGTCAGCCAAAGCCCCTGGCCCCGATGCTATACCCCCCATTTTGCTAAAATCTAATCCCGAGTGGTGGATTCCTCTTCTGGCAACACTTTTCACCCATATTAATTCCTCCGGTAGGATCCCTATTTCTTGGAGCCTAGCAATTATTATTCCAGTTTTTAAACGAGGAAACAGGAACAACTCTGCCGATTATCGCCCTATAAGCCTGCTTTCCATCATTGGAAAATTGTATGCTAAATATCTTCAACGTAGACTCCTCATTTGGGTCGAGGAGTCTAACATCATTGGTGCAGAGCAGATTGGGTTTAAAGCGGGCTGTGCCACATTGGACCACTGTTTTGTTCTAGCACACCTGGTTGACAAATACGCTATTACACCAGGTGGTAAACTTTTTACTGCTTTTATTGATTTAAAGGCAGCGTTTGATTCAGTCCCTAGGGAACTGTTGTGGTCAAAATTGTATAAAAGTTCTATTGACAGACGTCTTTTGTTCCTAATCAGATCTTTGTATAATCAGACCTCTAGCCAGGTCAGGTGCGGTTTGCAGGGAGAACTTTCAAATCCTATCCCGATTGAGAGCGGAGTTAGGCAGGGTTGTGTCCTGGCCCCTCTTCTGTTTAATTTATTCTTATCCGACCTGGCCCTTTACATTGAACGCATTGAGTCCCATGCCCCAAAGTTGTTAAATACGAAGATTCCACTTCTTCTTTATGCTGATGATGCGGTCCTTCTTTCACAATCAAGGCTTGGTCTAAAAAGATTACTTTCTGCATTTGGGTCCTACTGTGCTGAGAACCATTTGTCTATTAATTATGACAAATCCAAAGTATTGGTGTTCTCCAGAGCCCGGAAATCATACAACTGGGCCATCAATGGTAATGTTGTTAGGCAGGTTCTCCATTTCAAGTATTTAGGTATTCAATTTCAGAATACTGGTGCTTGGACTAAACATCGAACCCAGGTGCTGAATTCGGCCTCCTGTAGCCATCAGCAGATTATAAGATTCTTTTTTACCCAAGGAGGCCAGTTTATTCCTTCTGCTCTGCGTATATATAAAGCCAAAACCCTGGCCCAAACTCTTTATGGAATTCCCATATGGGTACGAGGCTTCAAAGATTGTATTGAAAGAACCCAGGCTGTTTTTTTTAGGAAACTTCTGGGTCTTCCTCCCTGTGTTGGATTTGCCTTGATCTACCTGGAACTGGGCATTCGTTCAGTCGAATGCATGGCGTGGATTAACAGCTTCAAATGGTGGTTTGGGGTGCTCTTTTCGGCAGTCCCTGGTAGCTACCTCTCCCTGGTGTTTGCTGACTCTCATACCTCTCGTTGGGAGAGGGAACTAACGAAGAAACTCCACTTGCTAGGTTTTACGGGGGATGCTCTGGGAGATTATGGTCTCAAGGACGCCCAGTTTAGGGTAGTCCAACGGCTTGTGGACATAGATTTACAATATTTAAGAGCCAGAGCCAACAAAACCTGCTCCCCTCTGATCTTTAGCCATTCTAATAATTACGGATTGAGGATGGCTTCATATTTCTATACTCTAACCATCCCCAAGTATAGAAGAGTTTTTTCCCTGGCTCATTTCAATGTCTTGCCCTCAGCACTACTTGATGGGCGATTTAAGAGGCTCCTGTTTAGTGAGCGACTATGCCCCTGTGATAGGGCCGAAGTTGAAACTGTGGAGCATGTCTTATCATACTGCCCTATGTATAACACAGCCAGAATTAAACTATTCTCTCTCCTTGGAATTGATCCCTCTGGTTCTAATGTTAGTAATCCGGTTTTATATTGTCTAGGGGATGGCTCCTCCTATATTACTTCTCAGGTTTCTAAATTTCTTTTAAGAGCTGTAACTACCAGAGGAGAACATTGTAATTCCTCCTTAGCCAAGGCTTCTGGTGTTTAATTGTTTGTGATATTTTTCTGTGTTTTCTTTTGTTGCACTTGTATTTTGGTCTGTGACCGCAAAATAAATTATTATTATTATTCCCAAATGCCATCACTCCATAAATACATTCAGCTGCTTAATTCTAACACAAATGGGGCAAGAAAGAAAACCTTACAATGAGTTTTCACCCTCCCCCCATAGTCTTCCTAATTTTCTTCTGAGGCTTCACGTGAGGGCCAATGGCTCCAGGATTCCTTCCTTCCTCTGCAGCTTTCACAGGCATCTGGGGGAATGGTAGGACTTGGGAAGATCTGTTCCTCTCAGGTTGCATGGTGGCTTTTTAGTGGATGGCTGGATTCAAAACCCAATTCCATGGCTCAAATGGATGGAGCATCTGGGTCAGTGTGCTTTGCTTCCAAAGGTTGGGGGGGGGTCATCTGTATAGGGCTGAAAGACATGAGAGCAAGATCTCCTCCCCCCTTTCTGGGTGGACTCTCCCAGGAGAGGCAGACAAAGGCATGGAGAACAGAGGATAAGAAAAGGAGAAGTAGATGGGGGAGGGGGTAACTCGCAGGCAGAGTTTGAAAAGGCATTAATACTGTAATTGTTAAAGAAACAGATAGGATGGGGACAACACAGATGTGGTCAAAAGAAAGGCTGGATTCTGGTAAGAGAACATAAATGAAAGGTCTCATTTCTGAAATTGAACATTTGCAACATGTTAGGACTTAAGGACTTGCAACTTGAAAAATGCTGGTCATGTTTCAGGAAAAGGATAGACAGATAAAACTCATTTACAACACCTACAGTAAATGCAAGAGTGAAACTTTTCCAGCAGATGAACTTAAAACATTCCCTCCTGGTAACTCTGGGCTGTTCTTAAGAGTACAGAGAGAGAAAGGAAGAAGAAAAACAAACAAACAAACACATTTTTCTTCACTCGGTTTGTTGGCCAGACAAACAGAGTGAGGATATTTTACTTTTGGTGGCTTAATTTAAGCAGAATTTCTAGCAGAATTTTAAAATTCTTTTCTCTTTGGATTAGAAACAATTAACAGTCACATTTACCTCACACACAAAGACTTTGACACACATATATACACAAAGACAAGGAAAAGAGAACAGAAAAGGAAACAGGACTTTTAGTTTTACACATCCTGGTCATTCCCACCATAAATCTCAGTTAACTCAAATTAGGGAAGGCACAAATCTTAAACATACCACATGGTTGCAGAGAGAGAGAGAGAGAGAGAGAGAGAGAGAGAGAGAGAGAGAGAGAGAGAGAGAGAATCACTATTTCTTATATTTTAATTTCCCTTTAAGTACCTTTATTTAGCCAAATTGGTTTCCCAGCAAAAGCCTGAGCAAAGTCCATTTTTAAAATATAGTTTCTCTATCTATCTCTTTTTCATACCTGCCTGAACGGGTAGCTGATTCCCATCCCAGGCCTCAAGCAAGCTTATACTGGGGAGCCTATCTCGACCCTTGAACTAGAACACCCCATGATTCCCTTATTCCTGATGCAGGGGTTCACTTTGGTTCTATCGGGTCTGGCGCATTGAAGCCTCCTAGTGAGACTTCTGCCTACCACCATGGTTTTGGGTCAAAAATGGACCCACGGAGCACTCTTTACGCTCCTTTAGGGATCTACCACCACAGTTTCAGACCAAAAAGGGGTCTGTTGAGGACTCTTCTGCTCCCCTACAGAAGGTCCGGGACGCTCTCTTACTGGCTTTACCTTCACTTTTCACCACCACTGTTCGCAGACTTCAAATGTCCGGGAGGACCTCCGCTTGATTTCCAGAGGTAAGGGACGTTCCTAGCCCAGGGCTTAATTTCCTAACTTTGGGCTTTGCTTACAGGGCCTAACCAGCTGGTTGCCCAAATCCAATTCTCTCATTCACTCAATCCATTCCATTTTCACACAGCCTCTCCCTTTCCCCTAACACAAAAGGTCCTGCGCTCTGGCCAAACCCCCATGCTTTCCAGGGTCTGCCACTTGAACAGATCCTTTCTGCGGTTACGAAAGGCCAGAGGGAGCAAAATCCAACTATGATTGGGAAAAGGGTCTTCTCACTCACACACAGATAGACATACACACATTTATCTCACTCCCCTGGGCTTTAAAGTTAAAATTTAGAGGTACTCACCTTCACCTTCTTTCCAAAGCAGCCCTTGAGCTCAAACTCAAAACTCTCTTTACTACCATGGCTCCACATGGGCAGGGCCTGGGAAACCCATCCACAGACAAAAGGGGTCTGTTGCCGGCAAGATGGGGCTTACCAGTCTCAGTCCATTGGAGAGGTTAGCTTGGAGTCCCATCCTGGGTGCCAAATTGTTGAAGGAAAAGTCTTCATCATGGTTCAGTCCAAGCCAGGAATAAACAACATGGCGACTGCTTTAGAAAGAAGATTGCAGTTTATTGAAGAGGAGAGCCAGACAGAAAGATGGCTCTGGAAGAAAAGAGAGTGAGCATATATAGGGAGTGGGTTTTTATACCTTCTTGAGCCTTTTGTTTGTTCCTGTGGCATGAACTTTGACCTGAGTCTGAGTGTGCCTTTCTGGTATTCTGATGGTGGCGGGTTAATCCTACTATGTCCCAAAGGTCAATTCTGCTTCCCTGGGGCTGTGGCTGATGACTCTTAGATTTTTGGTGTGTTGATTCTAGGGATCTTTCTTCCTAATCCCAGTTTCCTGATTCCAGTCTTTCTGACAAGATTATCACATCTGCAATTCTGCAGACTTGGTTTCTGTTTGGGACAGAGAGACTTGGGGGCAGGGTTGGTTTCTGCTTTTAAAATCCTTTAGGGAAATATATTCTGCCTTTTAAATATTTCCAAAAATATTTCTTTCTCGGGGGGGGGGGGGGGGCTGACTTCCCACAGAAGTGAAACGTTTTCAAAGAAAAACAAGAAAGTCCAGTTGCCTTTTGAAAAAGCACCTTTGGGCTTTTTAACTTACAACTTTATTTGAAAATTTAGATAAAAAGTTTGGTAAAATAACAATAGTTTAAGTCATGCTATTCAGGTACAAGTAACAGCAGTTGAAGTAGAATTAATATCGGATGGATTGGAATGTAATTTGTTGCTGGCAGATTTGAAGGAGAAAGAATCTAGTCTGAAAATTGGCTAAAAGGCTGAAAGGGCCATGGATTGTAAAGACTCAAAGTTGACAGAACTGATAAGTAATGAATTGGATTTTTTAAAAAGAAGTTTGATGGACTTATTGAGGAATGAACTTATTATATCTAACTGGAAAACAAATATTAAGAGAGGTTTCAACCTGTAGGAGGTTTTTTTGAACAACAAATGCTGTGGGGATATCCACAACAGAGACTTATGATTTTGGGGAATGGATCCAATTGTTGAGAAAGATTCCTGTTAAAATTTTAAGGAAAAGCCTTATTATTAAGAATCAGTCAAAGATATTTGATTCAGGATGGACCAGAGACAATGATTGTGGTGTTTTATGGTAGATTAGAAGCCATTGTGCACTTTCTGTGAGTGAAATGCAAGAACAGATTGTTAACACAGGTTTTTGAAGTTTAGCTCTGCTTTTGTTAACTGCATTAACTATGCTTTTTTGTATAGTATATAGATGTCAGGTCAAATGGGTTGGGTAAACAGAGTTGTAGAAGTTCAGAAACTGTGTGCCTGTTTTGCAAGTGGGGAGGGGAGAAACTATTATTCTTGAAATATATTTATCAGTATTCATCCAGGGGGACAATTTATGTGTTTGTTTGTTTGTTTCTTTTCATTTTATGCACATTTATTTTCTTTTTCTTGTTGTCTTGTCTATCTTAATGAATTACCATAAAGCAGATGAAAACAATCTTCTTATAGTTCTAATCCATGCTTAAACTGCCCAATTTAACTAGAATAATAAAATAAAAGAAATCTAAGCTATGAAACTGTTTTCCTACAACAAATGGTTTGTAATAAAATAAAAGAAATCTAAGCTATGAAACTGTTTTCCTACAACAAATGGTTTGGCTCAGCCACAGTACAGTAGAATAAATCACCTGAGAAAAAAAACAGATATAATCTGAAATATCTTCAAAGGTAATGTGGGATAAATATCTATATATGCAAAGAGAATTTTGATAATATCTGAGGTAATCTACTCAGGAAAATTTGATATGCATGGATTTCTATATAAATAAGCAACCAAAAAAGTAATTAACTGAACAAATATAGAAAAGCTGAAATGTTTAACTTAATGATGGAAATTATGTAAAGGATATACATAGTAGTGTTTTCTCATAAACTCACTTAATTTTAAAAAAAAAATAGATTTCAAGGAACAGGCAAGTGGCTGAGATGTTGTTGTTTTCCCCCAGAGACTCCAGTGCCGATATTAATCCTTATACTTCTGCCTCAATTCAAGCACATCAGGGTAGAAGCGTTGTGGGGCATCCAGACCCCAGACTGGATCAAAATATTCCCAGTCAGGAATATTCTTATAGAAAACTAAATGAGTGATTCGAGTAAGCAATGATTCAATGTCATATTTGGTTGCACAAATATCATTTCCTCCACTCCACATGGCTACTGGCATATTTACATCTTCTATTTTATAAAATGGAGGTTTTGTCTGTGGATGAAAAAAGGAGGAAACAAAGAATGTGATTTGGGAGTCATCCACTGTGCAGACAAGTTGCCTAATGAAGACATGGAATTTTGACAGCTGATAAAACCCACAGTGTAGGTTAAAATATATGCAAATCACAACAGGCCTGTGACAAGTAGGTTATCTACTGCCAACTAGTGGCATCCAGAAAGGGAGAAGACAGCAACACCAAGAGGATTTCACTAATAGCTTTGCTTTACAGCTATTAACTATTGATACTAACAGCTTTCCATCTCCTTATTCTATGGTCTTGCAGTCAGATGATGGTATCTTAATTTCAGAGGTTTAGGGAAAGCTAACATCCAAAATTAAGATAACATCATCTAGCTGCAAGACTACAGAGTCAGGAGAGGGATCATCAACCAAGACAGTAGATATTACAGCAATAGGAATAGCATTTAGGCTTTATAGTGCTTTATAGCACTCTCTGAGCAGTTTACAATCTCAACATATTGCTCCCAATAATCTGGGTCCTTTTTCAAGGACCTCAGAAGGATGGAAGTCAACCTTGAGCCCTGTCAGGATTGAACTCTAGACTGTGGGCAGAGTTAGCCTGAATATAGCATTCTAACCACTGTGCCAGCAGAGCTTCTGCCCATTATGCTGATATTAACTGAGCCATGGAAAATCTCTGGCTCTCTTTGAAGATATTGAGGTTTAACGAGACTGGAAAATTATTTAAAAGTGGAGATCTGAAGGCTTTCCTAGCGAAATATGGCATCTTTATTTTTTCTTTCAGTGTGGGTGTGATTGATTGATTATTAAGGGCTTACCTCAGTCTTAACAATCTAGGCCAGGGGTCGGCAACCTTAAACACTCAAAGAGCCATTTGGACCTGTTTCCCACAGAAAAGAAAACACTGGGAGCCGCAAAACCCCTTTGACATCTAAAATGAAGATAACACTGCATATATCATTTTTTACTATAGTGTGTTGCATTTATGAAATCAATGAACTGCTACAAAGAAAACAATTTTTTATTTCAGCATGCAACAAAAACATTTTGAACTCCAAAAAAAAGATGCTGGGTCGAAGGTTACTTTCAAATAAAATACTCAATGTCTATTTGAGTCCTCCTCATATTTATGAAATAAAAAGCCAAACTTAACTTATCCGCCTGCAGCAAACCCAAAATGCTGTCTGCTTCTGTCATTCCGTCCGTCCGTCTGTCCGTCCACCCATTCGTCCGCCTGTCCGCCCCTCTGTCTGCGCGTCCATCCTCCTGTCCGCCCCTCTGTCTGCACGTCCGTCCGTCCGTCCGCCCATCTGTCCGTCCATCTGCCCGTCTATCCGCCTGTCTGTCCGCCCGTCCACCAGTCCATCTGTCTGTCTGTACTGGAGCATGCAGTCAGCTGTCAACGAATAAAAAAAGGACTATTTCACTGAACAATGTCAAATATATATTTGCAAAATAATAGCCAATTAAGATATTTATTTTACCTGGTTAATGTGATTTTTGCTTCTCAACATCAGTACACAGTACACAGCATCTGCACATCAGGCTGTAAGGGCTGTAAGACGTCACCTTCATCTTCAAACAGGATTGCAAGCTGTTGTCTGTGAGGCGTGAGCGTTATTTGTTTTTAATATAGTTCATGTTGGAGAAGATCTGCTCACATACATATGTGGATCCGAAGATCGACAGGACTCCAAATGCATATTTTTCATGTTCGTGTAAGTGTTGGGGATGGCATTCCATGTTTTGAATATAAGCTTGTCCTGTTTGGGAAGGTTTTCAATATCACTCCATTTGTGATTCTGAGCAAGATTGGCCTTCTGACGGGCAACATCTTCAAGATTATCTGTCAAGTGTTGGAACTTGGACACCCATATATCTTTGTCGGCTATGTCGGACAGTTCCATCTCAAGATCGGGTTGACTTACACCTGCAAATGCAGTCATATTCAATACAGATGGATCGATGGTCAAGGGAGTGACAGGGAAAGATAATGTGTTTTTTTCCCCTCTGAACTCACAGAATCGCTTCCCAAACGATGTTTGCATTGCAATGATTGCAGACTGCAAATATTCTGAATTTATCATATTGTGACCTCCTTTGAACTCTCTCAAAGAGGGGAAGTGAGACAGTGTACCTCTCTGTAAATCTTTGGCAAACACTGTCAACTTGAGCTCAAATGCCAAAACTTCCTCCAGCATGTGCAGGGCTGTGCCTCCTTTACCCTGAAGAGTTGTGTTCAGCGTGTTCAGGTGTGCTGTCATATCTACCATGAAGTGTAGCTTTTCCAGCCACTCTGGTCGTTCCAGCTCAGGAAAGGTGAGCCCTTTGCTGCCCAGGTAAGTTTTCACCTCTTCCAGACATGCGGCAAAATGTTTTAGCACCTCCCCTCTGGACAGCCACCGGACTTTGTGTGCAGCAGGAGATCAGAATACGTGCTTTCCACCTCCTCTAGTAGCAAATGGAACTGACGGTGATTTAAACCTTGTGCCATTATTTTATTGACAATCTGAATGACAACATTCATTACTTCTGTGCATTCCGGAGGAAATGTTTGAGTGCACAATGCCTCTTGGTGCAGGATGCAGTGAAATGTTAGCAGCGTTCTACCCAGTGACTTCTGCAGTAAAGCCACAAAGCCCTTCTGTGCTCCTGTCATACTCGGTGCCCCATCAGTAGCCACTTATACCAGGTGGGTGGTGTTTATTTCATTGGTTCTTAAATAATCCAAGACAGCCTCACAGATGTCCTCCCCCTGTGTTTGGCCTTTTAGTGGTATCAACTCAATCATTTCTTCCTGTGGCCCAGCAGAGTTCACATATCGGCAGAACAGCGCTATTTGTTCAATATCACCTTTGTCTTTGAATGCATCACAGGCGATTGAGTATGCCACAGCTGAATTGATGTCTTTAATTTGCTGTCTGGTGATGTTTTCTGACATTTTTATGGTTCTGTCTTTGACAGTCTTTGCAGAGAGAGGCATATCTCTGATTTTCTGCACAATTTCACTCTTGTTTTTGAAGTCCAAGAATAGATGTTCTGAAATCTTAATGAATGATTCCTTGATATATTCTCCATCTGTGAACGGCTTCCCATGCCTGACTATTTCCTGAGCGGCCACAAAATTAGCATATGTAGTTGAATTTGCAGACTTCATCCACTTCTTAAAATGATTCTTGCTCAGATCAACCACCCGCATCAATTCTGAAATGGCTTTTTTTCTCTCATCTCCATCCGGGTATTTTTCAGCAAAGGCTGTGTGTTTATTCTGGAAATGTCTTGCAACATTCGACTTTTTGTTGTTGCCAATTTCTCACCACATATTAAACCAGTCTTGTCAGTAGTGAAAGCAAATGAATCTGCCCATGTATCATTAAACATTCTGTTTTCTTCCGAAATTTTTCTTTTCTTGCATGATTTATCCATTGTTGGGGGTCGAAAAGCACAATAAATCTCATGCCGGCGGATGTCGCACATTGGCAATTGTGACCAGTACTGGGAATCAAATAATTTAATAACCAGTTCCCTGCAGAATTCCCCCCCCCACACAGAGCACCCCGCTGTCACTATTTCCCCCCCCGATGTAATGCTCCACTGCCACTGCTGCTTCCCCTCCAGGACGGAGCGCTCCGCCGCTGCTTTACCCAGTGGCGAAGGTGGAGTTTGGGAGGCAGCGGCAGGGCATAGCCCAGGCATGGCCGAGCAGCAGCAGCAAAGCTCGTCTTTCCCACTCAAGTTGCAGCAGCAGGATTGCTCTCAATAAGGTGGGCGCACACGAGCGAGCAGCGCACCCACTTACTGGGAAAATCTAACAAATTCCAATCCTTTTTGTCTTTTAAAAGGGGGTGGCTGCCACTCGCCTGTCTCAATAACTGTCTGACAGTTCCTAGGAAACAAGAAAAGTAAAAGGACCACAACAGTTTGCTTTACATGCTTTTCCCAGGACTCTGAAAAGATGTCTGGAAACCAAATTGAGGCTTGGAAAGAGACCAGCCTCTGCTGCAGTTCACATACTCTCTCTGTTTCTGCCAAATGACACTGCCAAATGAAAAGCCCCCGCCACTCCTGCCATAGCCCATTCACTTCTCCCTCATGCTTCTCATTGCACCCCCCTTTCGCCAGAATCCCCCACATAGAGTTGGATGAGGCTTCTCGAAGAAGAGGGGGCTACCACACCCGAGTAACTGATTGGAGGGTCTGGGTGGGAAGGGGATGGCCGGAATTGAGCCCAGAGTGCCTTTACCTTGCATCAGCCTTATCGAGTGGGAAGGCGCCTCTGCCGCCACTTCTGGCCGCCTTCCTCGCACTCCAGGGCATGAATGAGGTGGGTGCCTCATGCATAAAAGGCTCTCTTAGTCCCATTTTTTTTTTGTGGGACTGGAAATGGTGGAGGAGGACTGGGAGCCGCAGTAGAAGGCTGAAAGAGCCGCATGCGGCTCCAGAACCGCGGGTTGCCGACCCGTGGTCTAGGCAGTTTACAACAAATATACTACAAACAGAATAAATTAGATCATGGAAGTACAATTCTCACACCAATTGTGAGAAATTTCCACAATAGCTCAACACTCATCATGTTAGCCTTTTACTATCAATTACCTATAAAGAATATCATTGCAATTCACCAGACACTGTTCCTCAGCCCCTGAAGGCTATTCAGAAAAGCTGCATTTTAACAGTTTTCCAAACCTTTTGCTAGCAAAGGAGCCATCTTGGAGCATGCTCCAAGAGAAGAAAGTGACAGCAGAGAATGTTTCTGAGGCCCCACCTGTCCTATTCACCAGCATCAGAGATGGGTGGGAGTGGTACTCAAGAGGTGACCTGATAATATCAGACAAACATGTTCTACCTTTAGTAGATGATCTAAGCCCAACTGAAGTCTAAGCAAATAGCTTACTTTCTACCAGTTCATTCTCTTTCTTAGGCTACTTACCAATTAAACTCTTCAAGGAACTGGGATCTGAGAGTTGGTGGAGGACAAGGAGGCGGCAGCTGCGCCCGGGCAGGTGATCTGTGGGGTGAAACTTAAAGAAAGGCCCTCCAGCGGTGCACAGCGGCAGCGGAGCCATTCACCATCACTCCCCCCTGGCTCCTAAACAGCGGAGGGGGACCGGGCCTACCCCGCCCATCCCATCCACCTTAGCAAGATAGTCCGGGTTGGGAGGGGAGTGAAAAGATGCCAATCAAGGAATGGCCTGGCGGAGGGGGGGCCCCTGAGTTTTGGCACCTTTTTTCTTACAAAAAAAGCTCTGATAATAGTTATATATATAAACTTGTAGAACTCACATTTCAACTAATGTTGGTATTTGGAAGAATTCATAGTAGTTGAATAAATTATAGGAAATCAACAATATTTAACTAGCAATTTAAAAAAACTATCAAATCCCTAACACTATTACGCTTTTTCTTACCATGTTGTATATCTCTATGTTCTTATGCCCATAGTCATAATATTTAAATTCCAGAGAACCCAGAATCTAAAAGGAAATAAAAACATTATTCACAATTTAAACATTAGTTTTGAAATATTAATATTAAGAAATATTAACAAGATATATATACAGATGTATACACAGTATTTTTCACCTGGAATTTTATAGAAAGATTACAAAGTTCTTTAAAAGAATAAAAGCAGTAAACTGTGGGAATCCGATCCCGGGGTCCAGCGCCTGCTGGACGGACCAGTGGTTGTGGGAGTTCGAATCCCGGGGTCCAGCGCCTGCTGGACGGACCAGTGACGTACGTCAGCCTGGGCTAACGGACCTCGCGTTTGGTAGATAGGAAACACACGGACCACATGTTTCTTCAGGTTGAGTCAGCAAGCGAGAGCCCAGAAGGATCTGCGTGCTTCTCTTTTATTGGCATTTTTACAGCATAGCAAAAGGTTCATAAAGGGCGGGTTTAGCCAAGCAATAAAACTTAAAAGGGTACCTTATCCTAACTCAGGAAATGTAAACTTCAAAGGCGTAGCTTATCTCAACTCAGGAAATATAGACTTTAAAGGCGTAGCTTAGGAAATGATAACTTGAAAGACATAACTCAGGAAGAGATAACTTGAAAGACATAACTCAGGAAGACATAACTCATGACTAATCTTATCTCAGGACTTGAAAGGCATGGAAACTTGAAAGGCATGGAAACCTATCTTAACTCAGGAAATGGTTGCAACAGTAAACATAGTGAAAAATAGTAAAAAAATTATTCTTTTATTTTACTAAGTAGGATAAGTAAAACAGAAATTTTAAAACTCATAAAAGAAAATAACCCAAATATATTCTATATAGCCTAGATTTAGTCATATTTATTTCCATTTATCAAATTTATACAGCCACCTATCTCACAAATGTGACTCTGAACAGTGTTCAATTCAAAATAACAAGAAAAGACAATATAATAATACGAGGGTAATTTGGAAATAAACCTCCATTTGGTTATTAATGACAGACACTCACAGATACAGAACTTTTATTATACACATTAGAAAACTACAACATTACATTACTTTTTGACATAATCGCCATTCAAATTGAGGCATTTGTCATAACGTCTTACAAGGTTTGAAATCCCTTAGGAGTGGTTGCTCGGTGCCAAATCTGGGCTATTGGGGGGGGGGGTGATCAAAAACATCCCAACGGAACTGCTTCAAAAGTTCTTGGGTACGTCTAGCGGTGTGCAGGTGAGCATTATCATGAACCAACACCACACCAGAAGTCAGCATGCCCCGATGCTTGTTATGGATGGCTTGTCTGAGTTTTTGTAATGTTTCACAGTAGACTTCTGAATTGATGGTCGAACCAGGCTCCATGAATTTCACTAGTAGTACTCCTTTGGCATCTTCACATTTGGCAGGATTTTCTATGGCACCACTTCCGGTGTGGTGTTGGTTCACGATAATGCTTGCCCGCACACCACTAGACGCATCCAAGAACTTTTGCTGACCAATTGTTGATATTTCTTGCTCTTTTCTCTACCATTTCTGCTGTTATCATTAGTTCTTTCATTTCAATTTCTTTTTTATTCACAGCCACCTCTTTTAACCAAGCTGCATCCTTGTTGTATTTCTTTGGGTTATCCAATATCTGCGCCCAGAACTGCACTGTTTATTCCTTGTCAGGCACTGACTGCTTCACTGCAGTTTCTCCATTGATGGATTGGTAGAAATGTTTCTAATTGCATTGAAATTGGAGGTTCTGCCTATAATTTGCAATTCGAGCTTTGTATCTGCTGATCTTCTTGACTATAGCTGTTATTTGCTGCTTCATTATTTCCAGTGCTTCCTTGATCTTCCTTGTCTCTAAGTGGTATTTTTTGATGAGGTATCTTCTTGTTCTTCAGCTTCTTTTCTTTCATCTGTTCTAGCTTGCTTGCATCTAATCTCAACTTGCTGATCTTATTTTCCAGTCTAATCTTCCATTTTTATGGTGTACTGTTTGGTTTTTTCTTCTTTGTTGATTTTGCATCCCAGGTACTCAGTTATAACTGCAGCTGTGCTGTACATTAATTGGTTTGTTTCTTGCAGTGAGTTGGTGCTTATACTTGATATTGCAATATTTGTATCTTTTAATGCTTGTGCTAGATACTTCTTTGGAACAAGCTTCAATCCAGGCAGCCTTATTCTGACGTTTTTGTGCTGTTCTAGATGCTCAGTTATTCTTTGTTTCAATTCTTTTACTTCTTTAGTTAGAGGATTTTATTCTTCCTGAGACAGAGGAGAGGGTGCCAGGTTTCCAAGTGAAAACAGTTTTATATCTCTGCTGGATTCCTCTACTGCCAACTTCCCCTGGTTTGCCTCTACATTCTGAATTTCTTCTGGCAAGGCTTTGATTTCTTTGCCCTGGGTAAAGAAATTGCAGTTCTTCCAATTCTGCTTCTGTGAATACTTTATTTCAGACTATAAATCAATGTTAATCTGCTAGCCTCTGTTCTGTTATTTCTGATTCTGGATGTTGTCCTTTATAGAACTGGTGCATTTGTTTCAAATATCCTCTTCTTTTTGGACTTGATCTGTAATAACATATCATTATTTTTTTGTTTTCAATCACTGTATATTTGTAACGGGTAAACCACCTTTTCCTCCCGTAGTTCTGTAGTTGCTTGCCTGTTTGTTCAGTCAACAGTCCTAGTCCAGTAGCCCATTTTTACCAGATATCTAGCGTGGACCTTGTTAACCCAGGTGACATCCGAGTTGGTATGGCTTTCTGAAATTTATGTCTCACCATATTTTTAATGAGGGAGACACTCTTTGTCTGACTCTTCTGATGAGAACTGTCCAGTATGATTGAACCTCTATCACAGCTCTCATCTTCCTCAGAGCACAGAAACCCTACACCACGTCACGTTATTGTCTCATTGGGGGATTATTATTGTTACTATTATTCCTGTTAACTATTTTGTCATTAATATAGTATGTAAAAGAGAGGTCAATAATTTGCAAGTAGATATACTAATTTAAAAATTGCGGGGGGGGGCTGTTTTTGTATATTTTTTTCTTTTTATTTTGATGCACTTTTTAAAATGTCTTGATTGTTTTGTGTTTTCTTTTATATTTGTCCTTTTTTGGATTTTTGGAGTTTGTATTTTAACTTTCTTTTGAACTAGGAAAGGAAAAGATGTTAACTTGCCATAGTCTCCTCTTAATGACCTCTTTACTTGGATAATAATGGGAGAGATGTGGTGAGTAAACAACACTTCCTTGATATCAGTATAAAAATTATAATGAGCATTTATTTTCTGCAAAAATATTTGTGAAGCACTAATATTAAAATCACTTGCATAATAATGAAGTATTTGTTCTACAATATTGATTGTATTTCCCTGGAATTAGAACTGGAGACATTGCATAGGTACCAGTTTTATTTTTCTTTTTAAAGTCAAATCTCAAACAGGGGCTGTCTACCATAAGACATTTTATTTTAAAAAAATTCAAACTACATGACCAATGCACCAATAAACACCCCGATTTATCATGTCTTTTGCACTCAAATGAATCATTTAATTAAATATAAAACACTGATATCGAAATTTTGATTTGCCTTGAAAATAACTAATAAACTTAAATTGTACTCTACCTGACTCCAGTGATTTATGTTTTTTACGGATGAATAATTAGGAAAGAATCCAGTATATACATCCGCCCGACTCTGAAAAACAAGAAAAATTTACATTTTTACAATTTTTACAATACAAAAGTATTTTTTATTGTTACATTGTTGTAAAATAGAAGCAAATGAGCTAAAACAGTTGTTCCCCCATTCCATACCTCAGTTTTCCAAAATAAGTTTGCACACAACCCCAAACAATAGAAAAACCCTATTGGAGAATAGATGAGTCATTTCCTATTATGCACCTTTAAAAAGGCCTCCCCAAATTTTTGCAATAATTGTCCATTACCAAAACTCTGGTTTTGTGATGCTCACCTAAGGGCCTACATACCGGTTTGGCTCTTGGTTCTAAATCAATGTACTCTTAATAGCTTTTACACCTAATAAGCTGTGAACGCATAGATATGAGACTGGTAAATTATTTGCTGATTAATTACACTATTAGATTAATTACACTAAACTTATTATATTCGTCAGAGATGACAGATCAGGTGGAGTGAAACTTCTTGCATTCCCGAGACACCCAACTTCCATTTTTATAATTTTATAATGTACCACTATTGAAGTGGTACATCCATTTTAGCAATATAGGATCTACCAGAAACACACAAAAAAAACATCCTATAATTGATCTGTCTTACAAGATTATGACAGAAGATGTGGATGTTGTTGTCTGTAGAAGAAAACATATGGTGTAATTATTTAGATTTTGGACTAGACAGTTGGCGGGGATTCAGATGAAGTTGTCCTCAGTTCCAAAATATATTTGGGTTAATGATGATGTCTTCATTCTTTCACACAGCGCTGCAGGCTGGGCATTAGCAGTGGGGAGCCATGTGGACCACGATGAAGGATGTGATTGTGTATCTGCATGGGTGTTTTAAGTACACAATTATGACAAAGAGTAGAACTTGGATTGTATAATCGCGTGCGTAATCTGATCTGATCTGGTTTACCTCATCTGGCTAATGGCTACCTTGTTTGTAGAAAATTTAAATAACAATAGAGTTTACTTACCACATTTAGGTTTCTCTTATTATATCTGCCTGAAAGGAAAATGAGCTGGAGGCAAAGCTGGTCAATCAGTGGATAGCTGCATGCATAGGTCATGGTGGTTTTTATTCTCTCATTAGAAAGGGAAAATTCTTTAGTGCCCCATATTAGCTGTAAAACAAAAATGGCCCTTGAACAGAAAGAAACCTGGCAATTCCAAGCACATTCCTCCTTTTCCAACATGAACTGTACCTTTAGCCAAGTTATCATTTGAAGTCCTTTCTAGACTTTCCCCACCAAATCCTTTTTTCATACACCTCTACAAATTCACATTCACAAATTGTTCAAATTTCAGCCAGTACAATTCTGTACTTTATTGCAACATAAATACTTCTAAACAAAAAGAAGTTTTATGTTGTTTTTCTTGTTTATAATGTTGGATACTCTTTATTGTTTTCATTGTGATTTAATTGTAAGCCACCCAAGTACTCTTCCTTTAACAACCCTAATCATGACCTGCAACTCCATCAATAGGTGAAGCAGTGGGAAATTAAGTGGGAAATCAAATGCCTGTGATAATCCATTCTGACTGGAAATAGACAAGAGTATTCAGTTTCACACCTTTCCCTTTGTTTGTCTCCCAACTAGTTCCCTATCCTTTGCAATCTTCCAGTGTTTCCTTACACATCGGAAGCAATGTGATGATGTTGGCAGGTCAGGGCTGTGAGCCATGGGTGTGCTATGCCAGCACTTTACATTACTCTCTTAAAATCCCATCTCCCATCTGCTCCACCCTTTGGAATGCTCGAATCAGTGGTGGGATTCAGCCAGTTCGCACCAGTTTGCCAGAACCAGTGGCTACTTTTTTGTTGCCCAGGCCCAGAATGGACTTCCGGAAGCAGCATCCACACAGAGAACCGGTTGTTCACATATTTGAATCCCACCACTGGCTCGAATGTATTTAAAGTGTTGGCGTACCTTGGCCACGACTACCAGCTGCAGGCTGCCAGCACAATTGCATTGCTTTTGAGGCATAGAAGAGCTTATTAAAATTTATTAAATAAAACCCTACAAATTAAAGCTACAAGGTGGAATAGACAAAATTAAATAAAGCATACAAGATAAGAACTGTACAACTCTGCTTGCACTATTTTGCCGTCAGCCATGTGTACGTTTTATAAGATGTGAAAACAAACTTTGCAATGGCAAGAATCACGGGCTCTTTCTCTATTTACTAAAAATTGCATATAAAATTCTTTACTCCTTCCCAGAAATAGAAGTAGAAGCGGCAGTAGGAGCAATTTGTGGATTACCCAAAGAAATTACACTAAAACAGAATAAGTGTTTCTGGTCAATATTACCATACTTACAAGGCAAAGCTGTTGTGCAGATGGAATTTTATGAAATTTTTCCTGATTTCTGCTGATGGTATGAGATTGACCTATAGTAATGTATTTTATTAATTGTGAGTACAAAGATACTCTAGGTATAATGCTGCTTTAAAGTGATAATTGCTGTGGTCCAAATGTACTCTAGATCAGGGTTTTTCAACCTTTTCACCCATTGTACCACTTTTAGAATAAGGCAATATCCAAGTACCACCAATCGCCTAGCAAGGTGTCAAAAACTTAATGACCAAAAAAAGGGAAAAAAATGATAAAATACAGGTAGTCCTCGACTTACAACAATTCGCTTAATGACTGTTCGAAGTTACAACGGCACTGAAAAAAGTGACTTATGACCATTTTTCACACTTATGACTGTTGCAGCATCCCCAGGGTCATGTGATTTACATTCGGATGCTTGGCAACTGATTCATACTTATGACGATCACAGTGTCCCAGGGTCATGTGATCCCCTTTTGCAACTTTTTGACAAAGGAAGTCAATGGCTGGGGGGGGCGTGGCCAGCTCATCACTCAGGTTGCGGGGTGCCTGTGGGGGGTGCGGGCGGGGATGTGGGGGGATCCATGGATCTCTGGTAAAGGGGGGTGGGACAGGCGTGGGCACCTTCCTTCCCTCCCTCTCTCCCTCTCATTGTTCTTTCCTTCCTTCCTTCCTTCCTTCCTTCCTTCCTTCCTTCCTTCCTTCCTTCCTTCCTTCCTTCCTTCCTTCCTTCCTTCCTTCCTTCCTTCCTTCCTTCCTTCCTTCTTTCCCTCTTTGTCCCTTCCTCCCTTCCATTGTCCCTTCCTTTCTTCCTTCCCTCCCTCTTTGTCCCTTCCTTCCCTCCCTCCCTCCCTCCCTCCCTCACATTGTCCCTTTCCTTCCTTCCTTCCTTCCTTCCTTCCTTCCTTCCTTCCTTCCTTCCTTCCTTCCTTCCTTCCTTTCCTTCCTTCCTTCCTTCCTTCCTTCCTTCCTTCCTTCCTTCCTTCCTTCCTTCCCTCCCTCCCTCCCTCCATCCGTGCTCAGGAAGGGACAAGGGGAGGGGGACAGGCTGCCAGCGTTGTTGGTGGCTGTGCTGCTGGTGGCCATGGCTTGAAAGGCCACTGTAAATTGCTGGACAAGAGCCGCACAGCGTTAAGAGCAAAATGGCAGGAAGATATTTGTAATGAGGGAGGGAGAAAAACAGGCATCCCCTGAAGGAGACCAGCAAATGGCCCTCGCCCTCTTCACACACCCTTGGTCTCCGGGGGAGGGGACGCTGCGAGTGGCATGAGAGTCCACGTTACCTGCGGTATGCCGCCCAGACCCCAGCCTGGTTTCGGCAGGCAGCGGGGGATTTTCCTCACTGCGCGGAGCGGCCGGGTGAGGCGAACTGGCGACATGCCGGCAGTATAGCTCAGGTAACGTGGACTTTCATGCCGCTCGCAGCATCCCCTCCCCCGGAGTCTACGGGTGTGTGAAAAGGGCGAGGGCCATTTTCTGGTCTCCTTCAGGGGATGTGTTGCGTATTGGGTTCTTGAAGGCATTGACCAGACCGATTTAAAGCAACATGCTTTATTGCAAGAATAACAGAACTGAACTCAACTGACAAACTGACAAATATTTATACATGCCGCCACTAGGTGGCGACCAATCAGATTCAAAGCTGGTTTCCCCGCTCAAATATAAACTTCAGCTTCTCTCCCAGACAGTTGGAGACACATGTACACATTTTGTGTACATAATCATTTAAGTATGCTGGTGGATTACGGGTTCTTTCAGAGCGCCGCAAAACTGTTTTGCGACTGGCCGTTTAGCCATGCTCGGTAGACCCGTGCCGCTAAGTCTGTCCTCACTGGGTAGACCGGTGTCGTTGCATTCGGCCAAACTGGGTAAACTAGTACCGCTGTTTTCGCCCGCGTCACTCGCCGGCAAACACGGTTCACAGTTTTGTGTTGATTCTGGATCAACTCGTACAGTCTCTGTGGGTCTGGCCGATTCGGGGATGTCCACTTCCCTATGCAAGTCTATAGTTCTCTCGTCCTCTGCACCAGGACTCTGATTTGCCAGCCGCCGCCGCAATTGGTCAATGTGGCATCGGACCAGACGACCGTCGTCCAGGGCCACCTCATAGGATAGAGGCCCTGACACCTTTGTCACAATAGCAACCACCCAAGGTGCCCCCTTCCCATAGTTTCTTGCCCAAACAGGCTCACCCAAACGTAAATTCCTCGGAAGCTTGGGTTGTGACGTTTCTGCAGCTATCCTGTCAGGATGGAGAGGGTCCAACTTTGTCGTTAGTCGATGACCCCATCTCAGTTCGGCTGGGCTGCGACCTGTAGCGGTACTTGGCATTGTGTGCTGGCATAAAAGGAAGTCTGCCAGGCGATGATTCCAGTCTCCAGTTGTTAGTCTTTTAAGAGATTCTTTAGTTGACCTCACCATCTGTTCAGCTTGGCTGTTGGAAGCTGGATGGAATGGGACTGAAGTGGTGTGCCTGATCATGTTGGCTTCGAGGAAGGACTGGAACTCTGCTGCCATGAATTGTGCCCCATTGTCTGACACAATGACATCCGGCAGGCCGTGTGTAGCAAAAAGCCTGCACAGTTCCTGGATGGTCCTGGCAGTAGTCATAGATTGGACAGGTACTACCTCAAGCCATTTGAATAGCTGTCCACGACAATGAGGAATACCTGTCCCTGAAATGGACCTGCAAAGTCAATATGCACACAAGACCAGAGAATCTGCATGGTCTCCCAGCAGTGCACTGGAGCTTGAGGCATTTCTGGCCGGGTTTTTTGGCAGACCTTATAGCTCCTTACTTGAGCCTCAATGTCTTTATCCAAATCTGGCCACCACAAGTAGCTTTGTGCAAGTGCCTTCATTCTGATGATGCCAGGATGTCCCTTATGCAGAGATTCTAATACTCTGGCTCACATTGTGGGCAGAACAATCACCCTGCTTCCCCACAATATGCAACCCTTATGGGCTGACATCTCATCTTTTTTACTGGCATAACTCTGGAACTCGGGACTTGGCCTGTTTTCAGGCCACCCCCTCAACACCCAGTTCAAAACGCAACTGAGTGTTTTGTCAGTAGCAATTTCGGCGGCTAAATCTCCCGCGTATAGGGGCGTTTTGGGAAGATCCTGGATTGCCAGGATGAGAGCTGCTGGGTCTGGGTCTGGATCTGTTTGAGGCAGAGGCAGTCGGCTGAGTGCATCAGCATGGCCCATTTCCTTGCCAGGTTTGTGGACTAGTCTGTATGAATAGGCAGCCATAAAAATTGACCATCGCAGCATCCTTGGCGATAGAATCTGTGGGATCTGCTTGTCTGCTGTAAAGAGTCCGAGCAACGGCTTGTGATCAGTGAAAATGGTGAACGGTCGCCCATATAGGAAGTCATGGAATTTTTTAATTCCTGCTACAATATTGAGGGCTTCCTTGTCTATCTGCGTGTAGTTTCTGTCTGCTGCAGATAATGTTCTAGAGTAATAAGCTATAGGAGCTTCATGGCCATCTGCCATTTTATGGCTTAGAACTGCTCTGATGCCATACGGTGATGCATCACATGCTAAAATCATGGGCAGTTTCTCATTGAAATATGCTAACACGGAGTTAGATGATAGCCGTGATTTGACTGCTCTGAATGTTTTGTCATGGGTGCTTGCCCAAACCCAGGGTGCCTTTTTATCTAAAAGATGATGGAGTGGCTCGGCCAATGCTGCTTTGTGTGGCAGGAAGAAGTGATAAAAATTTAAAAGTCCCAGGAATGCCTGTAATTCCCCTTTGGACTTGGGTCTTGGGGCTTGTTGGCTAGCTTTTAGCTTAGTTTCTGATGGGTGAATTCCGGTGGAATCTATCCGAAATCCCAAAAACTCAGTAGAGTCCACTCCAATCTGACACTTTTCTTTCTTTAACTTCAACCCCGTTTTGTGAAATTGTTGAAGTACTGCTCTAAGGCGATCTGCTAGTACAGCCGCAGATTCACCTGCAATCAGGACATCATCAAAATAGGGGCAAACGCCTGGTATATTTTTAAGTGTCCATTTCATAACACTTTGGAACAATCCCGGGGCAACACTTACCCCAAACTGCAGGCGACACGCTCTGAATGCCCCTCTGTGAGTGACAATTGTGTGTGCCTCAGTTGTGGCATCGTCAACTGGCAGCTGTTGGTAGGCTTGTGCGAGGTTGAGTTTGGTGAACAAATGACCTCCTTGAAGTGATGCGAGGATGTGTGTCAGAACCCAATTATATTTTATTTCTAACTAATCTACTCTGGGAAAACCCAATTCTTACTCTCTTTTGGATTCTGTCATACTACAAAGGGGGGGGAGTAAACACGGGTGTTTATGACTGGCATTCCTTCTATCATCTACAAATAAACATCCTCTGTGGATTCCCTCTCTGGAGTACTAACCATAACAATAGGCAATCAGCCTTTGATCTCACTTCCTACGAAGCCTCCTTTTACCGGCAGCAAGTAAAAAGGGGGGGAAGATTGCAACGTTTGGGATCCGATGGATTTAACACCCAGCCATCTGCCAATTTGGATTGACTGGAAGGAATGTGGGGTGGGACTGCTTGGGAACGCTTTAAAACATTGAATGATCAGGGGGGTCCCCCAGATCCTGTCTAGCACACCTTCAGTCAGTTTTTCTTAATAAAGATTCCTGTTGGAAAACCCGTTCCAAGAGTTCTGTCTTCTTAAGATGTAAATTGAGGTGGGTCCTTACATTAGACAGGATCTGCAAAATTAGTCAACCTGGAAGGAAGAACCTTGCTGGGGGACTTTGCAAAAATTACCATGTCAGACGACGAAGCAGGGAAGGGGGAAAGCCCCCCGGAGAGGGAGCCGTTGCCCCAACTGGAAACCTGCCAAATATCCGGATCTGAAGGGTCAGATTCCTCAGGAGAAGAGGTGGTGGAGACGCGTAACCGCAAGCCTCGGTGGTCAATGGGCGTTGGAAAGAAAGGCGAGTGGGAAAAGAAATCAAGAAAGGTGACACTGAGACGGGGGGCCAACCAACCAGGATGGAAGCAGGAGATGGAGAGATCCCTGCACACAAGCGAAGATGAAGGAAGCTGGGCACAGCACTCGAACTGGATCCTAGAGAAAGCTATCGACTTGATGAAGAGGACCCTCAGCTCCCTAGGAGAGGAGAATCCTGAACCCCATGGCCGCACCAACTCCTGGAGCCGCAACTGGAGAGACACTGAGGGGGAATTGGAACCTGCAGCCCCGGGGACATCCGCTGATCAAGTAGTCCCCACCCCCCGCCGACCTGCAGATGGAAATCCAGATGGAAGACAATACCAACGAAGAAGACACCGATCCATTCAAAGACTTCCACCGTTGGACGCGAAATTCAAGGGGGAGCCGACACGCTTGGGGTTTTTCCTAACCCAAGTCCTTGGCTACATGGAGGAACACGGGCGACACATCCCTAGTGACAAAGCCCGTATCCGGATCGTGCAATCTGCTCTGGATGGACCGGCCGCCGATTGGATGTGAATTTGCATGATTCCAATGCCCCAGAGCTCAACGACTTCAACCGTTTCATGTCCTCTCTGAGAAGGCGATTTGAAGACCACCTGGCTGATCGCAAAGCACGTGAAAGAATCAAAACGATGAGGCAAGGCAGACGGCCAGTAGCTGAATATACGCAAGAATTCCGAACCATTGCCAGAAAGCTGAACTGGCCGGAAGACATCCTCCTTAGCCATTTCAAAGACGGTCTGAATTACGAACTATATGATGCTTGTCTGCCCCGGGGGGACCCACACCAACTCGACGAATGGTACGTCCTGGCAGAGGAAGCAGAGATCGACCTACTGAAGAGGCACCGCCGAGGAAAACAATGGAGCCGCTCACCGCCTGAACCAACGCGCGAACCAGCAAAGCCATCGGCTATGGGCAAGAAACCAATGGGCTGTTTCAAATGCGGGAGAGAGGGGCATCGGGCTGTAGAATGCCGCTCAAAAGCCCCCCAGCACAACCCAGACAGACCACCGGCCAGCAAATCTGGGAAGTCCCCAGCTAAGTCAAAAGAATCTGCCATGAGAGGAATAGAAGCTGTGGAATCCCCTACCTCCACCCATCGTGGGGAAAGAGCCCCAGCCTACACCGCAGGGCCGGTGGACGCCCCAGATGACAGCTCGGAGGGTGAACCACTGGTAAGTGGATCCATCCCACCCATCCTCAAGACAGTGACTATATTAGCCCCCTCCATGCCCGAAGCTGTCAAAGTGAAAGCCTTAATAGACTCTGGCTGCACCCGCTGCCTAATTAGCCCGACCCTAGTGGGAAATCTGGGCATCCCAGTGAGGAGGCTGGAACAACCAATCTCATTTGGCCAGTTAGATGGGTCCATAGCAGGGGGGGTGCCAGCTACCCTAGCCACGTTACCAATCCACCTATCCCTGGGAAATCATGAGGAAGACCTAACGTTTATAGTGACCCCAGGCATGGAATGCCCGATGATCCTAGGGCTGGAATGGTTAACAAAATGGAACCCCTGGGTAAATTGGAGGACGAAAGAAATCAATTTCCTGAAGGAGGACCCTACAGACTTAAAACCCCAAGGGGATCTATCAAAATTAAAAACGGAAATAGCGTCCATGGGTGAAGAAAAGGGGCTACCAGAAATACCAGAGGAATACAGAGACCTGGCTGAAGTTTTCAGTGAGGAGAGGGCGGATGAGCTTCCCCCCCACCGACCCACGGACTGTGCCATAGAGTTCAAGCCCGGGGCAAAACTCCCAAAGCCCAGATTATACTCCATGAGCCCAAAGGAGAAGGAGGAAATGGAGAGATTTATAAAGAAAAACCTAGAAAGGGGGTTCATTGAACCAGCCAAACCTAAGGTGGCTGCTCTGGTCCTCTTTAGAGAGAAGAAGGACGGCTCTTTACGCTTATGTGTGGATTATAGACTCCTTAATGCGATCAGTGAAAGCAACCTATACCCCCTACCCCTCATGAAGGACATGTTATCACACCTCTCGAAAGGAAAGATTTTTACTAAACTAGATCTAAGGGAAGCGTATTATCGTGTGAGAATTAGGGAAGGAGATGAATGGAAAACAGCATTTAATTGCCCAATGGGGTGCTACAAATTCAAAGTTTTGCCTTTTGGATTACAAGGGGGCCCCGCAGTATTTATGCAATTAATCAATGAGGTACTAAGGGAGCACCTATTTAAGGGGGTCCTGGTTTATCTTGACGACATCCTCATCTTCACCGAATCAAAAGAGGAACATGTCAACCTAGTCAGAGCGGTTTTAAAGAAACTGCGAGCCGCCCACCTATATGCCAAATTATCAAAATGCGAATTTCACCAGGAAAGAATAGACTACCTAGGTTACCGCATATCCCCACAAGGCATTGAAATGGACCCAGAAAAGGTCAGGGCAGTATTAGAATGGGCACCACCTCTCACAAGAAAGCAACTGCAAAGTTTCCTGGGTTTCGCAAACTTTTACCGCCAATTCATCCCCTCATTTGCCCAGATAGCCCTGCCCCTCACGAGCTTACTAAAAACAAAGGGAGAATCCTCAGTGAAACCTAGCCAGCCACTAAAATGGACAATGGAATGCCAAGCGGCATTTGAGAGATTAGAGAGGCTTTTTTTCTGCCGAACCAGTACTGAGGCACCCAGACATGGACAAACCCTTTGTAATACAGACGGATGCAAATGATGCAGCACTGGGGGCTGTACTATTACAAGAAAATGATGAAGGAATGTTGCAACCCTGCACGTATACATCCAGGAAACTCACTGAAATGGAACAGCGCTGGCCCGTGTGGGAGAAAGAGGCATATGGGATACCTTGGTCATTACTTACATGGTGTCAATTCCTTGAAGGCAATAAAATCCCTTTCCAGGTGTGGACAGACCACAAAAATTTGGAAGCCTTGAAAACACCCAGGAAGCTCAACCCCAAGCAAGCCCGCTGATCCCAGCATTTTCACCAATTCAATTTTAAACTCAAGCATTTGCCGGGGGGAAAGAACTTTCTGGCAGATGCGTTATCTCGCATGCCCCAATATAACAGCACGCGACCCACTGACTCTAAACTGATCATGGGAGAATCACAACTGGCAGCGCCAGTGACTACCAGAACCCAAGTTAAATTAAAACCACAGCTGGATAGCCAGACCGGAATTGAATTCCGGAAAAGTCTGGAAACAGATGAATGGTTCCAGAAAAATAAACACGTGTGCACGATGAAAGACGGACTGCCTTGGGTGAGGGAGAAGTTATATATACCGACCACCCAAAGGATCACATTCATGCAACTTTGCCATGACACAAAATCAGCAGGGCATTTTGGATTTGTAAAAACATTGCACTTAATTAAACGGCAATTTTGGTGGCCATCCATGAAAAAAGACATAGAAAGTTACGTGGCCAGCTGCCCCAAGTGTGCAACTGCAAAAAGGTTGCAAGGGAAATCGCCAGGACTGTTACAAACAGTGGCAAATCCCTCAGCCCCCTGGAGGGAAATAGCCATGGATTTTATAGTGGAATTACCAGAAAGCAATGGGAATACTGTCATTTGGATGGTCACGGACCTATTTTCCAAACAGGTTCACTTTATTCCTTGCCAAAAGATCCCCACCGCAAAAGCTTTAGCGAAACCTTTCGTGCAACATATTTACAGATTGCATGGGGCACCCCAACACATAATATCTGATAGGGGAGTGCAATTTACATCTGCATTTTGGAAGGAATTTCTATCCCTTTTAGGGACCACCCAGGGACTGACGTCTAGCCATCATCCTCAAGGAAATCGTCAATCAGAAAAATGTAATGCAGTACTTGAGCAATATTTAAGATGTTTTCTAAATTTCCAGCAGTCAGATTGGATGGACCTGTTGCCTTTCGCAGAGGTTGCCTACAATAATGCAGTCCACTCCAGCACAGGTTACACTCCTTTTCAAATAGCTACTGGCCAAAGTTTCAACCCCATGCCAGAACTAACCCCAAATGAACCGGCAATCCCATCACTGAAAGAATGGGTGGAACAATTACAAAACACCTGGCCAATAGTGAGAAAAGCTCTAGAGGAAGCTAGGCAAGCATACAAAGCACAAGCAGATAAGAAAAGGGTGGAGCCCACACCATTCATTATAGGAGAAATGGTCTATCTGTCTACAAAATATTTAAAATCCATACAACCCTGTAAAAAACTTGGACCAAAATATATAGGGCCTTTTCCAATTAAAAGAATCATAAACCCGGTAACAGTAGAATTAGAATTACCCAAGAATCTTAGGCAAATACACCCAATTTTCCACTGCAGTTTGCTGAAAAGAGAACAACAGTCACCCTTACGGCCAAAAATCCCCCCCCCCACCAACACCAATCATGATAGAAGGCGAACAACACTTTGAAATAAGGGAAATCCTGGACTCTAGAAAATATCATAGGTCAACTCAATACCTAGTAGCATGGAAGCACCTCCCTGCTTCTCACAACGAGTGGGTCCATAAACATCATGTCAAAGCCCCAAAGCTTTTAAAGAAGTTTCACACAGAGTATCCTAACAAGCCAGACTAACTTTTATACCTGTTTTGTTTTCTCTACAGGTGGACCTCTCTTATTTTTAAGGGGAGACGGATGTCAGAATCCAATTATATTTTATTTCTAACTAATCTACTCTGGGAAAACCCAATTCTTACTCTCTTTTGGATTCTGTCATACTACAAAGGGGGGGGGGAGTAAACACGGGTGTTTATGACTGGCATTCCTTCTATCATCTACAAATAAACATCCTCTGTGGATTCCCTCTCTGGAGTACTAACCATAACAATAGGCAATCAGTCTTTGATATCACTTCCTATGAAGCCTCCTTTTACCGGCAGCAAGGAAAAAAGGGGGGAAGATTGCAACGTTTGGGATCCGATGGATTTAACACCCAGCCATCTGCCAATTTGGATTGACCGGAAGGAATGTGGGGTGGGACTGCTTGGGAACGCTTTAAAACATTGAATGATTAGGGGGGTCCCCCAGATCCTGTCTAGCACGCCTTCAGTCAGTTTTTCTTAATAAAGATTCCTGTTGGAAGAACCGTTCCAAGAGTTCTGTCTTCTTAAGATGTAAATTGAGGTGGGTCCTTACAATATTACTTAAATCTCTTATCCCTCTTGTTATAGGGCCCCTTTATGTTCAAGGTTCTCTATGGAAACTAATCAAGGAGAGAAGCAACCTAGAACTAAGGAGAAACTTCCTGACAGTTAGAACAATTAACCAGTGGAACAACCTGCCTCCAGAAGCGGTGAATGCTCCAACACTGGAAGTTTTTAAGAAGAGACTGGACAGCCATTTGTCTGAAATGGTATAGGGTTTCCTGCCTGAGCAGGGGTTTGGACTAGATGACCTCCAAGGTCCCTTCCAACTTTACTATTATTATTATTATTATTATTATTATTATTATTATTATTATTATTATTATTATTATTATTATTATTATTATTATTATTATTATTATTTTAAATATATTTTATTAGATTTTATAGGGGTACAGGGGTAACATTAAGGTGCTTAGGAACCACCATGGAGGTGGGTATATTAAACATCCAAAAAAAGGAAGACAATCACAGATATATAGCTCAACTCAAGCTTCCCTCTCTAATTCCCTCATTTAATTTTACATATTCACATTAATGAGTTCTATATAAGTTTCAAACGATCCTATCAAATATCAATTACATTTCAATTCTAAAAAATCCCAATCCTGTTTTTAAGCTTTACTAACTTACAATTACTATATTTCAATTAGCCTTAAATAGACATGTTATTAACACTTCGGGTGCCCTTTTTTTTTTTTTACGTAATTATATCTGGTATATTGTTCTTACAACAACATTCCCATATCTTCTTCATTGATACCATTTTTTTTTTCTCTTATCACCCATCCCTCTTATTCTCCTTTTATTTCTAAATAATTCTCTTAAAATAAAAATATCAGGCCAACAAATAAATTTCTATCTAATTTAAATATATATTCTATCAATGCCTCTATATCTATAAAAATCTTTTTAAACCAGTAGATAAAGTTTACTTCTCCAATATATATTATATCTAAGACAAAGTAATATTACAAAGGGTATCCTCTTAAAAATTTCACGTATTCCATTAGTTGTTAAGTCAGTCAAGAAATCAAAGCCTTTTTAATCCCATTAGATAAGACTTTAAAATACATTTTTAAATCTAACTCTAGGCTTCTTTCTGTGCCATAATGGTTTCCATAGTGAGGTTCCTACATAATCAAACCACACTATTAAGGGGTCCATATTCTTTAACGCTTCAAATTGGTCAAAGTTCTCTTTCCTTTCTTCTAATAGCCTTTGGATGGTAAAAGCTGTTTTATTCCATGTTATATTTGCCAATTGTTTATCCACCTTTTCTCGATTTTCAATAGGTTGTATCTGAGTGTCAGTCTCTGTTGATGTTGGTATTGGTGCTTCAGACATCTCTGTTGAAGTTGTTGTATAGTCATCAGACTTCTCGATAGGTTGTGTTGGAAGTTGAATAAAATTAGTTTGTTTTGTGGTTTCCACAGTTTCTCTCAGTGTAGGGAAAAGAGATTGAAAATAGGAGCTCACATCCTTTGCAGCTTCTAGAATTGTTTCCAATATAAGATCATAGTCCAGTTGTGTATTAAGTTCCATATCGATAGTAATAAGGCTTTTTAATCTTTAATCTTTAAGGAAGGCTCTGCTTCATAAGAATCAAGCAAGCATTCACCTTCAGTTTTCAATAGGCCAGCTGCATCGTTATCTTATCACTCTTTCAGGGTCATAGCCATTCCCAGCCATAAAGAAATATAATTGCAGTACCACTTTTCGACACAAGATGTCCTCAGCAAACCAGAAAATCCTTTTTTTTTTCTTTCCAAATAATAGATTTTTTATTTTTCGTGTTGAAAGAGATGAAGAAAGGGTTCAAAAATAATGAATACGTAGTTGTAACAATAATAGTCAAGAATAGAATGTTTTCAGGTCCCCTCAGTATTCCAAAATTTAAATAGTATCGAAATTAACTGGTTTTTATTTATATATTTTTTTTTCCAACGCTGTTTTTCCCCATTGCTCAAACGCTGCTTCCTCACGACAGGGAAATAGTTCAAAGAAAGCTTTTAACAGGAAAGTAGTTAGGGAAAAAAAAAAGGGGGTAGGAAAGGTCTCACCCGGATTCTCCACGGGGGTTCTTTCGCTTAGATGTTCTTCTGGCTTTCAGCTGGTGCGACGAAGTGATCGTCCATTTTGAAGGGCGATCTTTTCCTCCGACGGCCCTAAGGAGAAAGTTCGAACTGGGGAGAGCCGCCGCTCTTCCCCAGTCGAGCAGGAGCCTCCTCTAGCGGTGGTCGCCTCTACGGGGCGACTTTCGACCCGATTAAGGGTCTACCGACGCAGGGAAACCAGCCGGTGGGAGAGAGAGATCTCTCCGTGCGACTGCTGGTGTAAATTTTTGGTTTAAGCGCAAACGGCACTCTGCGCGGTTTAATCCTGATTGGCGTGACAGCCGGATCAAGATGAAGGTATATGGGTGCCCCTTTATATTGTCCTAAGTTAGGACTGAATACATCAGCGTATTCTTGACATACTGCTGCCAGGTCAGCCGTCTGAGTGCGATGTATGCCAGTTACTCGTATGCCCAGGGCCTCGAACCAGTCTAATCCTATTAGACTTGTACGTTGTCCTTCAATGACCACAACGTTGAGGGGACCCTCAAACCCTTTGAACCTGAGTCTCATGGTGGCTTCACCTTTTACCGCGATGTGGCAATTTTGAAAATCTGTCAGAACAAGGCTTGACGGTTTGAGTTGGACTCGCTTCTTGCCCTGTCTGCAGATATAACTGAAAGTCTTATACGAAATGATAGACAGAACTGACCCTGTGTTGAGCTCCATGGAGCAAGGAACCCCTTGTATTTTGACTAGAAGTCTCAGCTTCTCTTTAAGAGGGCATTGGGCTCCTGTCTGCTGGATGCTTCTCCTCCCAGAACAGTATCTGACCTTATTCTGCCCATTTACCTTTCTGCTGGGCATCTGCAGTCTGAGCATCTCTCTGGCGACCTCTACAGACTCTGGCAATGTGGCCTTGCTTTCCACAGGCATGGCACACTGCTGTGCGAAACCTGCACTCAGTCCTTTTGTGTTGGCCCCCGCAGCTTGCGCAACTTTGAGGACTAGTTACTTGTGCTGTAGGACGATGCCATCTAACGGTTTCCCTCTGTAACCGGTCAATCTCATCGTCCTCTATCACATCTTCCAGCTCAATGGACTCTTGGTACATGTCACCTGGCTGGGGGGTGTCTTTTGAAGCCGTAGAGTCTTCATTGCTCCACCGGCAACCTCGTCCACCATGATCTCCCTCAATGCATCTTGGAAGGATAGCTTTTCCATTGCAAACAGGTGCTGTTGCAAATCTCTATTCATCAGCCCGCATACAAGCCTGTCCGAGGCGATCCTCCAGGTCAGGAAAATTGCAATGGTGTGACGCTTGTCGGAGTGCGGCCACGAATTCAGCTGCCGACTCCCCTGCCTTTTGCTCTCTCTGTTTGAAGGCATAATGCCAAGCGATTACGGAAAGCTTGGGTTCAAAATGTTCTTCCAATCTCATTTTTAGATCAGCATATGATACTGATTCGATGCTGACTGGTGCCACCAAATTTTCTGCGATGTCGTATGTGGCCTGTCCACACACGCAGAGCAGGGTCGCTGCTTTCAACCTGTCCTCTCCAACCTGGTTGGCCTGCAAATAGGTGTCCACCCTGGAGATGTAGGAGCTCCACTGTTCTGGGTGGGAGACGTCGAACTCATTGAGTCTGCCCACCTTTGCCATGGTGGATTAGTGGTGAGGTCTTGGACACAGCCTTTCTTGCAATGAAGGAAATGAACTGCCTATATCCTGGGGACAGATCCCTCAGGACAATGTGCCTCCAGTTTGGCTTACTGGCAGGCAGGGTTGGGACGTGGTCCCCCCAGGGCTCTGATGCCTGAGCTAAAACCCTGTGACTTCAACTCTGATAGGCATCAATCCTTCGGCAAGATCCCATCCTCGTTGCCACTGTTGCGTATTGGGTTCTTGAAGGCATTGACCAGACTGATTTAAAGCAACATGCTTTATTGCAAGAATAACAGAACTGAACTCAACTGACAAACTGACAAATATTTATATATGCCGCCACTAGGTGGCGACCAATCAGATTCAAAGCTGGTTTCCCCACTCAAATATAAACTTCAGTTTCTCTCCCAGACAGTTGGAGACACATTTAAATCCAAACACAATAACGGTCAATATTAATATATAACAGGATGCCTGTTTTTCTCCCTCCCTCATTACAAATATCTTCCTGCCACTCTGCTCTTAATGCTGTGTGGCTCTTGTCCAGCAATTTACAGTGGCCTTTTAAGCCATGGCCACTGGCAGCACAGCTACCAGCCACGCTGGCAGCCTGCCCCCCTTCCCTTGTCCCTTCCTGGGCATGGAGGGGAGGAGGGAAGGAAGGGACAAAGAGGGAAGGAAGGAAGGAAGAGACAATGAGAGGGAGGGAGGGAAGGAAGGACTCTCATGCTGCGACCCTTCCCCAGCTGCGTTTCTTACCTGTTTGTTGCTGCCACCCGTGTGCACACCAGGCCTGTTTTTTGTCCTCTCCTCTCTTGCCCCTCCTCCTCCTCCTCCTCATTTTATCTTTGGTGCAGCTCCAGCTGACTCTTCCTCCTCCTCCAAAGGCTGCATCTTTTTTTTTCTCTCCCTCTCCCATCCAAACTGCCTCCTTTTATAGCCCCTCCTGTCTCCGCCTCCTCCTCCTCCTTTCTCTTCCGGGTGTGCCAGAAGTGCTGATCCTGGGGTCTTTGCCTCACCCCAGCAGCCCTGCAGCTCTCGAGGACTCTCTCAAGGCAAGTCCTGCACTGCACTGCTTTGGCTCGTTCCCTCCCCCACTACCCTGGGCTGGGCAGGGCTGCGTACCACCTGCCATGTGCCAATGTACCACAGGTGGTACGCGTACCACCGGTTGAAAAGCCCTGCTCTAGATAAGACCTTGCAATATTCTGACTGTAATTTTATATCAACATTTCTTTGCTTTAATATATATTAAAGCACACACACACACACACACACACACACACACACACACACACATATGGAACAGCTTTTTTAAGGAATTTTGACTGATACTATCCAAGTCCTGGTAATTAATTCCAGGCTTTAACTGGGCTCAGTATAACAACTAGGATTACTGTATATTGGACACTTCTGGAGAAGAAGGAAGGAAGGAAGAATTGCTGTTGAACCCAAGTGGAGAGCGTTGCAAGATTTTACCAATGTAGTCATGCAATAAAACAGAATCAATGTAGTTATGTAATAAAACAGAATTTGCTCATCTGGTTCTGATTCTTATCTGGTTTATCTCACAAGAGTGAGATTAATCTTGAAGGCCTGAAAGAACAATCTTCTTCCCTCCCATGCCCACATCTCCTTTACATTGTTACCATTAATAATCAGTATGTTTATTAACAATAAGCCAGGCATATAGAGTTTGGGGTGTCAAAATCATGCACTGTTAGCCACCTAGAACAAGAGATGGACAGCATGGAGCAACTGAAAATAAATAAATACCTACTTTTTTTAGTCCTTTGGGAATTCTTCCAAATATACTAAGCATCCCACTCGTACCTTTCAGGGTATAGCCAGGTGTGAGGCCTATAAAGAGCTTCACTTTTTTAGAGAAGCAGGGCAGGATTGCAGAAGCAATGAAACCTGCAAAAAGGAAAGAAGAAAGGAAATAGTTAAAAGTGTATGAATGTAAGGCCCATGCTAACCTTTTCTGTATATTTAATATATATATTATAAAAAATAACTCTCTTTTTACGACCCTGTACTTTCTTTTTTTGGGGTAGAGTTGGGGCGACTAGATGGAGCTGGGCATTTACTGGCCAGATGTCCTTCCTGATGCCTATGCAGAGTTCGTAGCAGATACTTTCTTTGCACCCTAGGAGAGAAACATCTGCCGCTACTTAGGATTGAATATGCAACTTTCCAAGTGGGAGGTGAGAGTATTTACCACTAGGCCACTAGGCTGTTTAATTAATAAGATTAAATTTGTAATTCGGGGCTGTAATATTAATTTTGATTATTGGTAAGTATGTGGGATTAAGGAATGAAGTTTAAGATGAATAGGATTTTTAATGAGAAGTTTATAAAAATGTAAAGATGGATGTGTAATTGAGATTAGGAAACCTTTTATTATGATAGTTGACTAGAATGGAGGAAATATGGGATTTTGGGAAGGTTAGGATTATATTAGTGAGGAAATGAAACAAATGTAAAAATTAGTAACAAAAGTGTGGATTTGGAAAACCGAATGAATGAAGTTGTTGAAATTGAGTATTTTGGCCCTTTTAATATTTTGTTTAGCTTTATTTTTAAACTAGAGATTATTTTTATAATCTTTTGATAATGATAGGTACTTTTGGATTAATGATTAGATAATTAATTGAAAAAAAATGTAGAACTATTGTATAGGTAGTCCTTAACTTCTAACTATTTGTTTAGTGACTATTTGACGTTACAACAGCCCTGAAAAAAAGTGTTTTAAGATAATTTTTCATAATTACAACCATCGCAACATCCCCACAGTCAAGTGATCAAAATTTGGGTGCTTGGCAACTGACATGTATTTATGTGATAAATTTATATAACATGTGGAACAGTGGTTAAAGTGCACTATTGCACAGCCTGTAGTTTGATCCTGATTGGGGTCAAGATTGACTCAGCCTTCCATCCTGCCAAAAGATCAGTAAAATGAGGACCCAGATTGTTGGGTGCAATATACAAGTAATGCTTCTACATTGTAAACCACTTAGACAGTGCTATAATGCAGAGGTCCCCAACATTTTTGGCACCAGGGACCGGTTTCATGGAAGACAATTTTTCCATGGACCAGGGGAGGGGAAGGTTTTAGGATGATTCAAGCGCATTACATTTTTTTGGTAATATTTTATTGGTTTTCCAATTTTACATTTGAGTATTTAAAAAGCAACGTGGTGGCGGGGTTAATCAATAATTCAATAACAAAATCTTTAGTACAAATCTTAGGTTACATCATCAAATATTTCTTCTCTTTTTCCCTTAACATTTACTATCTCATATTCAAGCTAGTACATTTCTAATTGTATCAACACAATGAAAACATCATTATTACATTTATCGATGCATTTTTAGCTTATACATATCTTAATTAGTCTTCATAAAACATTCCATATCCTGTTATTAATTCTTACCTAATTTTTAATTTCTCATCAATATTCCAATTAACCTTTAATATCCATAATTTTTTAGTTTTGGGTAACCAAAGTTTCCCTTATCTCATTTCATAACAAGCTATAATATCCAAAATAGACATTTTACCTATTTAAATGTAGTCTTGTTCTATTTCCTATAAATTTTCTATTTCCCACCATAATAAATCATCTACTTAATAATAAAATATCCCCTTAGATAATAATAATAATAATAATAATAATAATAATAATAATAATAATAATAATAATAATAATAATAATAATAATAATAATAATAATAATAATAATAATAATAATAATAATAATAATAATAAATAATAATAATAAATAATATAAGTTTTGGAAGGGACCTTGGAGGTCATCGAGTCCAACCCCTGCTCAGGCAGGAAACCTATACCATTTCGGACAAATGGCTGTCCAGTCTCTTCTTAAAAACTTCCAGTGTTGGAGCATTCACCGCTTCTGGAGGCAGGTTGTTCCACTGGTTAATTGTTCTAACTGTCAGGAAGTTTCTCCTCAGTTCCAGGTTGCTTCTTTCCTTGACTAGTTTCCATCCATTACTTCTTGTCCTGCCCTCAGGCGCCTTGGAGAATAGCTTGACTCCCTCTTCTTTGTGGCAACCCCTGAGATATTGGAATACTGCTATCATGTCACCCCTAGTCCTTCTTTTCATTAAACTAGACATACCCAATTCCAGCAAAACGTTCTTGATATGCTTTAGCCTCCAGTCCCCTAATCATCTTTGTTGCCCTTCTCTGCACTCTTTCTAGAGTCTCAACATCTTTTTTACATCGTGGTGACCAAAACTGGATGCAGTATCCAAGTGTGGCCTTACCAAGGCATTGTAAAGTGGTATTAATACTTCACGTGATCTTGATTCTATCCCTCTGTTAATGCAGCCCAGCACTGTGTTGGCTTTTTTGGCAGCTGCAGCACACTGCTGGCTCATATTTAAGTGATTGTCCACTAGGACTCCGAGATCCCTCTCACAGTTACTACTATTGAGCAAGGTACCCCCTATACTATACCTGTACATTTGGGTTTTTCTTGCCTAAATGTAGAACCTTACTTTTTTCACCATTGAATTTCATTTTGTTAGATAGCGCCCAATGTTCAAGTCTGTCCAGGTCCTCCTGTATCTTAAGCCTGTCTTCTGGAGTGTTGGCTATTCCTGCCAGCTTGGGTCATCCGCAAATTTGATGAGTTCCCCATCTATCCCCTCGTCCAAATCGTTGATGAAGATGTTGAAGAGCACTGGCCCCAGAACAGAGCCCTGGGGCACCCCACTGCACACTTCCCTCCATGTAGATGCGGTTCCATTGAGGACCACACGCTGAGTACGGCCGGTCAGCCAGCTACGAATCCATCTGGTGGTGATGCTGTCTAACCCACATTTTTCTATCTTATCAAGTAGTAGGTTGTGATCTACTTTATCAAATGCCTTACTGAAGTCCAAGTAAATTATATCCACAGCATTCCTCTGATCCACTAATTTTGTCACTTGGTCAAAGAATGCAATAAGGTTTGTCTGGCATGATCTGTTTTTGACAAACCCATGTTGGCTTTTAGTAGTGATTTTGTTTGCCTCTAGGTGTTCGCTGATAGATCAAAGCCATTATATATATTGCCTGGGTTAATCAATAATTCAAACATATTCCTGATAATTAATTTTCATTTCCCTTTTAAGTCTGATTTTTCAATATTAAACCAAATCCTTATTTTTCACTAATTTCCGACTGTTTTGAATCTAATAACCAAAATTTCCCTTATCTCAACATCTCCTTTTAACCCTCTGATTGACAATATAGAATCCCCTCTAATTAATCAAAACCCCAATTTTTTCAACCTTATTTTAGCTTTCTTCCTTTGCCAACTCAGCTTCCATATCAGCGCCTTTAGATCATCAAATACATCTCCCTCCATTTTTATATATGTTATTTGAATTAAAGGAGACCATTTGATTGCCAGTTTTCTGGAAGGATTGGCCCATTTGTATTCATTAAATTGTTGGCCTGTTATTCCAGTCCCCCATATTTGCTCTGATACATTTATCTTCAATTCAAACTGTTCTTCTTCTTTCTCAAATTTCTTTTGGTTTGTATAGAAAGTCATTTCCATTTTCAGTATTGTCAGTTCCTTGTCTGGATTATCCATCAGCTGTACTTGTTGGTCAATTGAATCCTCTGTCTTAATATTTAGTTGTTCCACTTCTTCTGTTGTCTTCTGCATTGTTGATTCTTTAGTTGCAATCAAAATTTGATTTTGTGCATCTAAGCTGGTTTCTTGGTCTTTTATTTTAGGTCTCATTTTCTCACAAGCTGAAAGGATAGTTTCGTGTATTGCTTTTAGCATGGAAAGGATTTTTTTCTGGTCTTCATCCATCTCTTTTGCGTGTTTGTGAACAATCTTTCTAGTAAAAGTTGTTTGTTGAGCAAAAGTCAGTAAGGGTTTACATTCACAGTTCAAGTAGGCCAATTTCACTGCCCAGCTTTCTCTTACAATTGAATCTCTCATTGATAGTGCCAAGGTCAGGCAAGTCTTATCAGGTCTGGGCTATGAGCCAAGTCTCATTTTAGGAAATAACAAATTGCCATACCAAGCTTCATCACAAGATGTCACTGGTAGCATTTAAGGCTTTTAAGTCCCGAATTTTTCTAGGTTCTTTTCCAATTTTATTTCTTTTTGGGAGATAATAACAAAAATTTCCAATAAAAATAGTACACTTTTGGGTCCCCAAGTTTCAAAAGCATGTAAATCCAATTTGATTAGAATTGTTCTTTTTGGTGCTTGCTTCCCCTAGGTAGTCAGACGCCGCTATTCTTAGAGGGCGGGATAGAAATTCCCTTCCCTCTCTCCTCGCAGGGGGAAAATACTTCAAAAAGCTTTTACAGGAAAGTACTTAGGGTAAAGAGAGGATAAAATCTCACCCGGCTTCATCCGCATTGCTTTTCAGTGTGCTTGGTAGTAAGTCTGATTTTGGCTGTCAGCAGCTAAGTGACGGGCTATATTGCTATGGCCGATCTTTTTCCTGTCGGTTTGAAGAGCTGCCCTGGATCGAGCGGAAGGGCTACCGCCCTTCCGTGATCAAGCGGGGGTCCTCTCCTTGCTCATCGCCCCTACGGGGTGACTTTTGACCCTTTTCAGGGTCCCCCAGCGGGATAAAACCGGACGGTGGAGACGGAGCTCACCTCCATGCGTCCGCCAACGCCGCGATGGCAAACCGGAAGTCAAGCGCCTTATATTTATTATAACTTACACACACACATACAGTCCCATCTGGGGGTGATGGGAGACAGTGACAACCGAAGTGTGCTGCTTATGTCCAGTCTACTCTGTAATCTTGTTTTGGTTGCTGTCACTGCAGAAAACGTGGCAATCTCAGAATATTCTGTCCTGACTTTAATCCAGAATGTATGGAGATTTAAAGTTGTCTCAAATATACTTTTAAGGCCACCATCATTTGCAATCTCAAGCAATTGCTCCTCTTCTAACACAGACAAAATTGATTCACCTGGCTTATTCACAAATGGGTTGCGGATCCAATTCTTTCGCAGTTTGAGGGTCTTTTGTGGTTGGGAAGTAATGCTCAAACTCTTTTGAAAGCTGAGATAGGTGATTATGCATCAGCTGGAAGAAAGTATGTCCTGGCACAGTCTCTTTCAAAATCTCTGCTAATGTTTGAAACATGTCAAAAATAACCATGTTCACTTGTTGCCTCCAAAATTCCAATTTGGCTTTGAATGTAGCTACTTTATCTGCTGACTTGAACACAAATGTCATTCACCCCTGAAGTGACAGATTGAGTTGAGAAGGTTGAATCTATCACACAAGTAAACAAGTTTTGTGACCCATTCTGTGTCACTTAGATATGCTGCCAATGATGACTGTCCTTTGATGGTAGACAGAGAAAAACAGTTTTATTATAAAATGATGCCAAGACTATATTCTTACCTATTGTTGCTCCTTGTGAATGGCCAACATAATATAAAGAGTTTTGTTTTGTTTCCTGTAGGATGAAGTTTACTGTTGCTGGTACATCATAAATTCCCATTTCATGAAAACTGTAACACAAAAATACATACACATCAACCTGTAATAATACCAAGGTTACCATCTTTGGACAATAGGATCAGAATACTTAATCAAGGGCCAGTAAGCAAGGTCTCAGCAATACATCAAGCCCCAACTAACACAGTAGTTTTCCCTATTTTAAAAAATATTAATTCAAACTAGGTTTGCTCAGAAAAATGTCTGTTTGGTTATAGAGATTATGATTTACAGTGAGGCATTTTATAAATTGGAAATTGCAATAAGAATGTATAGCTAGACCCTGGCTGCAGGTCCTCGATTGAAATATTATTATATTGTATTGTATTATATTGTATTGTATTGTATTGAACATCAGAATTAATTAAATTAATTAAACACTTAAACAATTAAATTAAATACTTATTTTAAAGCACAATGTAAACATAATTCTAATGTTCACAATTCAAATGAAGAGACTCAGTCCACAATGTTTGATTTAATCGACCCCTTCTCTAGGGTTAACATGTACATATACCCATGCCTCCCCAAATTGTTACCCTGGAATCAGCATGTACACATTTCTACACCCCTCAAGACCCACACCAAGGACAAACCCGCCTATAAAACAGCCCTTTTGCACCTCCTTTCCTCACAGCTGTCTGGATTTCATTTGGTTTTGTTCTTGAACAACTCTAGCTTGAGATGGAACCCCAAATTATTCTTTTGACAATAGCTAGGGTGGTTCACAACATTTCTCATTTTCCTTTTGGCCCACAAACCTAAGGTTTCTTTGTAAGAATCTGTCACAATTCAAAGATTCACAAAATGAGAATCAGCAGAACTATTCAACTCCTTTTTTAAAAATGAAAGTTCCTTCTGCCTCTCTCTGTTTCTTAAGACCACTAGTCCATGTTAAGTGACAGCTCATTTGATTTTAAATCTACTTTTTTTAATAACAAGTGAGTCATTTTAGGAGGGATATTAGAAGCCTACTTTAGTTGTGTGATAATGTAATAAAATGGCCATATATAAGAAATGAGAAATCAACAATTTCTGTATCCTTCATATTTTAGTTATCAAAGAATCTTAGTCTAACATAATTTGATATTCAAAAGCTTCAGTAACACATGATAAATGCTAATCTCTTAAACATATCAAAATTGACATATCTTTTTTCTCCTTACATTGTGTATTCAAAATTCATATTTTCGCCAAGAAAATGAAAAATGAAAAGAATGTGAATGTCATTAAACAACATTTTGTTTAAAAACTTTTGGCACTGAAAACCTGATGCCTCACCAGTGCATATATTTCAATACTGTTATTGTTCTGACAGCTGCTAACCTATTTTCTATTTTTATGTATTTTTTCTTTGTGATATTGATTTTTGAATAAATGTTTATTGTATCCATTTTAACTCGGTTTATATTATAGAAAAATATTTATTCATTAATTTACATAAACCCTACAACATCTTTTCCTAACAAGAATTGTTGGTAGGGCATAATCTAAGCTGGTTTTGCCCCATCTAGACTCCCACAACCTCCAGGAACCAATTTAAAATTTCACTAACTCTAACCCTGGGACAATAATTTACAGCTGTGCCTCATCAGCAGAGTGAAACTCTTACCCCAAACTGACAATCACTCCCAGTTTCAAAATGGGTTTAAATAATATAAGTGAGAAGAGAAACCTTGCAATATTCCAAACAGGACAAAGAAATTGATGAGCCGTTGGAAATACACAATAAGAATGAATTTATTTATGAATAGCCAAGAAGTAATGCTTACTACTCCCTGCTCTTGATACTAGTTTAGGAAGATACCATGGTTGATTGTGTTCAATGTCACTAAGAGGACCAGGACAGATGCACCACTCCCGTCTCCATTCATTAGAATGATCAGTGCAGCTTCTGTCCCATGACCCAGATTGAAAATAATGAAGATTATTCACTTCCACCAGGATCATGTGTAATGGACTCCCTTCATTTTCTTAACTACAGTTGGAGACTAGACTAATGTTGGAGATTAAGTGAAAGTTCTCAAGTACAGATGGGTTAAGGAATGGCTCCTATAAAAGAGAGACCATCAAACTTTTTTCAAATCAAGTGGCAAAACTCTTTCCCTCAGAGAAACTTAATTATCTCCTGAATCCAGCCCAGTGGTAGGATTCATCCGGTTTGCACCACTTCGGTAGAACCGGTAGCTAATTTTTTGTTGCCCAGGCCCAGAATGGACTTCCGGAAGTGGCATCCACACAGAGAACTGGTTGTTCACATATTTGAATCCCACCACTGATCCAGCCACACATGCTTGACCAGGAACCTACAGGAGCCACAAAGGGCATGGATACAGCCCACAGAAATAGAGTTGATGCTACAGAGAAACCCATAATTTATTTGGTTCCACAAGTTCAAAGGAATCCCAAACTGAACCACCCATCATAAAACACCACTAATAGCTCCACAATTATTTGTAGAAAGGTAATATAATACACATGCCAAGTATCTATGGCTTAAAAAAAATTCAGCAGAAGCTCTTTTTCAGTACTTCCTCCCCAGAAGGCATAGTGATATTTTCATGACCACATGAATGACTACATATGCAGTATGTAAGCAATTCAGATCTGGAAATATCATGTTACAGACTTACCTTCATTATGTGGACAGTGTTTTCCATGAGGAATTCTGTTTAACTGAAGGTAATAACCATCATCAGTCAGAATTTCATACCCTTCACTGGGATATCCCCAATATTGGATGATTTCAGGCTGTAAATGAAATAGTAAATTCTTGCTCAAGATCTAAGTTGTATATCTATGGGATATTTCATCTGTTCAGTACCTTGAATATATTTCTATTTTATATACATTTGTGGCTTCATCTTCAGATTTAATGACTTAGCAGTTCTGGAAAAACTAACCCTAATGGAACATGCAACAATTAATTACACCTAAAAAAATTCTAGCTAGCCACCCTTGACTGAGCTTGGTTCATATGCCCTCCCTGGACAAGGAAACTCTGAGTTTGAAAAGCTACGTCTTCATAACTGCTCAGTGAAACTGCTGTGATGCTCCCTACACAATGTAGCCTTTGGGGATACCTGGAAATTGCAGCTGGTACACAATGCGTTAGCAAGAGTATTGGCAGGGCAACCCCACCAATGTAGAATGACTCATATGCCAAAATTGCTGCATTGGTTGCCAATAGGCTCCTAGGTCTAGTTCAAAGTGCTTTGCAGCCCTTCAAAAGAACAGCCCAAAGACACTGTTCCTACCCCTTTCCAGAATTGAATCTGCTCCTCTGATTCAGCTGGGTGGAAAATTCTATCCCCGCATCAGGTTATGCTATGTACCACCTTAGCATATTTAAGTATTTACATTTAGACTTGATGTTGCCTTGGAGGTCAATGACAGTTGAATTCAATTTTTCAAGGTAGCCATTAAAACAAAGCCTTCTTTGTTTAAAAAGTCTTGGGCTGGTACATGTGCTGCAGTGGGGAAATATTTTTGTTCCTGTCCTGGTGGTTGTGGTGGAGGAGGAGGAGGGGGATGAGTCAACCTACTTGTTTCATATCAAAACTTACAATTGTCATGAATCCTTGAGGATTCAAATGTCTTCTTCTGAAAGATTCTTCTGAATTTGTAGTCTGCTGGATTAAGCATGTCAGTACCAGAGACAGCCACATCTCACCTGCATGGAAAGTGTTTTAAAATTATAATTTTAGTGTCTGAAAATCTTCAGGAATCTTTTAAACTAGGCATTAGAATACATTCATCTGGCTGTAATGTGTTAAAAATAGATTTTTAAAAAGAAAAAAATATTTACAGTCCAAACATAATTTAAAGTCATTTTAGAAAAGACCATTAAATTAAATGGAAAAGAAGTCAAAGGCAAAACCTTGGTTTTGATACCAATGGAATGAAGAGATAATTTGTCCAGAGTAACATTGTTCTGTTCGTTGGTGGGTAGACATTGATGAGACGTATTGAACAATGACAAGACTTTTATTGTACATACAATTGCAAAACAGAACAGAAAACAAAACTAGCTCCCTCCTTCTTATACACGGAGCTTTGGTTAACACCAACCAATGACTGCAAGGCTTTCTCCCGCTCTAAAATAACAACCCTGCCTGGGCCCCAGACATTCTGTCTCTCAGTGGCCACGTGGCCAGCTTGCACCTGCTACCCATAATAACTGAGTACATTACACCCCTCCCCCCTTAGCGAGGAGCATACTATACCCCTTTTTTATAGATTTATTTAATAGGCCGCCCCCTGATGGAGGCCACTCCTTTTTCCACTTTCTGTAAGCCGTTTCCGTAAGGAGGCGTACCCGTTTGTCCCAGCTCCCTTAGCCACCCGCGACCTTCTTGGACGAAGTGCTCTTCCTTTATTCATTAGAACCTTTGCTACCACGAGCAGTTAATGGAAGCTTTAACCCGCATATGCGGGGCCATAATTTACAGAACATTAGTGCCTGATGATACCTCCCAATGTTTAGCAAGACCTCTGCTCGCTTAAGCTAGCACAGACCAAGTCCTCATGTATTCCTTGAGGAATTTGGGAGGCCCTCGGACTCGCTCCAATCTCCACGGTTGCCTGATCTGTAAGCTTGCCCACCGGGCTCGGCAGACCAGGACTTGGGGATCTGTATGAAACGGTCGGAGTTGGGACCTGCAGGCTGTCCTGGCGGTCCAGCTCTGTGTGCCCGTTTGGGGTGGTATTCTCCGGATGGGTGGCATTCCCAGAAGGGGTGGTATTACCCTGAAGAGGGGTGGTATTCCCCTGAGGGGTGGTATTCCCCTGGTCTGTAGAAACAGAAGGTTGGGAGCAGTGTCCCGAATAGGTAACCCCTCCCTGTGGAGAGGCTTGAAAAGCCGATCTCCTGCCATATTCCCTGCGTGTTATGCCCGAGTCAGGAGCCGCCTCGATGGCAAACCCCCTCAACGCTGTTTGCGATAAACCACCCTCATGGTCTTGTTGACTGTCCCGACCGTCCCGATCGTTCTCGGGAACTTCCTCCCCCCCCCAGAGCAGAGCCAGGAGCGGAAGAGTGGCTGGGCAACCGCCAGCGAATGTGTTTTGCCGGTGCTGGGTCAGGCTCAATTTGTTGTAAGGTCAATCTGCTGAGGCCATCTGCATGGCCCATTTCTTTGCCCGGTTTGTGAATTAAACAGAAATAGTATTCCGAGAGGAATATGGACCATCTCAACATTCTGGGCGATAGGATGTGGGGCATTTGTTTGTTTGTCGTAAACAACCCCAGAAGTGGCTTGTGGTCTGTAAAGACTGTAAAACGGCGACCATACAAAAAGTCATGGAATTTCTTAATTCCTGCCACTATGGCCAGTGCCTCTTGATCAATTTGCCCGTAGTTGCGCTCAGCTGCAGAAAGGGTTCTAGAATAGTAGGCTATAGGGACTTGTGTCCCATCCCTTGAATCCCTTGAATTGTACTCCCATCGTGGCCTCCCCCTTGACATGAACTCTAGAGTTCTGAAAATCTGTTAGAACCAGATTCGACGGCCTGAGCTTAATCCTTTGGCCGCTTCTCCCACAGATTTGCTTAAGTGTGCTCAGAGAAATTATGGACAGGGCCTAACCCGTGTCCAATTCCATTCTCAGGGGGACCCCTTGAAGCCTGACTTCGATGTGCAGCTTCTTTTTTAACGGCCAGTGAGCCCCCATCCTCTGAATGCTTCTTCTACTAGCACAGAACCCCACCCTGTTTTGGCTGGGGACCCCAGTACCTCTCCGAGGCAACTCTTCCTTAGGGTTTGTTTTTCCTCAGCCCAAACAGACCATGGCGATGTGGCCCTGCTTGCCACACGCCCGACAATTGGCAGCATGGAAACAGCAGTCCGCTCGTTTGTGCCGACCCCCGCACCCAATACACCGCTGGAAAGGATCTGTCTTGTCAGGAAACCGAGGGGGGCCTTTCGTTGGGGGTTGCCGCAGTAGATCGACTTCTTGATCCGATGCGGCATCTTCCTCTGATCCTGCGTCCTCGTGGTGGATGACGTGCAGTGGCTGAAAGTTCTTTGAGAGGCGCAAGGCCTTCACGGCTCCTCCAGTTGCCTCTTCAGCGGTTATCTCGTGCAATGCGTCTTGGAAAGAAATTGTCTCTTTAACAAAAATCTTTTGCTGTAGTTCACGACTCCTTAGGCCGCACACCAGACGATCAAGCAATCGTTCCTCCAAATCTTTAAAATCACACGGCCTCGCCGCTTGGTGAAGAGCCGCGATGAACTCCGCAGCAGATTCTCCCGGGCGCTGGTCCCGCGCTGGAAAGCGTGTCACCATGCGATGATCAACAGCTTCGACTGGAAATGCTCCTTTAGCATTTTCTTCAGGTCACCGTACGTCACAGCCTCCAGCGGCGCAGGGGACACTAAGTTCTCCGCTATCTCGAAAATGGCTTGGCCGCACACGCAGAGGAGCATTGCAGCCTTCAACTCGTCTTCCTGAATCCAGTTGACCCTGAAGTAGTTTTCAGCCCGGGCGACGTACGAACTTGAATTCGTCAATCCGCCCAATTTTCACCATGGTAAGGTCTCTGTCGTCACCTCGCTACCATGTGTGGCCACTACTGGAAGGTGTTCCAGGCAGTTCCTTGCAGCACTCTCCCCCAGCGTTTGCGTACTGGCGGGTGAGTGAGCCTCGATAGAAACGCCGTTCCTCTGCGTGGTCCGGCCCTTCTTAAGGTGATACAGGGCCTTCTTTATGGTGGCAGCGGAATCCCACCTTCGTCGCCAGTTGTTCTGTTCGTTGGTGGGTAGACATTGACGAGACGTATTGAACAATGACAAGTCTTTTATTGTACATATAATTGTAAAACAGAACAGAAAATGAAACTAGCTCCCTCCTTCTTATACACGGAGCTTTGGTTAACACCAACCAATGACTGCAAGGCTTTCTCCCGCTCTAAAATAACAACCCTGCCCAGGCCCCAGACATTCTGTCTCTCAGTGGCCACATGGCCAGCTTGCACCTGATACCCATAATAGCAAACATCTTTTTCATTTCATTCTTATAAGTTGTCATTTTGAAATCCACATTCAAAACAGCCTCAGTCATATCTTCTTCAATTTCCTCTTTTAAAGCCATTTTAAGAAGATTCTCTTAAGCCACAATCTTAAGTGAAATTTATGAGTGCATTGTTCCCAAATATATTTGAATTTTTCAAGGTTATTTTCTTCCATTCTGTGTTAGTATGTCTCATCTTTAATTATAATCTTTAGTTCTTTCTGGTTCCTTCTAGTCTCCAGCCTTCAAAGTACCATTTTACCATAGGAAGGATTCTTATAATTAATTACAAAATCTTATTTCAAATCTATCTTTAGCCCTTTAGTCCATCATAAACTTTCCAGAGTCAACATTCTAATACCCTTTTTGCTTATTTCAAAATTAAAAAAAAATGTTAAGACCATAAATTTACTTCTGCTGAGGGTTGAAGGAGAATCATCCAATGTAATGAAAAGTTAACTGTTGTTCTGAATATTCTCAATATCCAAAAAGCAGTTAACAAGCAAAAGAAAGAAAGAAAGAAAGAAAGAAAGAAAGAAAGAAAGAAAGAAAGAAAGAAAGAAAGAAAGAAAGAAAGAAAGAAAGAAAGAAAGAAAGAAAGAAAGAAAGAAAGAAAGAAAGGGAAACCAATGTCCTTTTGGAATCTCCAAACTGTGCTTGGGCAAAGCTTGGTTTCTCTCAGCTCCCAGAGCTCCAAACCCACCAGAGATTGCTGTTATATGGTCTCCTCATAGAGATCCTCCATATGGTGCCCTTAAGGGTGATCCCAGGTCTTCCTATTTATTTGGAGAGAAATTCCAAGAGGTCAGTCCATTCACCATCTCTTTATTCTGCTATTACCATTGGCTCCACTAAGAATGGAGCTATATCTAATCCACCATTGCTTCCATAGAAGTCCATATCATATTCCTTTCAATGCACACATAAGTGAAGGTAGATTCCCAATGGAGCTATCCATGCTGTTAGCATCTTAGAGACATAAAACTCCCCCGAGAAGTTAAAAGGGAGGGAAGAGCCTAGCATCTGAATCACAAACGCAACTGAAATCCTGAAGAAGGCCTGAAGGATCTTCTCTCTAATTATTTCCTGATCAAGAAGAGGAAAAATGAATAAAGAAAAAAGTAATTAGCAAATTGCTTTGGTTATATTTATGGGAGCAAAGAAAAATGCTCAAATAAAAATATTTTAGAATGGCATAGCAAGAAGAAATAGCACATAATCCACCCTTGCGTGGGAATCTAAAGAAACATTGACATTTCTTGCAATCAAAACATTTGAGGTAATAGGAAACATAAGCCATTCTGAGAGATTGTAGTCTTTCCAACAGGAAGACATAAAGTCAAGAGATATAAAACAGCAAATTCTATATACAGTTATTGAAACATGCCAACTGGCATTCACTCAGAGGCATAAGGAAGGAGCAGTTGTGCGAAGTGTTGTAAATTGGAACAGGAACTCCTTCTCCATCCCCAGCAAAATGAGGTTAATTGAAAGTAATGACAGTCTCCTGCTGAAGCCATTACACATTATAAGAGAGAAATAACATGGAGGGATATATTGTTGTTGTTATTGGTTGCGAAGTCGTGTCCGACCCATCACGACCCCATGGACAACGTTCCTCCAGGCCTTCCTGTCCTCTACCATCTTCTGGAGTCCATTTAAGTTCACGCCTACTGCTTCAGTGACTCCATCCAGCCACCTCATTCTCTGTCATCCTCTTCTTCTATTGCCCTCAATCTTTCCCAGTATTAGGCTCTTCTCCAGTGAGTCCTTCCTTCTCATTAGGTGGCCAAAGTATTTGAGTTTCAACTTCAGGATCTGGCCTTCTAAAGAGCATTCGGGGTTGATCTCTTCTAAGACTGACCAGTTTGATCGCCTTGCAGTCCAAGGGACTCGCAAGAGTCTTCTCCAGCACCATAGTTCAAAGGCCTCAATTCTTTGGTGCTCAGACTTTCTTATGGTCCAACTTTCACAGCCATACATTGCAACTGGGAAAACCATGGCCTTGACTATACGCACTTTTGTTGGCAGGGTGATGTCTCTGCTTTTTAGTATGCTGTCTAAATTTGCATAGCTTTCCTCCCCAGGAGCAAGCGTCTTTTAATTTCTTGGCTGCAGTCCCCATCTGTGGTGATCTTGGAGCCTAGGAAAATAAAATCTGTCACTACCTCCATTTCTTCCCCATCTATTTGCCAGGAATTGAGAGGGCCGGATGCCATGATCTTGGTTTTCTTAATGTTGAGTTTCAAGCCAACTTTTGCACTCCTTCTTCACCCGCATCAAGAGGCTCTTTAGTTCCTCTTCACTTTCTGCCATTAGAGTGGTATCATCTGCATATCTTAGGTTGTTGATATTTCTCCTGGCAATCTTAATTCCAACTTTTGATTCATCTAGCCCTGCCTTTCTCATGATGTGCTCTGCATATAAGTTAAATAGGCAGGGCGACAGTATACAGCCTTGCCGGACTCCTTTCCCAATTTTGAGCCAATCAGTTGTTCCGTGTCCAATTCTCACTGTTGCTTCTTGACCCGCATATAGGTTTCTCAAGAGACAAATAAGATGGTCTGGTACTCCCATCTCTTTAAGAACTTGCCACAATTTGTTGTGATCCACACAATCAAAGGCTTTAGCATAGTCAATGAAGCAGAAGTAGATGTTTTTCTGGAACTCTCTAGCTTTCTCCATGATCCAGCATATGTTGGCAATTTGATATGTAGTTCCTCTGCCTCTTCGAAATCCTGCCTGTACTTCTGGAAGTTCTCGATCCACATACTACTGGAGTCTAGCTTGTAGGACTTTAAGCATAACTTTACTTGCATGTGAAATAAGTGCAATGGTGCGATAGTTTGAACATTCTTTGGCATTGCCTTTCTTTGGAATTGGAATGTAAACTGATCTTTTCCAATCCTGTGGCCACTGTTGAGTTTTCCAAATTTTCTGGCAAATTGAGTGTAGCACTTTTACTACATCGTCTTTTAAAATTTTGAATAGCTCAGCTGGAATACTGTCACCTCCACTAGCTTTGTTGTTGCTCAGCTTTTCTAAGGCCCATTTCACTTCACATTCTAGGATGTCTGGCTCGAGGTCAGTGACCACCCCATCGTGGTTATCAGCGATGCTAAGCTCGTTCTTGTATAGTTCTTCTGTGTAATTTTGCCACCTCTTCTTAATCTCTTCTGCCTCTGTTAGGTCCCTGCCATTTTGGTCCTTTATCATGCCCATCTTCACATGAAACGTTCCCTTCATATCTCCAATTTTCTTGAAGAGATCTCTGGTTCTCCCTATTCTATTGTTTTCTTCTATTTCTTTGCACTGTTCATTTAAGAGAGCATTCTTATCTCTTCTAGCTATTCTCTGGAATTCTGCATTCAATTGGGTGTATCTTTCTCTTTCTCCCTTGCCTTTCACTTCCCTTCTTTCCTCAGCTATTTGCAAAGCTTCCTCAGACAGCCATTTTGCTTTCTTGCATTTCTTTTTCTTTGGGATGGTTTTAGTTGCTACCTCTTGTACAATGTTGCGAACCTCCGTCCATAGTTCTTCAGGCACTCTGTCTATCAGATCTAATTCCTTAAATCTATTTGTCACCTCTACTGTATATTCATCAGGGATATGGTTTAGTTCATACCTGAGTGGCCTAGTGTTTTTCCCTACTTTCTTCAATTTAAGCCTAAATTTTGCAACGAGAAGCTCATGATCTGAGCCACAGTCAGCTCCTGGTCTTGTTTTTACTGACTGTATAAAGCTTCTCCATCTTTGGCTGCAGAGCACATGGTCAATCTGATTTCTGTGTTGACCGTCTGGTGATGTCCATGTGTAGAGACGTCTCTTGGGTTGTTGGGAAAGAGTGTTTGCTATGACCATCGTATTCTCTTGACAAAATTCTATCCGCCTGTGCCCTGCTTCATTTTGTACTCCAAGGCCAAACTTGCCTGTTATTCTGGGTATCTTTTGGCTTCCTACTTTAGCATTCCAATCCCCCATGATGATAAGGACATCATTTTTTGGTGTTGATTCTATAAGGTGCTGTAGGGCTTCATAGAACCGGTCAATTTCATCCTCTTCAGCACCAGTGGTTGGGGCATAGACTTGGACTACTGTGATATTGAATGGTTTGCCTTGGATTCGCACTGAGATCATTCTGTCATTTTGGGGATTGTATCCCAGTATTGCTTTTCATATTCTTTTATTGACTATGAAGGCTACTCCATTTCTTCTGAGGGATTCTTGCCCACAATAGTATACCTGATGGTCATCTGAGTTAAATTCACCCATTCCTGTCCATTTTAGTTCGCTAATTCCTAAGATGTCGATGTTCAGTCTTGTCATCTCTTGTTTGACCACGTCCAGTTTGCCTTGATTCATGGATCTTACATTCCAGGTTCCTATGGAGAAAAGATCTTTACAGCATCGGACTTTCCTTTCACCACCGGATGCATCCACAGCTGAGCGTCCTTTCGACTTTGGCCCAGTCGCTTCACTCTTTCTGGCGCTACTAGTACTAGCCCTCTGCTCTTCCCCAGTAGCTTATTGGACACCTTCCGACCTGAGGGGCTCATCTTCCAGCATCATATCTTTTTGCCTTTTGGTACTGTCCATGGGGTTTTCATGGCAAAGATACTGGAGTGGGTTGCCATTTCCTTCTCCAGTGGATCACATTTTGTCAGAACTCTCTGCTATGACCTGTCCATGTTGGGTGGCCCTGCACAGCATAGCTCATAGCTTCATTGAATTACGCAAGCCCCTTCGCCACGACAAGGCAGTAATCCATGAAGGAGGGAGGGATATATATTTAATCTAAAACAGGGGTCTTCAAACTTGGCCCTTTTATGACTTGTGGACTTCAACTCCCAGAATTCCTCAGCCAGGCACACTGGCTGAGGAAATCTGGGAGTTGAAGTCCACAAGTCAGAAAAAGGCCACGTTTGAAGACCCCTGATCTAAAGGATATAATTTGGCTTTGTGATGTGCTATAGGACTTGGTACTCTCTTCACTTTTTAGCATTTACATGAAGTTGTTTAGGTGAGATCATCCGTCACCATGGGATGAGGTATCATCAGTACTGTAAGGACCCACCTCAATTTACATCTTAAGAAGACAGAACTCTTGGAACGTTTCTTCCAACAGGAATCTTTATTAAGAAAAACTGACTGAAGGCATGCTAGACAGGATCTGAGCCCCCCCCCCCCGATCATTCAATGTTTTAAAGTGTTCCCAAGCAGTCCCACCCCACATTCCTTCCGGTCAATTCAAATTGGCAGATGGCTGGGTGTTGAATCCATTGGATCCCAAACGTTGCAATCTTCCCCCCCTTTTTCCTTGCTGCCGGTAAAAGGAGGCTTCATAAGGAGTGAGAACAAAGGCTGATGGCTGCATTGTTATTTTTAGTACCCTCAAAGAGAATCCACAGAGGATGTTCCTTTGTAGTTGATAGGAGGAATGCCAGTCATAAACACCCGTGTTTACTCCCCCCCCCCCTTTGTACTATGACAGAATCCAAAAGAGAGTAAGAATTGGGTTTTCTCAGAGTAGATTAGCTAGAAATAAAATATAATTGGATTCTGACATCCGGCTCCCCTTAAAAATAAGAGAGGTCCACCTGTAGAGAAAACAAAACAGGTATAAAAGTTAGTCTGGCTTGTTAGGATACTCTGTATGAAACTTCGTTAAAAGCTTCGGGGCTTTGACATGACGTTTATGGACCCACTCGTTTTGAGAGGCGGGGAGGTGCTTCCATGCTACTAGGTATTGAGTTTCCCCACAATATTTTCTAGAGTCCAGGATTTCCCTTATTTCGAAGTGTTGTTCGCCTTCTATCATGATTGGTGTTGGTGGGGGGGATTTTTGGCCGTAAGGGTGACTGTTGTTCTCTGTTCAGCAAACTGCAGTGGAAAATTTGGTGTATTTGCCTAAGATTCTTGGGTAATTCTAATTCTACTGTTACTGGGTTTATGATTCTTTTAATGGGAAAAGGCCCTATATATTTTGGTCCAAGTTTTTTACAGCAGGGCTTTTCAACCTTTTCACCCATTGTACCACTTTTAGGATATGGCAACATCTGAGTACCACCAGTCGCCTAGCAAGGTGTCAAAAACTTGATGACCAAAAAAAAGGGGAAAAAGTACTGGTAGTCCTCGACTTACAACAGTTCGCTTAGTGACTGTTCGAAGTTACAATGGCACTGAAAAAAGTGCCCCCCAAGTCACAGCCGAGCAAGACACCTGTCTGCCCACCCGATGGCGCTCTTCCTCCTGTCCGACGTTTTCATTGTTGTGAGCATTTCTGTTGAGGATTGGCAGTGGGGGTGGGGTGGGGGGTGTTTGGTTTTTATTCCCCCCGTCTGCTGGGTGGTTGCAGCAGATTTTGGTCACTTCACATGACCCTGGGACACTGTGACCGTCATAAATATGAATCAGTTGCCAAGCATCTGAATGTAAATCATAAGACCCTGGAGATGCTGCAACATTCTAGCTGATCGGCGCTTCTTCTGGGCTCAGCAGAAGCGTCAGGATCAGTGCTGCTTTCCAGCTGATCGGCGCTTCTTCAGGGCTGAGCAGAAGCACCAGGATCAGCGCCGAGCTCCAGCTGGAGCCTGGCGCTGATCCTGGCACTTCCGCTGAGCCCTGACAGCCCTGCAGCTCCAGCCATCTCTTGCTCAGGCTTGTGCGGTGCTGCCACCGGTTCAGCTCATTCCCCTCCCCCGCTACCACTTTTCTAGGATGGTCGCGTACCACCTGCCAGGTGCCAATGTACCACAGGTGGTACCCGTACCACTGGTTGAAAAGCCCTGTTTTACAGGGTTGTATGGATTTTAAGTATTTTGTAGACAAATACACCATTTTTCCTATAATGAATGGTGTGGGCTCCACCCTTTCCTTATCTGCTTGTGCTTTGTATGCTTGCCTAGCTTCCTCTAGAGCTTTTGTCCAGGTGTTTTGTAATTGTTCCACCCATTCTTTCAGTGATGGGATTGCCGGTTCATTTGGGGTTAGTTCTGGCATGGGGTTGAAACTTTGGCCAGTAGCTATTTGAAAAGGAGTGTAACCTGTGCTGGAGTGGACTGCATTATTGTAGGCAACCTCTGCGAAAGGCAACAGGTCCATCCAATCTGACTGCTGGAAATTTAGAAAACATCTTAAATATTGCTCAAGTACTGCATTACATTTTTCTGATTGACGATTTCCTTGAGGATGATGGCTAGACGTCAGTCCCTGGGTGGTCCTCTCCTTGCTCATCGCCCCTACGGGGTGACTTTTGACCCTTTTCAGGGTCCCCCAGCGGGATAAAACCGGACGGTGGAGACGGAGCTCACCTCCATGCGTCCGCCAACGCCGCGATGGCAAACCGGAAGTCAAGCGCCTTATATTTATTATAACTTACACACACACATACAGTCCCATCTGGGGGTGATGGGAGACAGTGACAACCGAAGTGTGCTGCTTATGTCCAGTCTACTCTGTAATCTTGTTTTGGTTGCTGTCACTGCAGAAAACGTGGCAATCTCAGAATATTCTGTCCTGACTTTAATCCAGAATGTATGGAGATTTAAAGTTGTCTCAAATATACTTTTAAGGCCACCATCATTTGCAATCTCAAGCAATTGCTCCTCTTCTAACACAGACAAAATTGATTCACCTGGCTTATTCACAAATGGGTTGCGGATCCAATTCTTTCGCAGTTTGAGGGTCTTTTGTGGTTGGGAAGTAATGCTCAAACTCTTTTGAAAGCTGAGATAGGTGATTATGCATCAGCTGGAAGAAAGTATGTCCTGGCACAGTCTCTTTCAAAATCTCTGCTAATGTTTGAAACATGTCAAAAATAACCATGTTCACTTGTTGCCTCCAAAATTCCAATTTGGCTTTGAATGTAGCTACTTTATCTGCTGACTTGAACACAAATGTCATTCACCCCTGAAGTGACAGATTGAGTTGAGAAGGTTGAATCTATCACACAAGTAAACAAGTTTTGTGACCCATTCTGTGTCACTTAGATATGCTGCCAATGATGACTGTCCTTTGATGGTAGACAGAGAAAAACAGTTTTATTATAAAATGATGCCAAGACTATATTCTTACCTATTGTTGCTCCTTGTGAATGGCCAACATAATATAAAGAGTTTTGTTTTGTTTCCTGTAGGATGAAGTTTACTGTTGCTGGTACATCATAAATTCCCATTTCATGAAAACTGTAACACAAAAATACATACACATCAACCTGTAATAATACCAAGGTTACCATCTTTGGACAATAGGATCAGAATACTTAATCAAGGGCCAGTAAGCAAGGTCTCAGCAATACATCAAGCCCCAACTAACACAGTAGTTTTCCCTATTTTAAAAAATATTAATTCAAACTAGGTTTGCTCAGAAAAATGTCTGTTTGGTTATAGAGATTATGATTTACAGTGAGGCATTTTATAAATTGGAAATTGCAATAAGAATGTATAGCTAGACCCTGGCTGCAGGTCCTCGATTGAAATATTATTATATTGTATTGTATTATATTGTATTGTATTGTATTGAACATCAGAATTAATTAAATTAATTAAACACTTAAACAATTAAATTAAATACTTATTTTAAAGCACAATGTAAACATAATTCTAATGTTCACAATTCAAATGAAGAGACTCAGTCCACAATGTTTGATTTAATCGACCCCTTCTCTAGGGTTAACATGTACATATACCCATGCCTCCCCAAATTGTTACCCTGGAATCAGCATGTACACATTTCTACCCCCCTCAAGACCCACACCAAGGACAAACCCGCCTATAAAACAGCCCTTTTGCACCTCCTTTCCTCACAGCTGTCTGGATTTCATTTGGTTTTGTTCTTGAACAACTCTAGCTTGAGATGGAACCCCAAATTATTCTTTTGACAATAGCTAGGGTGGTTCACAACATTTCTCATTTTCCTTTTGGCCCACAAACCTAAGGTTTCTTTGTAAGAATCTGTCACAATTCAAAGATTCACAAAATGAGAATCAGCAGAACTATTCAACTCCTTTTTTAAAAATGAAAGTTCCTTCTGCCTCTCTCTGTTTCTTAAGACCACTAGTCCATGTTAAGTGACAGCTCATTTGATTTTAAATCTACTTTTTTTTAATAACAAGTGAGTCATTTTAGGAGGGATATTAGAAGCCTACTTTAGTTGTGTGATAATGTAATAAAATGGCCATATATAAGAAATGAGAAATCAACAATTTCTGTATCCTTCATATTTTAGTTATCAAAGAATCTTAGTCTAACATAATTTGATATTCAAAAGCTTCAGTAACACATGATAAATGCTAATCTCTTAAACATATCAAAATTGACATATCTTTTTTCTCCTTACATTGTGTATTCAAAATTCATATTTTCGCCAAGAAAATGAAAAATGAAAAGAATGTGAATGTCATTAAACAACATTTTGTTTAAAAACTTTTGGCACTGAAAACCTGATGCCTCACCAGTGCATATATTTCAATACTGTTATTGTTCTGACAGCTGCTAACCTATTTTCTATTTTTATGTATTTTTTCTTTGTGATATTGATTTTTGAATAAATGTTTATTGTATCCATTTTAACTCGGTTTATATTATAGAAAAATATTTATTCATTAATTTACATAAACCCTACAACATCTTTTCCTAACAAGAATTGTTGGTAGGGCATAATCTAAGCTGGTTTTGCCCCATCTAGACTCCCACAACCTCCAGGAACCAATTTAAAATTTCACTAACTCTAACCCTGGGACAATAATTTACAGCTGTGCCTCATCAGCAGAGTGAAACTCTTACCCCAAACTGACAATCACTCCCAGTTTCAAAATGGGTTTAAATAATATAAGTGAGAAGAGAAACCTTGCAATATTCCAAACAGGACAAAGAAATTGATGAGCCGTTGGAAATACACAATAAGAATGAATTTATTTATGAATAGCCAAGAAGTAATGCTTACTACTCCCTGCTCTTGATACTAGTTTAGGAAGATACCATGGTTGATTGTGTTCAATGTCACTAAGAGGACCAGGACAGATGCACCACTCCCGTCTCCATTCATTAGAATGATCAGTGCAGCTTCTGTCCCATGACCCAGATTGAAAATAATGAAGATTATTCACTTCCACCAGGATCATGTGTAATGGACTCCCTTCATTTTCTTAACTACAGTTGGAGACTAGACTAATGTTGGAGATTAAGTGAAAGTTCTCAAGTACAGATGGGTTAAGGAATGGCTCCTATAAAAGAGAGACCATCAAACTTTTTTCAAATCAAGTGGCAAAACTCTTTCCCTCAGAGAAACTTAATTATCTCCTGAATCCAGCCCAGTGGTAGGATTCATCCGGTTTGCACCACTTCGGTAGAACCGGTAGCTAATTTTTTGTTGCCCAGGCCCAGAATGGACTTCCGGAAGTGGCATCCACACAGAGAACTGGTTGTTCACATATTTGAATCCCACCACTGATCCAGCCACACATGCTTGACCAGGAACCTACAGGAGCCACAAAGGGCATGGATACAGCCCACAGAAATAGAGTTGATGCTACAGAGAAACCCATAATTTATTTGGTTCCACAAGTTCAAAGGAATCCCAAACTGAACCACCCATCATAAAACACCACTAATAGCTCCACAATTATTTGTAGAAAGGTAATATAATACACATGCCAAGTATCTATGGCTTAAAAAAAATTCAGCAGAAGCTCTTTTTCAGTACTTCCTCCCCAGAAGGCATAGTGATATTTTCATGACCACATGAATGACTACATATGCAGTATGTAAGCAATTCAGATCTGGAAATATCATGTTACAGACTTACCTTCATTATGTGGACAGTGTTTTCCATGAGGAATTCTGTTTAACTGAAGGTAATAACCATCATCAGTCAGAATTTCATACCCTTCACTGGGATATCCCCAATATTGGATGATTTCAGGCTGTAAATGAAATAGTAAATTCTTGCTCAAGATCTAAGTTGTATATCTATGGGATATTTCATCTGTTCAGTACCTTGAATATATTTCTATTTTATATACATTTGTGGCTTCATCTTCAGATTTAATGACTTAGCAGTTCTGGAAAAACTAACCCTAATGGAACATGCAACAATTAATTACACCTAAAAAAATTCTAGCTAGCCACCCTTGACTGAGCTTGGTTCATATGCCCTCCCTGGACAAGGAAACTCTGAGTTTGAAAAGCTACGTCTTCATAACTGCTCAGTGAAACTGCTGTGATGCTCCCTACACAATGTAGCCTTTGGGGATACCTGGAAATTGCAGCTGGTACACAATGCGTTAGCAAGAGTATTGGCAGGGCAACCCCACCAATGTAGAATGACTCATATGCCAAAATTGCTGCATTGGTTGCCAATAGGCTCCTAGGTCTAGTTCAAAGTGCTTTGCAGCCCTTCAAAAGAACAGCCCAAAGACACTGTTCCTACCCCTTTCCAGAATTGAATCTGCTCCTCTGATTCAGCTGGGTGGAAAATTCTATCCCCGCATCAGGTTATGCTATGTACCACCTTAGCATATTTAAGTATTTACATTTAGACTTGATGTTGCCTTGGAGGTCAATGACAGTTGAATTCAATTTTTCAAGGTAGCCATTAAAACAAAGCCTTCTTTGTTTAAAAAGTCTTGGGCTGGTACATGTGCTGCAGTGGGGAAATATTTTTGTTCCTGTCCTGGTGGTTGTGGTGGAGGAGGAGGAGGGGGATGAGTCAACCTACTTGTTTCATATCAAAACTTACAATTGTCATGAATCCTTGAGGATTCAAATGTCTTCTTCTGAAAGATTCTTCTGAATTTGTAGTCTGCTGGATTAAGCATGTCAGTACCAGAGACAGCCACATCTCACCTGCATGGAAAGTGTTTTAAAATTATAATTTTAGTGTCTGAAAATCTTCAGGAATCTTTTAAACTAGGCATTAGAATACATTCATCTGGCTGTAATGTGTTAAAAATAGATTTTTAAAAAGAAAAAAATATTTACAGTCCAAACATAATTTAAAGTCATTTTAGAAAAGACCATTAAATTAAATGGAAAAGAAGTCAAAGGCAAAACCTTGGTTTTGATACCAATGGAATGAAGAGATAATTTGTCCAGAGTAACATTGTTCTGTTCGTTGGTGGGTAGACATTGATGAGACGTATTGAACAATGACAAGACTTTTATTGTACATACAATTGCAAAACAGAACAGAAAACAAAACTAGCTCCCTCCTTCTTATACACGGAGCTTTGGTTAACACCAACCAATGACTGCAAGGCTTTCTCCCGCTCTAAAATAACAACCCTGCCTGGGCCCCAGACATTCTGTCTCTCAGTGGCCACGTGGCCAGCTTGCACCTGCTACCCATAATAACTGAGTACATTACACCCCTCCCCCCTTAGCGAGGAGCATACTATACCCCTTTTTTATAGATTTATTTAATAGGCCGCCCCCTGATGGAGGCCACTCCTTTTTCCACTTTCTGTAAGCCGTTTCCGTAAGGAGGCGTACCCGTTTGTCCCAGCTCCCTTAGCCACCCGCGACCTTCTTGGACGAAGTGCTCTTCCTTTATTCATTAGAACCTTTGCTACCACGAGCAGTTAATGGAAGCTTTAACCCGCATATGCGGGGCCATAATTTACAGAACATTAGTGCCTGATGATACCTCCCAATGTTTAGCAAGACCTCTGCTCGCTTAAGCTAGCACAGACCAAGTCCTCATGTATTCCTTGAGGAATTTGGGAGGCCCTCGGACTCGCTCCAATCTCCACGGTTGCCTGATCTGTAAGCTTGCCCACCGGGCTCGGCAGACCAGGACTTGGGGATCTGTATGAAACGGTCGGAGTTGGGACCTGCAGGCTGTCCTGGCGGTCCAGCTCTGTGTGCCCGTTTGGGGTGGTATTCTCCGGATGGGTGGCATTCCCAGAAGGGGTGGTATTACCCTGAAGAGGGGTGGTATTCCCCTGAGGGGTGGTATTCCCCTGGTCTGTAGAAACAGAAGGTTGGGAGCAGTGTCCCGAATAGGTAACCCCTCCCTGTGGAGAGGCTTGAAAAGCCGATCTCCTGCCATATTCCCTGCGTGTTATGCCCGAGTCAGGAGCCGCCTCGATGGCAAACCCCCTCAACGCTGTTTGCGATAAACCACCCTCATGGTCTTGTTGACTGTCCCGACCGTCCCGATCGTTCTCGGGAACTTCCTCCCCCCCCCAGAGCAGAGCCAGGAGCGGAAGAGTGGCTGGGCAACCGCCAGCGAATGTGTTTTGCCGGTGCTGGGTCAGGCTCAATTTGTTGTAAGGTCAATCTGCTGAGGCCATCTGCATGGCCCATTTCTTTGCCCGGTTTGTGAATTAAACAGAAATAGTATTCCGAGAGGAATATGGACCATCTCAACATTCTGGGCGATAGGATGTGGGGCATTTGTTTGTTTGTCGTAAACAACCCCAGAAGTGGCTTGTGGTCTGTAAAGACTGTAAAACGGCGACCATACAAAAAGTCATGGAATTTCTTAATTCCTGCCACTATGGCCAGTGCCTCTTGATCAATTTGCCCGTAGTTGCGCTCAGCTGCAGAAAGGGTTCTAGAATAGTAGGCTATAGGGACTTGTGTCCCATCCCTTGAATCCCTTGAATTGTACTCCCATCGTGGCCTCCCCCTTGACATGAACTCTAGAGTTCTGAAAATCTGTTAGAACCAGATTCGACGGCCTGAGCTTAATCCTTTGGCCGCTTCTCCCACAGATTTGCTTAAGTGTGCTCAGAGAAATTATGGACAGGGCCTAACCCGTGTCCAATTCCATTCTCAGGGGGACCCCTTGAAGCCTGACTTCGATGTGCAGCTTCTTTTTTAACGGCCAGTGAGCCCCCATCCTCTGAATGCTTCTTCTACTAGCACAGAACCCCACCCTGTTTTGGCTGGGGACCCCAGTACCTCTCCGAGGCAACTCTTCCTTAGGGTTTGTTTTTCCTCAGCCCAAACAGACCATGGCGATGTGGCCCTGCTTGCCACACGCCCGACAATTGGCAGCATGGAAACAGCAGTCCGCTCGTTTGTGCCGACCCCCGCACCCAATACACCGCTGGAAAGGATCTGTCTTGTCAGGAAACCGAGGGGGGCCTTTCGTTGGGGGTTGCCGCAGTAGATCGACTTCTTGATCCGATGCGGCATCTTCCTCTGATCCTGCGTCCTCGTGGTGGATGACGTGCAGTGGCTGAAAGTTCTTTGAGAGGCGCAAGGCCTTCACGGCTCCTCCAGTTGCCTCTTCAGCGGTTATCTCGTGCAATGCGTCTTGGAAAGAAATTGTCTCTTTAACAAAAATCTTTTGCTGTAGTTCACGACTCCTTAGGCCGCACACCAGACGATCAAGCAATCGTTCCTCCAAATCTTTAAAATCACACGGCCTCGCCGCTTGGTGAAGAGCCGCGATGAACTCCGCAGCAGATTCTCCCGGGCGCTGGTCCCGCGCTGGAAAGCGTGTCACCATGCGATGATCAACAGCTTCGACTGGAAATGCTCCTTTAGCATTTTCTTCAGGTCACCGTACGTCACAGCCTCCAGCGGCGCAGGGGACACTAAGTTCTCCGCTATCTCGAAAATGGCTTGGCCGCACACGCAGAGGAGCATTGCAGCCTTCAACTCGTCTTCCTGAATCCAGTTGACCCTGAAGTAGTTTTCAGCCCGGGCGACGTACGAACTTGAATTCGTCAATCCGCCCAATTTTCACCATGGTAAGGTCTCTGTCGTCACCTCGCTACCATGTGTGGCCACTACTGGAAGGTGTTCCAGGCAGTTCCTTGCAGCACTCTCCCCCAGCGTTTGCGTACTGGCGGGTGAGTGAGCCTCGATAGAAACGCCGTTCCTCTGCGTGGTCCGGCCCTTCTTAAGGTGATACAGGGCCTTCTTTATGGTGGCAGCGGAATCCCACCTTCGTCGCCAGTTGTTCTGTTCGTTGGTGGGTAGACATTGACGAGACGTATTGAACAATGACAAGTCTTTTATTGTACATATAATTGTAAAACAGAACAGAAAATGAAACTAGCTCCCTCCTTCTTATACACGGAGCTTTGGTTAACACCAACCAATGACTGCAAGGCTTTCTCCCGCTCTAAAATAACAACCCTGCCCAGGCCCCAGACATTCTGTCTCTCAGTGGCCACATGGCCAGCTTGCACCTGATACCCATAATAGCAAACATCTTTTTCATTTCATTCTTATAAGTTGTCATTTTGAAATCCACATTCAAAACAGCCTCAGTCATATCTTCTTCAATTTCCTCTTTTAAAGCCATTTTAAGAAGATTCTCTTAAGCCACAATCTTAAGTGAAATTTATGAGTGCATTGTTCCCAAATATATTTGAATTTTTCAAGGTTATTTTCTTCCATTCTGTGTTAGTATGTCTCATCTTTAATTATAATCTTTAGTTCTTTCTGGTTCCTTCTAGTCTCCAGCCTTCAAAGTACCATTTTACCATAGGAAGGATTCTTATAATTAATTACAAAATCTTATTTCAAATCTATCTTTAGCCCTTTAGTCCATCATAAACTTTCCAGAGTCAACATTCTAATACCCTTTTTGCTTATTTCAAAATTAAAAAAAAATGTTAAGACCATAAATTTACTTCTGCTGAGGGTTGAAGGAGAATCATCCAATGTAATGAAAAGTTAACTGTTGTTCTGAATATTCTCAATATCCAAAAAGCAGTTAACAAGCAAAAGAAAGAAAGAAAGAAAGAAAGAAAGAAAGAAAGAAAGAAAGAAAGAAAGAAAGAAAGAAAGAAAGAAAGAAAGAAAGAAAGAAAGAAAGAAAGAAAGAAACCAATGTCCTTTTGGAATCTCCAAACTGTGCTTGGGCAAAGCTTGGTTTCTCTCAGCTCCCAGAGCTCCAAACCCACCAGAGATTGCTGTTATATGGTCTCCTCATAGAGATCCTCCATATGGTGCCCTTAAGGGTGATCCCAGGTCTTCCTATTTATTTGGAGAGAAATTCCAAGAGGTCAGTCCATTCACCATCTCTTTATTCTGCTATTACCATTGGCTCCACTAAGAATGGAGCTATATCTAATCCACCATTGCTTCCATAGAAGTCCATATCATATTCCTTTCAATGCACACATAAGTGAAGGTAGATTCCCAATGGAGCTATCCATGCTGTTAGCATCTTAGAGACATAAAACTCCCCCGAGAAGTTAAAAGGGAGGGAAGAGCCTAGCATCTGAATCACAAACGCAACTGAAATCCTGAAGAAGGCCTGAAGGATCTTCTCTCTAATTATTTCCTGATCAAGAAGAGGAAAAATGAATAAAGAAAAAAGTAATTAGCAAATTGCTTTGGTTATATTTATGGGAGCAAAGAAAAATGCTCAAATAAAAATATTTTAGAATGGCATAGCAAGAAGAAATAGCACATAATCCACCCTTGCGTGGGAATCTAAAGAAACATTGACATTTCTTGCAATCAAAACATTTGAGGTAATAGGAAACATAAGCCATTCTGAGAGATTGTAGTCTTTCCAACAGGAAGACATAAAGTCAAGAGATATAAAACAGCAAATTCTATATACAGTTATTGAAACATGCCAACTGGCATTCACTCAGAGGCATAAGGAAGGAGCAGTTGTGCGAAGTGTTGTAAATTGGAACAGGAACTCCTTCTCCATCCCCAGCAAAATGAGGTTAATTGAAAGTAATGACAGTCTCCTGCTGAAGCCATTACACATTATAAGAGAGAAATAACATGGAGGGATATATTGTTGTTGTTATTGGTTGCGAAGTCGTGTCCGACCCATCACGACCCCATGGACAACGTTCCTCCAGGCCTTCCTGTCCTCTACCATCTTCTGGAGTCCATTTAAGTTCACGCCTACTGCTTCAGTGACTCCATCCAGCCACCTCATTCTCTGTCATCCTCTTCTTCTATTGCCCTCAATCTTTCCCAGTATTAGGCTCTTCTCCAGTGAGTCCTTCCTTCTCATTAGGTGGCCAAAGTATTTGAGTTTCAACTTCAGGATCTGGCCTTCTAAAGAGCATTCGGGGTTGATCTCTTCTAAGACTGACCAGTTTGATCGCCTTGCAGTCCAAGGGACTCGCAAGAGTCTTCTCCAGCACCATAGTTCAAAGGCCTCAATTCTTTGGTGCTCAGACTTTCTTATGGTCCAACTTTCACAGCCATACATTGCAACTGGGAAAACCATGGCCTTGACTATACGCACTTTTGTTGGCAGGGTGATGTCTCTGCTTTTTAGTATGCTGTCTAAATTTGCATAGCTTTCCTCCCCAGGAGCAAGCGTCTTTTAATTTCTTGGCTGCAGTCCCCATCTGTGGTGATCTTGGAGCCTAGGAAAATAAAATCTGTCACTACCTCCATTTCTTCCCCATCTATTTGCCAGGAATTGAGAGGGCCGGATGCCATGATCTTGGTTTTCTTAATGTTGAGTTTCAAGCCAACTTTTGCACTCCTTCTTCACCCGCATCAAGAGGCTCTTTAGTTCCTCTTCACTTTCTGCCATTAGAGTGGTATCATCTGCATATCTTAGGTTGTTGATATTTCTCCTGGCAATCTTAATTCCAACTTTTGATTCATCTAGCCCTGCCTTTCTCATGATGTGCTCTGCATATAAGTTAAATAGGCAGGGCGACAGTATACAGCCTTGCCGGACTCCTTTCCCAATTTTGAGCCAATCAGTTGTTCCGTGTCCAGTTCTCACTGTTGCTTCTTGACCCGCATATAGGTTTCTCAAGAGACAAATAAGATGGTCTGGTACTCCCATCTCTTTAAGAACTTGCCACAATTTGTTGTGATCCACACAATCAAAGGCTTTAGCATAGTCAATGAAGCAGAAGTAGATGTTTTTCTGGAACTCTCTAGCTTTCTCCATGATCCAGCATATGTTGGCAATTTGATATGTAGTTCCTCTGCCTCTTCGAAATCCTGCCTGTACTTCTGGAAGTTCTCGATCCACATACTACTGGAGTCTAGCTTGTAGGACTTTAAGCATAACTTTACTTGCATGTGAAATAAGTGCAATGGTGCGATAGTTTGAACATTCTTTGGCATTGCCTTTCTTTGGAATTGGAATGTAAACTGATCTTTTCCAATCCTGTGGCCACTGTTGAGTTTTCCAAATTTTCTGGCAAATTGAGTGTAGCACTTTTACTACATCGTCTTTTAAAATTTTGAATAGCTCAGCTGGAATACTGTCACCTCCACTAGCTTTGTTGTTGCTCAGCTTTTCTAAGGCCCATTTCACTTCACATTCTAGGATGTCTGGCTCGAGGTCAGTGACCACCCCATCGTGGTTATCAGCGATGCTAAGCTCGTTCTTGTATAGTTCTTCTGTGTAATTTTGCCACCTCTTCTTAATCTCTTCTGCCTCTGTTAGGTCCCTGCCATTTTGGTCCTTTATCATGCCCATCTTCACATGAAACGTTCCCTTCATATCTCCAATTTTCTTGAAGAGATCTCTGGTTCTCCCTATTCTATTGTTTTCTTCTATTTCTTTGCACTGTTCATTTAAGAGAGCATTCTTATCTCTTCTAGCTATTCTCTGGAATTCTGCATTCAATTGGGTGTATCTTTCTCTTTCTCCCTTGCCTTTCACTTCCCTTCTTTCCTCAGCTATTTGCAAAGCTTCCTCAGACAGCCATTTTGCTTTCTTGCATTTCTTTTTCTTTGGGATGGTTTTAGTTGCTACCTCTTGTACAATGTTGCGAACCTCCGTCCATAGTTCTTCAGGCACTCTGTCTATCAGATCTAATTCCTTAAATCTATTTGTCACCTCTACTGTATATTCATCAGGGATATGGTTTAGTTCATACCTGAGTGGCCTAGTGTTTTTCCCTACTTTCTTCAATTTAAGCCTAAATTTTGCAACGAGAAGCTCATGATCTGAGCCACAGTCAGCTCCTGGTCTTGTTTTTACTGACTGTATAAAGCTTCTCCATCTTTGGCTGCAGAGCACATGGTCAATCTGATTTCTGTGTTGACCGTCTGGTGATGTCCATGTGTAGAGACGTCTCTTGGGTTGTTGGGAAAGAGTGTTTGCTATGACCATCGTATTCTCTTGACAAAATTCTATCCGCCTGTGCCCTGCTTCATTTTGTACTCCAAGGCCAAACTTGCCTGTTATTCTGGGTATCTTTTGGCTTCCTACTTTAGCATTCCAATCCCCCATGATGATAAGGACATCATTTTTTGGTGTTGATTCTATAAGGTGCTGTAGGGCTTCATAGAACTGGTCAATTTCATCCTCTTCAGCACCAGTGGTTGGGGCATAGACTTGGACTACTGTGATATTGAATGGTTTGCCTTGGATTCGCACTGAGATCATTCTGTCATTTTGGGGATTGTATCCCAGTATTGCTTTTCATATTCTTTTATTGACTATGAAGGCTACTCCATTTCTTCTGAGGGATTCTTGCCCACAATAGTATACCTGATGGTCATCTGAGTTAAATTCACCCATTCCTGTCCATTTTAGTTCGCTAATTCCTAAGATGTCGATGTTCAGTCTTGTCATCTCTTGTTTGACCACGTCCAGTTTGCCTTGATTCATGGATCTTACATTCCAGGTTCCTATGGAGAAAAGATCTTTACAGCATCGGACTTTCCTTTCACCACCGGATGCATCCACAGCTGAGCGTCCTTTCGACTTTGGCCCAGTCGCTTCACTCTTTCTGGCGCTACTAGTACTAGCCCTCTGCTCTTCCCCAGTAGCTTATTGGACACCTTCCGACCTGAGGGGCTCATCTTCCAGCATCATATCTTTTTGCCTTTTGGTACTGTCCATGGGGTTTTCATGGCAAAGATACTGGAGTGGGTTGCCATTTCCTTCTCCAGTGGATCACATTTTGTCAGAACTCTCTGCTATGACCTGTCCATGTTGGGTGGCCCTGCACAGCATAGCTCATAGCTTCATTGAATTACGCAAGCCCCTTCGCCACGACAAGGCAGTAATCCATGAAGGAGGGAGGGATATATATTTAATCTAAAACAGGGGTCTTCAAACTTGGCCCTTTTATGACTTGTGGACTTCAACTCCCAGAATTCCTCAGCCAGGCACACTGGCTGAGGAAATCTGGGAGTTGAAGTCCACAAGTCAGAAAAAGGCCACGTTTGAAGACCCCTGATCTAAAGGATATAATTTGGCTTTGTGATGTGCTATAGGACTTGGTACTCTCTTCACTTTTTAGCATTTACATGAAGTTGTTTAGGTGAGATCATCCGTCACCATGGGATGAGGTATCATCAGTACTGTAAGGACCCACCTCAATTTACATCTTAAGAAGACAGAACTCTTGGAACGTTTCTTCCAACAGGAATCTTTATTAAGAAAAACTGACTGAAGGCATGCTAGACAGGATCTGAGCCCCCCCCCCCCGATCATTCAATGTTTTAAAGTGTTCCCAAGCAGTCCCACCCCACATTCCTTCCGGTCAATTCAAATTGGCAGATGGCTGGGTGTTGAATCCATTGGATCCCAAACGTTGCAATCTTCCCCCCCTTTTTCCTTGCTGCCGGTAAAAGGAGGCTTCATAAGGAGTGAGAACAAAGGCTGATGGCTGCATTGTTATTTTTAGTACCCTCAAAGAGAATCCACAGAGGATGTTCCTTTGTAGTTGATAGGAGGAATGCCAGTCATAAACACCCGTGTTTACTCCCCCCCCCCCTTTGTACTATGACAGAATCCAAAAGAGAGTAAGAATTGGGTTTTCTCAGAGTAGATTAGCTAGAAATAAAATATAATTGGATTCTGACATCCGGCTCCCCTTAAAAATAAGAGAGGTCCACCTGTAGAGAAAACAAAACAGGTATAAAAGTTAGTCTGGCTTGTTAGGATACTCTGTATGAAACTTCGTTAAAAGCTTCGGGGCTTTGACATGACGTTTATGGACCCACTCGTTTTGAGAGGCGGGGAGGTGCTTCCATGCTACTAGGTATTGAGTTTCCCCACAATATTTTCTAGAGTCCAGGATTTCCCTTATTTCGAAGTGTTGTTCGCCTTCTATCATGATTGGTGTTGGTGGGGGGGATTTTTGGCCGTAAGGGTGACTGTTGTTCTCTGTTCAGCAAACTGCAGTGGAAAATTTGGTGTATTTGCCTAAGATTCTTGGGTAATTCTAATTCTACTGTTACTGGGTTTATGATTCTTTTAATGGGAAAAGGCCCTATATATTTTGGTCCAAGTTTTTTACAGCAGGGCTTTTCAACCTTTTCACCCATTGTACCACTTTTAGGATATGGCAACATCTGAGTACCACCAGTCGCCTAGCAAGGTGTCAAAAACTTGATGACCAAAAAAAAGGGGAAAAAGTACTGGTAGTCCTCGACTTACAACAGTTCGCTTAGTGACTGTTCGAAGTTACAATGGCACTGAAAAAAGTGCCCCCCAAGTCACAGCCGAGCAAGACACCTGTCTGCCCACCCGATGGCGCTCTTCCTCCTGTCCGACGTTTTCATTGTTGTGAGCATTTCTGTTGAGGATTGGCAGTGGGGGTGGGGTGGGGGGTGTTTGGTTTTTATTCCCCCCGTCTGCTGGGTGGTTGCAGCAGATTTTGGTCACTTCACATGACCCTGGGACACTGTGACCGTCATAAATATGAATCAGTTGCCAAGCATCTGAATGTAAATCATAAGACCCTGGAGATGCTGCAACATTCTAGCTGATCGGCGCTTCTTCTGGGCTCAGCAGAAGCGTCAGGATCAGTGCTGCTTTCCAGCTGATCGGCGCTTCTTCAGGGCTGAGCAGAAGCACCAGGATCAGCGCCGAGCTCCAGCTGGAGCCTGGCGCTGATCCTGGCACTTCCGCTGAGCCCTGACAGCCCTGCAGCTCCAGCCATCTCTTGCTCAGGCTTGTGCGGTGCTGCCACCGGTTCAGCTCATTCCCCTCCCCCGCTACCACTTTTCTAGGATGGTCGCGTACCACCTGCCAGGTGCCAATGTACCACAGGTGGTACCCGTACCACTGGTTGAAAAGCCCTGTTTTACAGGGTTGTATGGATTTTAAGTATTTTGTAGACAAATACACCATTTTTCCTATAATGAATGGTGTGGGCTCCACCCTTTCCTTATCTGCTTGTGCTTTGTATGCTTGCCTAGCTTCCTCTAGAGCTTTTGTCCAGGTGTTTTGTAATTGTTCCACCCATTCTTTCAGTGATGGGATTGCCGGTTCATTTGGGGTTAGTTCTGGCATGGGGTTGAAACTTTGGCCAGTAGCTATTTGAAAAGGAGTGTAACCTGTGCTGGAGTGGACTGCATTATTGTAGGCAACCTCTGCGAAAGGCAACAGGTCCATCCAATCTGACTGCTGGAAATTTAGAAAACATCTTAAATATTGCTCAAGTACTGCATTACATTTTTCTGATTGACGATTTCCTTGAGGATGATGGCTAGACGTCAGTCCCTGGGTGGTCCCTAAAAGGGATAGAAATTCCTTCCAAAATGCAGATGTAAATTGCACTCCCCTATCAGATATTATGTGTTGGGGTGCCCCATGCAATCTGTAAATATGTTGGACGAAAGGTTTCGCTAAAGCTTTTGCGGTGGGGATCTTTTGGCAAGGAATAAAGTGAACCTGTTTGGAAAATAGGTCCGTGACCGTCCAAATGACAGTATTCCCATTGCTTTCTGGTAGTTCCACTATAAAATCCATGGCTATTTCCCTCCAGGGGGCTGAGGGATTTGCCACTGTTTGTAACAGTCCTGGCGATTTCCCTTGCAACCTTTTTGCAGTTGCACACTTTGGGCAGCTGGCCACGTAACTTTCTATGTCTTTTTTCATGGATGGCCACCAAAATTGCCGTTTAATTAAGTGCAATGTTTTTACAAATCCAAAATGCCCTGCTGATTTTGTGTCATGGCAAAGTTGCATGAATGTGATCCTTTGGGTGGTCGGTATATATAACTTCTCCCTCACCCAAGGCAGTCCGTCTTTCATCGTGCACACGTGTTTATTTTTCTGGAACCATTCATCTGTTTCCAGACTTTTCCGGAATTCAATTCCGGTCTGGCTATCCAGCTGTGGTTTTAATTTAACTTGGGTTCTGGTAGTCACTGGCGCTGCCAGTTGTGATTCTCCCATGATCAGTTTAGAGTCAGTGGGTCGCGTGCTGTTATATTGGGGCATGCGAGATAACGCATCTGCCAGAAAGTTCTTTCCCCCCGGCAAATGCTTGAGTTTAAAATTGAATTGGTGAAAATGCTGGGACCAGCGGGCTTGCTTGGGGTTGAGCTTCCTGGGTGTTTTCAAGGCTTCCAAATTTTTGTGGTCTGTCCACACCTGGAAAGGGATTTTATTGCCTTCAAGGAATTGACACCATGTAAGTAATGACCAAGGTATCCCATATGCCTCTTTCTCCCACACGGGCCAGCGCTGTTCCATTTCAGTGAGTTTCCTGGACGTATACGTGCAGGGTTGCAACATTCCTTCATCATTTTCTTGTAATGGTACAGCCCCCAGTGCTGCATCATTTGCATCCGTCTGTATTACAAAGGGTTTGTCCATGTCTGGGTGCCTCAGTACTGGTTCGGCAGAAAAAAAGCCTCTCTAATCTCTCAAATGCCGCTTGGCATTCCATTGTCCATTTTAGTGGCTGGCTAGGTTTCACTGAGGATTCTCCCTTTGTTTTTAGTAAGCTCGTGAGGGGCAGGGCTATCTGGGCAAATGAGGGGATGAATTGGCGGTAAAAGTTTGTGAAACCCAGGAAACTTTGCAGTTGCTTTCTTGTGCGAGGTGGTGCCCGTTCTAATACTGCCTTGACCTTTTCTGGGTCCATTTCAATGCCTTGTGGGGATATGCGGTAACCTAGGTAGTCTATTCTTTCCTGGTGAAATTCGCATTTTGATAATTTGGCATATAGGTGGGCGGCTCGCAGTTTCTTTAAAACCGCTCTGACTAGGTTGACATGTTCCTCTTTTGATTCAGTGAAGATAAGGATGTCGTCTAAATAAACCAGGACCCCCTGAAATAGGTGCTCCCTTAGTACCTCGTTGATTAATTGCATAAATACTGCGGGGGCCCCTTGTAATCCAAAAGGCAAAACTTTGAATTTGTAGCACCCCATTGGGCAATTAAATGCGGTTTTCCATTCATCTCCTTCCTTACTTCTCACGTGGTAATATGCTTCCCTTAGATCTAGTTTAGTAAAAAAAATTCGTTTCGAGAGGTGTGATAACATGTCCTTCATGAGGGGTAGGGGTTATAGGTTGCTTTCACTGATTGCATTAAGAAGCCGGTAGTCCACGCATAAGCGTAGAGCCGTCCTTCTTCTCTCTAAAGAGGACCAGAGCAGCCACCTTAGGTTTCTCTGGTTCAATGAACTCCCTTTCTAGGTTTTTCTTTAAAAACCTCTCCATTTCCTCCTTCTCCTTTGGGCTCATGGAGTATAATCTGGGCTTCGGGAGTTTTGCCCTGGGCTTGAATTCTATGGCACAGTCCATGGGTCGGTGGGGGGGGGAAGCTCATCCACCCTCTCCTCGCTGAAAACTTCAGCCAGATCTCTGTATTCCTCTGGTATTTCTGGTAGCCCCTTTTCTTCACCCATGGACGCTATTTCCGTTTTTAATTTTGGTAGATCCCCTTGGGGTTTTAAGTCTGTAGGTTCCTCTTTCAGGAAATTGATTTCTTTCGTCCTCCAATTTACCCAGGGGTTCCATTTTGTTAACCATTCCAGCCCTAGGATCATCGGGCATTCCATGCCTGGGGTCACTACAAACGTTATGTCTTCCTCATGATTTCCCAGGGATAGATGGATTGGTAACATGGCTAGTGTACCTGCCCCCCCCCCTGCTATGGACCCATCTAACTGGACAAATGAGATTGGTTGTTCCAACCTCCTCACTGGAATGCCCAGATTTCCCACTAGGGTCGGGCTAATTAGGCAGCGGGTGCAGCCAGAGTCTATTAAGGCTTTCACTTTGACAGCTTCGGGCATGGTGGGGGCTAATATAGTCACTGTCTTGAGGATGGGTGGGATGGATCCACTTACCAGTGGTTCGCCCTCCGAGCTGTCGTCTGGGGCATCCACCGGCCCTGCGGTGTAGGCTGGGGCTCTTTCCCCACGATGGGCGGAGGTAGGGGATTCCACAGCCTCTATCCCTCTCATGGCAGATTCTTTTGACTTAGCTGGGGACTTCCCAGATTTGCTGGCCGGTGGTCTGTCTGGGTTGTGCTGGGGGGCTTTTGAGCGGCATTCTACAGCCCGATGCCCCTCTCTCCCACATTTGAAACAGCCCATTGGTTTCTTGGCCATAGCCGATGGCTTCGCTGGTTTGCGCGTCGGTTCAGGCGGTGAGCGGCTCCATTGTTTTCCTCAGCGGTGCCTCTTCAGTAGGTCGATCTCTGCTTCCTCTGCCAGGACGTACCATTCGTCGAGTTGGTGTGGGTCCCCCCCGGGGCAGGCAAGTGTCATATAGATCTTAATTCAGACTGTCTTTGAAGTGGCTAAGGAGGATGTCTTCCGGCCAGTTCAGCTTGCTGGCAATGGTTCGGAATTCTTGCGTATATTTGGCTACTGGCCATCTGCCTTGCCTCATCGTTTTGATTCTTTCACGTGCTTTGTGATCAGCCAGGTGGTCTTCAAATCGTCTTCTCAGAGAGGACATGAAATGGTTGAAGTCGTTGAGCTCTGGGGCATTGGAATCATGCAAATTCACCACCCAATCGGCGGCCGGTCCATCCAGAGCAGATTGCACGATCCGGATACGGGCTTTGTCGCTAGGGATGTGTCGCCCGTGTTCCTCCATGTAGCCAAGGACTTGGGTTAGGAAAAACCCCAAGCATGTCGGCTCCCCCTTGAATTTCGCATCCAGCGGCGGAAGTCTTTGAATGGATCGGTGCCTTCTTCATCGGTATTGTCCCCCCATCTCAGGGTCACCTTTCTTGATTTCTTTTCCCACTCGCCTTTCTTTCCAACGCCCATTGACCACCGAGGCTTATTGTTACGCATCCCCACCACCTCTTCTCCTGAGGAATCTGACCCTTCAGATCCGGATATTTGGCAGGTTTCCAGTTGGGGCAACGGCTCCTTCACCGGGGGGCTTTCCCCCTTCCCTGCTTCGTCGTCTGACATGGTAATTTTTGCAAAGTCCCCCGGCAAGGTTCTTCCTTCCAGATTGACTAATTTTGCAGATCCTGTCTAATGTAAGGACCCACCTCAATTTACATCTTAAGAAGCCAGAACTCTTGGAACGTTTCTTCCAACAGGAATCTTTATTAAGAAAAACTGACTGAAGGCATGCTAGACAGGATCTGAGAAACCCTATTGACCATTCAATGTTTTAAAGTGTTCCCAAGCAGTCCCACCCCACATTCCTTCCGGTCAATTCAAATTGGCAGATGGCTGGGTGTTAAATCCATCGGATCCCAAACGTTGCAATCTTCCCCCCTTTTTCCTTGCTGCCGGTAAAAGGAGGCTTCATAGGGAGTGAGATCAAAGGCTGATGGCCGCATTGTTATTTTTAGTACCCTCGAAGAGAATCCACAGAGGATGTTCCTTTGTAGTTGATAGGAGGAATGCCAGTCATAAACACCCGTGTTTGCTCCCCCCCCTTTCTAGTATGACAGAATCCAAAAGAGAGTAAGAATTGGGTTTTCTCAGAGTAGATTAGCTAGAAATAAAATATAATTGGATTCTGACAAGTACACTGATGATACTCAACTTTAAATCTCCGTCCCAGATGAACCAAGTGATTCTGTTACTGCCCTCTTGTGATGTCTGGAGGCTATGGGTTCTGGATGGGGGAGAACAGGCTTTTGCTGAAAATTGTTAAGATCAAGTGGCTTTGAGTGTGTGGAGCTTTGGGATCCACAACTTTGACATCTTTAATTCTGGTTGGGTTTGCATTGCATCAGACAGACCTGGTGTGCAATTTAGAGTTCTCCTGGACTTTTAGATGCTGCTCAAAGAGTAGGTGGCAGTCCTGTCTAGAAGACCCTTTGTGCAACTTGTGTTGTGTGCCAGTTATGCCCTTTCCTGGATCAGATCAGTCCCTCAGGCCCTGGTTATTTTGTGCTTGGATTATTGCAATCAGTTCTTATAGGGCTATCCTTGAAGAGTATTCAGAAGCTACATCTGGCACAGAATGCAACTGTGCAGATAGTTTTAGGAGTCCCCAGGATGACCAATGTAACACCATTGTTGCATAAGCTGTACTGGCTGCCAGTTTGTTACTGGATCCAATTAAAGGTGGTGGTGATCACATTTAAAAACCTTTATGGAATGTTTCCAGGTTACCTGAGAAACCATCTCACCCCAATGGGATTGGCCATGCTCACTTGTGCCGGGAGAAGGGGATATTGTGAACCCCATTGGTTAAGAAATTCTGACCAGTAGAGTCCAGGAGAAGAACCTTTTCTGCCTGGCTCCACGTTCTGGAGCATTGTTCCCATCGAGCTGGCATCTGTTCCCACCCTCTTGGCATTCCAAAAGAATCATAAAACCCGGTTCTGTCTTTTGGCCTGGGACCCCAATGGGACATTCAATATTGGAACTTGTTAGTGGATTAAAAAGAAGACCCCCCACCTTCACCCCCTTGTATACTGGTTCCTAACTTAGTTAATTTTTGTTACTTTTAGTGTTAATATTTATCATGTTAGTGTTTGAATTTTTATATTGTTTTAATCATTTTGTAAGCTACTCAGAATCTCTTGACAGCAAGATGGGAGGTGTATAAATTTAATAGATAAATAAATAATAACAAGACATTCTTTTCCATTTAAACTGTATTATCCTATTCTTAAATGAAAATACCGGTGATGAAATTGACAAAGTAAAGACTGTAAACTTAAAATGACTTTTCTGGATGATCATCAAGGATTAGTTGTAAGAATCTTCCTCAAATGAGGATGAAGATCAGTCTTTAGATGGTGTTAAATACTACCCTGTTATTTGCTTCAAACTTGAGTAGAGGGAGCCAACTTGCAATTCAAACTATGCGTCTCGGTATTCAAAAGCATTCAAGACCAAATAACTTCATTATGTGAGCTATCTGGTATCTTTACATATAGAACCAGCAAGCTTTCCTCTGGTGATGTTCAATTGCTTGCCTTCAATGTTGCTAAAAGATAGATACAATAAGTTGGAGTAACAGTTCAGGACCTTACATGTCCCTACCAGTTGGTAGACATTGAGAAGGTCTAACACATGTTATTATGTTGTCCTTTCTATTTAGACTGCTCGCTGTTGGTGGCTACTGCTAAATGGATCCATACTTTTGACAGATGAAAATATCACATTTTTATTTTTGGCAGAAAGCATGCAGAAACCTTCAGAAAGGTAGTTAAATTCTGTACTTTTCCTAGTGCTATGTGTAAATATAGCAAACTAGGGTCTTCACCTCCTTCATAGATTACTGCCTTGTCGTGGCGAAGGGGCTTATGTAACTCAATGAAGCTATGAGCTATGCCGTGCAGGGCCACCCAAGACGGACAGGTCATAACAAAGAGTTCTGACAAAATGTGATCCACTGGAGAAGGAAATGGCAATCCACTCCAGTATCTTTGCCATGAAAACCCCATGGACAGTACCAAAAGGCAAAAAGATACGACGCTGGAAGATGAGCCCCTCAGGTTGGAAGGTGTCCAATATGCTACTGGGGAAGAGCAGAGGGCTAGTACTAGTAGCGCCAGAAAGAGTGAAGCGACTGGGCCAAAGCCGAAAGGATGCTCAGCTGTGGATGCATCCGGTGGTGAAAGGAAAGTCCGATGCTGTAAAGATCTTTTCTCCATAGGAACCTGGAATGTAAGATCCATGAATCAAGGCAAACTGGACGTGGTCAAACAAGAGATGACAAGACTGAACATCGACATCTTAGGAATCAGCGAACTAAAATGGACAGGAATGGGTGAATTTAACTCAGATGACCATCAGGTATACTATTGTGGGCAAGAATCCCTCAGAAGAAATGGAGTAGCCTTCATAGTCAATAAAAGAGTAGGAAAAGCAATACTGGGATACAATCCCCAAAATGACAGAATGATCTCAGTGCGAATCCAAGGCAAACCATTCAATATCACAGTAGTCCAAGTCTATGCCCCAACCACTGGTGCTGAAGAGGATGAAATTGACCAGTTCTATGAAGCCCTACAGCACCTTATAGAATCAACACCAAAAAATGATGTCCTTATCATCATGGGGGATTGGAATGCTAAAGTAGGAAGCCAAAAGATACCCAGAATAACAGGCAAGTTTGGCCTTGGAGTACAAAATGAAGCAGGGCACAGGCGGATAGAATTTTGTCAAGAGAATACGATGGTCATAGCAAACACTCTTTCCCAACAACCCAAGAGACGTCTCTACACATGGACATCACCAGACGGTCAACACAGAAATCAGATTGACCATGTGCTCTGCAGCCAAAGATGGAGAAGCTTTATACAGTCAGTAAAAACAAGACCAGGAGCTGACTGTGGCTCAGATCATGAGCTTCTCGTTGCAAAATTTAGGCTTAAATTGAAGAAAGTAGGGAAAAACACTAGGCCACTCAGGTATGAACTAAACCATATCCCTGATGAATATACAGTAGAGGTGACAAATAGATTTAAGGAATTAGATCTGATAGACAGAGTGCCTGAAGAACTATGGACGGAGGTTCGCAACATTGTACAAGAGGTAGCAACTAAAACCATCCCAAAGAAAAAGAAATGCAAGAAAGCAAAATGGCTGTCTGAGGAAGCTTTGCAAATAGCTGAGGAAAGAAGGGAAGTGAAAGGCAAGGGAGAAAGAGAAAGATACACCCAATTGAATGCAGAATTCCAGAGAATAGCTAGAAGAGATAAGAATGCTCTCTTAAATGAACAGTGCAAAGAAATAGAAGAAAACAATAGAATAGGGAGAACCAGAGATCTCTTCAAGAAAATTGGAGATATGAAGGGAACGTTTCATGTGAAGATGGGCATGATAAAGGACCAAAATGGCAGGGACCTAACAGAGGCAGAAGAGATTAAGAAGAGGTGGCAAAATTACACAGAAGAACTATACAAGAACGAGCTTAGCATCGCTGATAACCACGATGGGGTGGTCACTGACCTCGAGCCAGACATCCTAGAATGTGAAGTGAAATGGGCCTTAGAAAAGCTGAGCAACAACAAAGCTAGTGGAGGTGACAGTATTCCAGCTGAGCTATTCAAAATTTTAAAAGACGATGTAGTAAAAGTGCTACACTCAATTTGCCAGAAAATTTGGAAAACTCAACAGTGGCCACAGGATTGGAAAAGATCAGTTTACATTCCAATTCCAAAGAAAGGCAATGCCAAAGAATGTTCAAACTATCGCACCATTGCACTTATTTCACATGCAAGTAAAGTTATGCTTAAAGTCCTACAAGCTAGACTCCAGTAGTATGTGGATCGAGAACTTCCAGAAGTACAGGCAGGATTTCGAAGAGGCAGAGGAACTACATATCAAATTGCCAACATATGCTGGATCATGGAGAAAGCTAGAGAGTTCCAGAAAAACATCTACTTCTGCTTCATTGACTATGCTAAAGCCTTTGATTGTGTGGATCACAACAAATTGTGGCAAAATTTAAAGAGATGGGAGTACCAGATCATCTTATTTGTCTCTTGAGAAACCTATATGCGGGTCAAGAAGCAACCGTGAGAACTTGACACGGAACAATTGATTGGTTCAAAATTGGGAAAGGAGTCCGGCAAGGCTGTATACTGTTGCCCTGCCTATTTAACTTATATGCAGAGCACATCATGAGAAAGGCAGGGCTAGATGAATCAAAAGTTGGAATTAAGATTGCCAGGAGAAATATCAACAACCTAAGATATGCAGATGATACCACTCTAATGGCAGAAAGTGAAGAGGAACTAAAGAGCCTCTTGATGCGGGTGAAGAAGGAGTGCAAAAGTTGGCTTGAAACTCAACATTAAGAAAACCAAGATCATGGCATCCGGCCCTCTCAATTCCTGGCAAATAGATGGGGAAGAAATGGAGGTAGTGACAGATTTTATTTTCCTAGGCTCCAAGATCACCACAGATGGGGACTGCAGCCAAGAAATTAAAAGACGCTTGCTCCTGGGGAGGAAAGCTATGCAAATTTAGACAGCATACTAAAAAGCAGAGACATCACCCTGCCAACAAAAGTGCGTATAGTCAAGGCCATGGTTTTCCCAGTTGCAATGTATGGCTGTGAAAGTTGGACCATAAGAAAGTCTGAGCACCAAAGAATTGAGGCCTTTGAACTATGGTGCTGGAGAAGACTCCTGCGAGTCCCTTGGACTGCAAGGCGATCAAACCGGTCAGTCCTAGAGGAGATCAACCCTGACTGCTCTTTAGTAGGCCAGATCCTGAAGTTGAAACTCAAGTACTTTGGCCACCTAATGAGAAGGAAGGACTCACTGGAGAAGAGGCTAATGCTGGGAAAGATTGAGGGCAATAGAAAAAGGGGACGACAGAGAATGAGGTGGCTGGATGGAGTCATTGAAGCAGTAGGCGTGAGCTTAAATGGACTCCAGAAGATGGTAGAGGACAGGAAGGCCTGGAGAAATGTTGGGGTCGCGATGGGTTGGACACGACTTCGCAACTAACAACAACAAAGGGTCTTCACAATCCTAAATTCTTCCACGTTTCTTCCCTAGTATGGAAAAACCAGTATAGTCAACATTTATTGTATTTGTGAATTTTTAACTCTATTGCTCCTTATATGTTTTAGGTTATGTATGCATATATTAAATTTGCATTTTGGATATGGTTATATATTATATGATGTTTATCTGTGATGGTAGTGAACTTCAGTTAGAACATAGAATAATAGGGTTGGAAGGGCAGGATGTTCTATACCATTCTGTACAAAATGACAAATGGCTGTACAGCTTATTCTTGAAAATCTCCAGTGATGGAACACCCACAGTTTCCTGAAGCATGCTGTTCCACTGATTAGTTGTTCTCATTCTCAAGAAATTCCTCCTTAGTTGTAGATTGGATCTCTCTTTGATGATCTTCCACTCATTACTTGCTTTGGAGAATACGTTGACTCCCTATTCTCTATGACAACCCCTCAAGTACTGAAAGACTGCTATCATATCACCTCTGGTCCTTCTCCTTGTTAGACTTAGACATACCTAGTTCCCTTGTATGGTTTAGCTTCCAGATCCCTTATCATCTTTGTTGCTTTTCTCTGCACTCTTTCTAGGGACTCAACATATTTTTTGTATCGCAGTGACCAGAACTGGATGCAGTATTCCAAGTGTGATCTCACCAATGCAGTATAAAGCAATCCTATAACTTCACATGATCTTGAAATTATCCCTCTGTTGATGCAGCCAAGATCGTATTAGCTTTTTTTGGCAGCTGCAGGCACACTACTGGCTCATACTTTAGTAGTGGTCTACTAGGACATCTAAATCTCTCTCACAGTTGCTACTATTGAGCCAGATACCACCTATTCTATATCTGTACATTTCCTTTTTTAAAAAAAAGTCTAAGTAAACTTTAGTATCTAAACCAGCCTCGTATTTATAGCATATCACAGTCCTCAAATTTAAGAGAGCCTTATCTTTAGATCAATTAATACTCCCCACACCTGTTTTGGAAGGGAAAAATGGGAAATTCCCATAGGAAACCTGCCCCTGTCCCTGTGATATAGGTATCACAGAAATCAAGCCAATGTTCTTCTATATTGCTAATTCTATAGTGACATTCACCATTCATTTAGTGATTATTCACAGGTACAACAGTACTGAAAAAAATGACTTATGACCAGTTTTCACACTTATGACAGTTGCAACATCCCCATGGAGACATGATCAAAACGCTTGGCAATAGACATGTATTTATGGCAGTTCCACTGTACCAGGGTCATATGATCACCATGTGTTACCTTTCCAGCTGGTTTCTGGCAAGCAGGGACAATGGGGGGAAGCCAGATTTACTTAACAGCTGCATTGATTTGCTTGACAACTGTGGCAAAAGTCATAAAATGGGATGTGACAACTATTAACAACTATCTTGCTTAGGAACAGAAATTTTCGGCTCAACTGTGGTTTTTACATTGAGGACTAGCTGTAATTGATTGCCCCTCTTGTTTAAATTTTCACACTCCGGTTTTGTTTGTACTGTTAAATTATCAACAATCAAAACAAATCTATTTCTCTAAATTCTCAAAATTTTGTTAAATTATGTTTAAGCTTCGCCCACCAAATAGCTGCTAATAGTTCTTGTTAGGGGATAATTTTGCGCTGTTCATTTTATTGCTTGTACTTTTATTGACCGAATAAAATTCTGCTGGTCTAGAATAATAAAAGAAACCTATTTTATGAAACTATTTTCCTGCAATAAATGTTTTGTCTTAGCCATGTTGAGTACAGCAGAAAAAAAATTATTTGATGAAAAAAAAAATAAGGTATAAAGTAAAATCTCTTCAAAGGTACTGTTGGAGAACTATCTATATGTATGCTGAGAACTTTGATAAAATATCAGCTACCCTACTCAAGAACCATTGATTTTCCTGAATTTTTGTAAAATAAGCAAAGTAATGAACTAAACAAATATAGAAAACTTGAAAGGTTTACTGTAATTTTGGAAATTATGTAAAGGGTATGTATAATTGTGTTTTCTTAATAACCTTATTTAATATAAAAAGCTGGATTCTAAGATTTCAAGAAACAGACAAGTGCCTGAGATGTTGTGTTTCTTTTTCCCAAGAGACCCTCGACCCTGACATTAATCCTTGTACTTCTGCATCAATTCAAGCACATCGGGATAGAAGCGCTGTGGAGCATCCAGACCCAAGGCAGGATCAAAATGTTGCCAATCAGAAATATCCTTATAGAAAACTAAATGAGTGATTCGAGTAAGCAGTGATTTAATATTCCTTGGGGTTGTATTAATATCATTTCCTCCACTCCACACAGCTACTGGCACACTAACATCTTCTATTTTATAAAATGGAGGTGTTGTCTGTGGATGAAAAGAAGAGAAAAAAAAAGAATGTGATTTAGAAATCGTCCTCAGTGTGCAGAGAAGTTGCCTAATGGATTCATGACACCTTGACAGCTGCTTAAATCCATAGTGTAGGCAACTGTCAGGATTATCTGTCAAGTACAGCAAGGCTAGGATTGGTAATTGACTTTTGGCATTGAAAAGGGAGGATGGCAAGAGGTCTCTGCCACCTGAACACTCCATAACTCTTCTCAAGTCCAAACCAGGGCAGGAAGAAAAAGAAGAAGAAAGTTTTTACTGGCTTTGAGATAGAGGAAGGAAGAGGCAGCTTCTCCTAAACAGAAGTGGTCAAATGAGAAGTTGGATTCTGCTTACTTGAAGCTTCATCATAAGGTTACAAGTGTCCTTTGTGAGGCTGAGGAGAAGATATTATTTTTAGAAAGATAGATGACCATCATACTTTTTCTTACCTTGTTGTATACTTCTATAGTCTTATAACCATAGTCATAGTATTTAAATTCCGCAGAAATTAGAATCTAAAAGCAAATAAAAACATTACTCACAATTTAAAAATTAGTTTTGAAATCTTAATCCTAAAAACTATTAACAAGACAGATGTACAGAAGTATATACTGTAGCAGTTTGAGACAGTCATAGCAGGATGCAAAGATGTCTGACTGCCTTCGCAGTGTTTATTGTTTTTATACAGTTTTACAAGCAGCAAAAGGTAGAAGGGAGCAACAGCATTCTATTGGTTAATTCTCCACCCCATCTTCCTGTTATTCCAACCGAGGTGAGATCATGTACCATGTACCAGCCAGAGTTAAGTGTCTTATCTTATACTAACGATGTGAACTAAGTGAGATAATGTAGCATTCGAAGCATGATCGAGGTGGGCAGTGTGCTGCACACGACCTCTACATGACCTCTATCTATACATCTCACTCTTTTTTGTTTTGTTAGAAAATGCATCGTCATAAGAGGGGTGAGGAAAATCCTTGCAATTGCTTATACAGGGCATAAACCTGACCCTGAGGCAATGTGGGAGGGGGTTTGGGGCGAAAAGCTGTGATACATATGTTGCAAAAGGAAGGAAGACACTGAACAAAGCAGCATCCACCAATCAAAATAACACAAATAATGATTAAAGAACGTATGACATTTCTCAATAAGCCTGTGGGCAACCAAGCCCAAAGGCTGTCCCACCAAGATCCTAAAGTATCAATTTTCAAATCAGAGGCCAAATTGTGTAAAATATTGAGCTGGTGCTGGATGGTTCGTGATTCATCCGAAATGTTGAAACAACACATTCCTTCAAAACTTTCACAACCCAAATGCTGACGCAGAAACAAATAATCAATAGCAGCACAATTTTGTAAAATAGCCTTTCTCAAAGCTTGAAGCTCATGATTGATTGCTGAGATAGCTGAAGAAGTAGAAACCATCCTTGCGGTAGCCAAACATGGGCAAAATTAAAGGAAGTCTCCTCAAAAGCAGTACAATTTAAAATAGGTGAATTAATGCGAAGACAGTGAGGTTTTTTACTTGAAACTGTACAATTAACTACTTTAGCACATGTTATATTTGCAGAGATTGCTACCACCGGGGTGTGCAAAGCAATTACATCAGGGGGTAAATAATAGGCAGCGAACCCCCAACTAGATATAGTCCCATAATTAAAGTTCCCATTTAATAGATATCCACCCAAGCCAGTGAAGTTTTGAATTACTGCAGAAGGGGTGCAAACAGGGACTAAACATGTAGAAAGCAAATTTTCCATATCATACACTTCAGATAAGCAAAAGACATCATTTTGTGTGATGTTAGCTAGTTGCACCCATAGGTTTTGCTTCATTCATTGTTCGAATGAATGTTTGGGTGGGATGACAGCTGCTGTTGCCAAAGGGCAGCTGTTAATAATCAGACACAAACAAATGATGGCTAAGGAATTTGCAGTTAAAACCACAAAAATGGCAGCGCATAAGTTCTCGGGGGTTTGCTCCACTTGCTGCTGCTGAAGCACTGCCTGCGCTTTGGTGGTCAAGTTTTTCACATCTCCCCATGTCACTGGATGACTGGCACGACGGAATTAGATTGGTCGCCATGCCGTCTGGAGAGTCACCCTTGCCATTTCTGGGACTGGATCCAGGGACTGATGCCACGACATCCTTGGCTGGGCGGACGCAACGTGCTGGAATCCACAAAGGTCCTGTAGGAGCAAGCACAGCAGCATACCTTCGCCCCCACGTAATCAGAGGGACCGGCCCCAACCATGTTTTATCTGGTAATGCCCGATAATATACCAGAGGTGGAGGCAAGCTTGTTTTCTGTTGAAAGTGTCTCTGATAAGCAGTCAAATTTTCAATGGAAACATTCAATTGATTTAAGGTAAATAATACTTTTTGAACCTGTTGTGTTATCCATGACAAATTAGGTACTCGAGAGCCCTCCTTTGTTATTTGTTTGTGGAGGCAGTCCTTAAAGGACCGATTAGCACGTTCCACGATAGCTTGACCCATGGAATTATAGACGAGACCATGAGTAAGAACAATATTCCAGATAGTACAAAATTGCAAAAAGGCCGATGAAGAATAGGCTGGCCCATTATCAGTTTTTAAAGAAAAGGGCTTGCCCAAGGCTATAATGGCCGAAAAAAGATGAGAAATAACATGATTAGCTGTTTCCCCTCTTTGAGGTGTGGCCCAAAGCGCTCCTGAATAAGTATCAATAGATAAATGAATATACTTCCAGGGAGCCAAAGAGGGAACATGAGTAACATCCATTTGCCATAGTTGATTAGAGGTGAGACCACGGGGATTAACTCCTGTGTCCCCCGAGGGGGATGTCCCAGAACATTGGGGACAGGATAAAACAATCTGCTTGGCTTGGTCGAGTGGAATATGGCAAGCTTGTGCCAAGCCCCTGGCGTTTTGATGGAAAAAAGAGTGACACAAAAAAAAAAGGATCTGAAAATAAGGTGGGTAAGACATGAACAGCAGCATCAGTGTGACTATTGCCTTCAGAAAGAGGACCAGGAAGGCATGAGTGACTACGTATATGAGAAACAAAATATAAATGTTTCCAATCTTGTAGCAGCTGCTGTAAAGTTAAAAACAGAGCCATGAGATTGGCATCAATCCTTGGTATGATATAAGCACCTGGAAAATTAAAAATAAGTTGACACACATAATGAGAATCAGAGATTAAATTGAAAGATTGTTGAAAGCTAGAATAACAGCAGACAGTTCCAATCGTTGAGGCGAGGATTGCACTGCAGTGTAAGATATTTTCCAGAGGTCACCAGAAGAATCCTTGTAAGCAATGGAGAAGGAGAAAGCAATGGGCAGACAGGAAAAGAAGTCATTAGACAAGCAAAGCGAGGATCTTTAGGCAAATGATATGCAATAGAGCCTACATAGTCAGTTAAAGCACACTGAAGAGATAAGTTATTCTGAAAATAAAATTGAAAATCAGATTTAGGGAGAGGAAAAACAATATTCATTAAATCAGTCCCATTTCGTTGGCAAGCTCGAGTGCGTCCCAAAGTTATTATTTCAGCAACTGCCTGGATAAATGGTAAAACATTTTGTGAAGGGGTATGGGGTAAATAAAGCCATTCAATACAATATACTTTTTGCGATTCTAAAACAGCTAATACTCCCGTAGGCAACTTACTAGTACGGAATATTAAAAGAGTTAACTGACAATCTTTATGAGGAATACAGATCCACAAACTGAGTGCTCAAGATATCATTAATTTGCTCAATTGTGGCAAGTGCTGCAGGCAGAACCATAATGAGATCTCCAGGTTGTTTTCCTTTGGTCAATAAATCAAATAATGGACTAAGTAAATGTGTAGGTATTGAAAAATATGGGTGAACCCAATTAAGGGTGCCTAGTAATTGCTGCAATTTGACCAAAGAAATAATTTTAGGCAAGCTCAAACGAGGAAAACTGGAACAGAATAAGATTGCAACATTTTATGCCCTAAATAAAGATAGGGAGAGTGTAACTGTATCTTTTCCAAGGCAACCTGCAATCCATAGATACTTAAATCATTTTGTATTTTAGAAAGCCAATTAGGTTGTATTTTTGGGGTTCCAATTTAATCAGATTCCATTCAGATGAAACAAATTTCCATTAAATAGGGAAAACATTTTCAAATCTAAGCAAAACAATTCAAAGTCATTTCTTTTGGTTGATGGATATATATGTCTAACTAAACAATTTAAAACTCAAAAATTTGCAAAAAAATTGTCCAACAATTACTGTCTCCTCTTTCGAGTAAAAAAATTGCAAGCAGAAACTGCAAGAGTGGCCATTAAATTTCACATCCACCCCCCTTCCTCAACCCAGACTTCTAAACAGAGGAAGAAAAAAAAATAGTTAAAACGAGCAACCGCCCCCCTCTTCTTTCTGTCTTTCTTTCGCTCTTAAAGCAATACAGTCAGCGAAAAACGAAAGAGTCAGGAGGGGGGAAAAAAGAAAAAGACATTTTACAAAAATCTCACCACTAAAAAATAATTTTCTCTCCTTCACATATTTGTTCCATAAACTCTCTCACACATCTTCCATGAAACTTTTCTCATGCAAACTCTTGCTATTGCGTTCCCATTTTACAACAATAAAAACTACAGTTTACTATTTCTTTCATAGCCTGGGACGGGTGGAGGGGTGAGGGCTAACACACACACATTTACACCAGCAAATTAACTCATTCACTTCCATTCTGTTTGCTTACACCATTTCACATACAAATATTTCATTTCATACGTTTTCCAGGCAAACCATTTATTTTTAATTAAGGCCTTTTTGTTTGTTGTTATCAAAGAGGGATTTGACCCTTTTCCAAGTCTTGGAAATAACACAGAACACCACAGACAGACATATATACACAAATACTATTAAAACAACATTTATTTAGACATGTGGCTTGTCCTGCAAGAAGTGAGAAAAATCATGAGATGATTCCAACCAAACATGTGGTTTTTATAGGGCCCTTTAACCATCTCCTATTTTTCTCACCATTCCAAGCCCAAGCGTAACATTCTAGGGGTTAAACATATATAAGACAAAACAAAACACACACATCAATTTGGGTTTGAGGCCAAAACAGACCTCTCCCTTTAATTAAAAAGGAGGGGAACTTTTATGGTTACTTCCAATTTATCCCACCAACTTCAAAAGACAGTGGGGAAAGACTAAAAGGAATATTGAACCTGGGGTCTTTTGCAGGTGTGAAGGGGGAGGGGAAAACTAGTGCCTCCTCTCCTCACCTCTGACAAAAGGGAATTGAATAGTCCAAAGAGCCAGATTAAAGGAAAAAGAGAGAAAAAAACTTGCTTTCAGTTCTTTGAATTTTCTTTTCTTCCGTGGCTTTAGTTGTTATCAGATAAACTAGCCAACCGGAGGTTTACAAAGTTTGTCAACGTTGCCTTGTGGAAGATTATTTTTACTACCACACATCAACACAAAGCACCACCAGACATTGTCTGACAGGGTTAAACTTAACAGCCACTTGAAGTTTCAAAGCATCCTAATTGTTCCTCTAAAATTTGCCTTATGGGGATGTACAATGGCTGTGGAAAAGCAAAGGAATTAGCCTCTCCAGGAGGAGCTGAAGGTCCAACTGGAGATGATTTAGGGGTGACAATTTTTATTTGATCGTAACCAGGCAGGGGCTTGTAGTTAATTGTTGCCCTGCTGAGACATCAGAGCCAAATTTTTCCACTGCTTGATGGCCATCGATGTAGTATCTTTACTGAAGCCTGGGGTTCAAGATGTAAAGTATGCCCTATTTTTATCCAGTCCTGTAAACGGAGCATCCCACGTTCTGGATACCAAGGACAATGTTTCCCTACCTCCTCCACCAGCTTCCTTATCTCTGCCTCAGGCACTGTCACACCTGATTTATGTAACAGGAATCGAAGTTCCTTTATATGCTGGTGTTGAGATAGATTGCAACCCATTACTTACCAATGAGGGGTCCTGTAGGATGAAGGGGTCCCGTAGGACGAAGGTGCACCTTAGGGGTCTATTCCAGACGATGGTAAGCATGTTGGCAGTTGCTCCCCATGGGGGGGGGGGGTGAGGGTGTCCCTGTTCGGGCGCCAGATGTAGCAGTTTGAGACCAGTCATAGCAGGATGCAAAGATGTCTGATTGCCTTCGCAGTGTTTATTGCTTTTATACAGTTTTACAAGCAGCAAAAGGTAGAAGGGAGCAACAGCATTCTATTGGTTAATTCTCCACCCCATCTTCCTGTTATTCCAACCAAGGTGAGATCATGTACCATGTACCAGCCAGAGTTAAGTGTCTTATCTTATACTAACGATGTGAACTAAGTGAGATAATGTAGCATTCGAAGCATGATCGAGGTGGGCAGTGTGCTGCACACGACCTCTACATGACCTCTATCTCTACATATACAATATTTGTATTTTGCAACTTTATAGAAAGAAATAAACTTACTATTTTTTTTACTAAATAAGGTAATTAGCACCAAGAATAAACCTTAAAACATTATACATGTAAAACTCATAAAAGGAATTAACCCAAATATAATGTGAACTCTTAAATCAAAAACAAAATCCTTAGGAAATAAGAAATACCTTAGACTGGTACTGAATAGATTATTCACTGGTAATGAACACAAGATGCCTATTACTGTTGGTACTAGCTTTGCTTTCTTTTACCACAGTTGACCTATTTTTGTTTGCAGGTCTTTGTACTAGGCATAGTGACATAAGGGTTTCAGGAAATAGCTCCTCCTACAATTTGCAAAATTATTGTTATTGCAAAATCACAAGATGGAGCCATATGTTTTTACATAGCCTAGGTTTAATATATTTATTTTTATCTAACAAAATTATATAGGTGCCCATCTCACAAATGTAACTCTGGGTAGTGTATAATAAAAACAAATAATAAAAAAAAATCTAGGAAAAACAAGAAACGTGGATATAACCCAGGAAAGTGTATAAAAATTCAGACATAATAGAGACACATATATGGATTTCCATCTTTTTGTTGTTGTTGTTGTTGTTAGTTGCGAAGTCGTGTCCGACCCCTTGCGACCCCATGGACAATGTTCCTCCAGGTCTTCCTGTCCTCTACCATCTTCTGGAGTCCATTTAAGCTGACTCCTACTGCTTCAGTGACTCCATCCAGCCACCTCATTCTCTGTCGTCCCCTTCTTCTATTGCCCTCAATCTTTCCCAGCATTAGCCTCTTCTCCAGTGAGTCCTTCCTTCTCATTAGGTGGCCAAAGTATTTGAGTTTCAACTTCAGGATCTGGCCTTCTAAAGATCAGTTGGGGTTGATCTCTTCTAAGACTGACCGGTTTGATCGCCTTGCAGTCCAGGGGACTTGCAGGAGTCTTCTCCAGCACCATAGTTCAAAGGCCTCAATTCTTTTGCGCTCAGCCTTTCTTATGGTCCAACTTTCACAGCCATACATTGCAACTGGGAAAACCATGGCCTTGACTATACGCACTTTTGTTGGCAGGGTGATGTCTCTGTCTAGATTTGCCATAGCTTTCCTTCCCAGGAGCAAGCGTCTTTTAATTTCTTGGCTGCAGTCCCCATCTGTGGTGATCTTGGAGCCTAGGAAAATAAAATCTGTCACTACCTCCATTTCTTCCCCATCTATTTGCCAGGAATTGAGAGGGCCGGATGCCATGATCTTGGTTTTCTTAATGTTGAGTTTCAAGCCAACTTTTGCACTCTCCTTCTTCACCCACATCAAGAAGCTCTTTAGTTCCTCTTCACTTTCTGCCATTAGAGTGGTATCATCTGCATATCTTAGGTTGTTGATATTTCTCCTGGCAATCTTAATTCTAACTTTTGATTTATCTAGCCCTGCCTTTCTCATGATGTGCTCTGCATATAAGTTAAATAGGCAGGGCGACAGTATACAGCCTTGCCGGACTCCTTTCCCAATTTTGAACCAATCAGTGGTTCCGTGTTGAGTTCTCACTGTTGCTTCTTGACCCGCATATAGGTTTCTCAAGAGACAAATAAGATGGTCTGGTACTCCCATCTCTTTAAATTTTGCCACAATTTGTTGTGATCCACACAATCAAAGGCTTTAGCATAGTCAATGAAGCAGAAGTAGATGTTTTTCTGGAACTCCCTAGTTTTCTCCATGATCCAGCATATGTTGGCAATTTGATATGTAGTTCCTCTGCCTCTTCGAAATCCTGCCTGTACTTCTGGTAGTTCTCGATCCACATACTGCTGGAGTCTAGCTTGTAGGATTTTAAGCATAACTTTACTAGCATGTGAAATGAGTGCAATAGTGCGATAGTTTGAACATTCTTGGCATTGCCTTTCTTTGGAATTGGAATGTAAACTGACCTTTTCCAATCCTGTGGCCACTGTTGAGTTTTCCAAATTTTCTGGCAAATTGAGTGTAGCACTTTTACTGCATTGTCTTTTAAGATTTTGAATAGCTCAGCTGGAATACTGTCACCTCCACTAGCTTTGTTGTTGCTCAGCTTTCCTAAGGCCCATTTCACTTCACATTCTAGGATGTCTGGCTCGAGGTCAGTGACCACCCCATTGTGGTTATCTGGGACGTTAAGATCATTCTTGTATAGTTCTTCTATGTAATTTTGCCACCTCTTCTTAATCTCTTCTGCCTCTGTTAGGTCCCTGCCATTTTGGTCCTTTATCATGCCCATCTTTGCATGAAACGTTCCCTTCATATCTCCAATTTTCTTGAAGAGATCTCTGGTCCTCCCTATTCTATTGTTTTCTTCTATTTCTTTGCACTGTTCATTTAAGAGGGCATTCTTATCTCTTCTAGCTATTCTCTGGAATTCTGCATTCAATTGGGTGTATCTTTCTCTTTCTCCCTTGCCTTTTGCTTCCCTTCTTTCCTGAGCTATTTGCAAAGCTTCCTCAGACAGCCATTTTGCTTTCTTGCATTTCTTTTTCTTTGGGATGGTTTTAGTTGCTACCTCTTGTACAATGTTGCGAACCTCCATCCATAGTTCTTCAGGCACTCTGTCTATCAGATCTAATTCCTTAAATCTATTTGTCACCTCTACTGTATATACATCAGGGATATGATTTAGTTCATACCTGAGTGGCCTAGTGCTTTTCTCAATTTAAGCCTAAATTTTGCAACGAGAAGCTCATGATCTGAGCCACTGTCAGCTCCTGGTCTTGTTTTTACTGACTGTATAGAGCTTCTCCATCTTTGGCTGCAGAGCACATGGTCAATCTGATTTCTGTGTTGACCGTCTGGTGATGTCCATGTGTAGAGACGTCTCTTGGGTTGTTGGAAAAGAGTGTTTGCTATGACCATCGTATTCTCTTGACAAAATTCTATCTGCCTGTGCCCTGCTTCATTTTGTACTCCAAGGCCAAACTTGCCTGTTATTCTGGGTATCTTTTGGCTTCCTACTTTAGCATTCCAATCCCCCATGATGATAAGGACATCATTTTTTGTTGTTAATTCTATAAGGTGTTGTAGGGCTCATAGAACCGGTCAATTTCATCCTCTTCAGCACCAGTGGTTGGGGCATAGACTTGGACTACTGTGATATTGAATGGTTTGCCTTGGATTCGAACTGAGATCATTCTGTCATTTTGGGGATTGTATCCCAGTATAGCTTTTCCTAGTCTTTTATTGACTATGAAGGCTACTCCATTTCTTCTGAGGGATTCTTGCCCGCAGTAGTATACCTGATGGTCATCTGAATTAAATTCACCCATTCCTGTCCATTTTAGTTCGCTGATTCCTAAGATGTCGATGTTCAGTCTTGTCATCTCTTGTTTGACCATGTCTAGCTTGCCTTGATTCATGGATCTTACATTCCAGGTTCCTATGGAGAAAAGATCTTTACAGCATCGGACTTTTCTTTCACCACCAGATGCATCCACAGCTGAGCTTCCTTTTGGCTTTGGCCCAGTTGCTTCACTCTTTCTGGCGCTACTAGTACTAGTCCTCTGCTCTTCCCCAGTACCATATTGGACACTTTCCGACCTGAGGGGCTCATCTTCCAGCGTCATATCTTTTTGCCTTTTGGTACTGTCCATGGGGTTTTCATGGCAAAGATACTGGAGTGGGTTGCCATTTCCTTCTCCAGTGGATCACATTTGTCAGAACTCTCTGCTATGACCTGTCCGTCTTGGGTGGCCCTGCACGGCATAGCTCATAGCTTCATTGAGTTATGCAAGCCCCTTCGCCACGACAAGGCAGTAATCCATAAAGGAGTAATTCCATATTTTGGTATATTTTAATTGTTAGAATGCATAGTGTCTTCTTTGAGTGCATGATTATATATGCAATAATCTGAAATAATAGGTACCAGTTATTTAGCTCGTGTTGACCTTTATACACATCAAGTTCTTCCCAAGATCCTAGGATGTCATAATATATCAGTGTACTATATGTTCACATCCAAGGAGTGTGGCATTTTGTAACTGAGACATGGAAATTTTGTCAATGTGTGGATTTTCTATTTTTTTTTCTAATTCTCTATTTTAATAATTTTCTAATTATTGGTTCATTGCACAGTCAGCCAGATGTACTAATATATCTTTCCATAGCCATTTGCAATTTACTGATGTGAACCAGTTTTTTTGGATTGCACACAAGATGCCTATTATTATTGGTACCAGCTTTGCTTTCTTTTACCACCGCTGTCCTATTTTTGTTGACAGGTCTTTGTATTAGGGGCTGCCACAAAGAAGAGGGAGTGAAGCTATTTTCCAAAGCGCCTGAAGGCAGGACAAGAAGCAAACTAATCAAGGAGAGAAGCAAGCTAGAACTAAGGAGAAACTTCCTGACAGTTAGAACAATTAACCAGTGGAACAATCTGCCTCCAGAAGCGGTGAATGCTCCAACACTGGAAGTTTTTAAGAAGAGACTGGACAGCCATTTGTCTGAAATGGTATAGGGTATAGGGTCCCAAGGTCCCTTCCAACTTTATTATTATTATTATTATTATTATTATTATTATTATTATTATTATTATTATTATTATTATTATTATTATTATTATTATTATTATTATTATTATTATTATTATTATTATTATTATTATTATTATTATTATTATTATTATTATTATTATTTTAAAACAACAAAACATAACACACATAAACACACAGTGTATACTCCTTTTTTTTTTTTAAACAGCAATTTCGTAACGGTAATCTTCTATTATTTACATTTCCCCCCCTTATTCTTTAAAAAATATTTGTCCTTGTTGTCCCATTGTTTCTTATTTCCATTTTCTTCCTTCATACTATACTTCATACTTAGAATAATACATATTATTACTATACATTATTATACACACATTTTCCCTTTCTTGACCTTTCCATGTTTATTTTCATTTATTATTTCTAATCTCCAACCAATCATACCACTTATTCCATATTACATAGTACTCTGTGTCTTCCTTTTCTTTTATCTCTTTTGTTAATTTGTCTATCTCCGCACAGTCTAAGATTTTCCTTATCACTTCTTCCTCTGATGGTATATTCTCATTTTTCCAGAACTGTGCGTAAACTATTCTTGCTGCCGTTGTTATATGTAAGATTAAGTACCGTATTTCTTTACTATATTTTCTATTTAAAATACCTAGCAGGAAGATCTCTGGTTTCCAGTCTACAGGTTGATCTATTATTTCTTCCATCCATCTTCTTATTTTAGTCCAGTATTTTTTCGCAACGGGGCATGTCCACCATAGATGATAATATGTTCCATGTACCTTTTTACATTTCCAGCATGTCGGCGAGTTGTTCTGGAACATCTTGGCAAGCTTTGCTGGTGGAAGATGCCATCTGTAAAACATCTTCAACTGGTTTTCCTTGAATGCCGCAGACATAGTCAATTTTATGTTTGTTTCCCATATTTTTTCCCATTTCTCCAATTCTATGTTGTATCCGAATTTTTTTGCCCATCTAATCATTGTGTCTTTGACAACCTCGTCTTCCATTTTATATCTCAGTAAATATTTATATATATTACTAATTAATTTTATTTCTGTTCTGTGTATAATTTTATCCAATTCTTGCGGCTCTTTTTGTATTTCATATAGTTTTTTGTCCTCTGTATATTTAGATTGAATTTGTGTAAATGTCCACCAATCAATCTCTCTGCCTACATCTTGTTCCAATTCTTGTTTTGTTTTCAGATTTCCCTGTTCATTTACCAATTCCTTGTATCTAATTATCTTATTTATGTCCAGTAAGTTTGGGTGTTTCAAAGCTTCTGTTGAGGATAACCACATTGGAATTCTTATGTAATGTTTTTGTTTTATTTTTTCCCAAGTCTGTAGCAATGCATCCCTAACTATGTGTCTTTGAAAGTATCTGTGTATTTTATATTTTTCGTCCCATAGGAATGCATGCCACCCCGCTTGCAAGTCATGTCCTTCTAGTGTTAAAATTCTGGTATTTTTCAATTCCATCCATTCTTTTAGCCAAGTTAGGCTTGATGCTTGGTAGTATATTTCCCACTCTGGTAATGCCAATCCCCCTTTATCTTTCGTATCTTGCAAGAGTTTTAATTTAATCCTAGGTTTTTTCCTTTTTCCCATATAAATTTAGTAACCAATTTATTTAATTCTTGAAGGAATGTTTTCCCTAGTTTTATTGGAATAACTTGGAACAGGAATAATATTTTTGGCAATATATTCATTTTGGCCGTTGCGATCCTCCCTAAAAATGAAATTTGTAGATTTTCCCAATTTTCTAAATCTTTTTTTATCTGGTGTAATATTTTATCACAATTATCCTCCTTAATCGAGGAGCACTTCGCTGTAAGCCAAATCCCTAAATATTTTATTTTCTTAGTTACGCTTATTTTTGTTTTATCTTCCAATTCGCTTTCCTGTGCCTTTGTAAGATTTTTGGTTATCAATTTGGATTTATTCTTATTAATCTTAAGTCCGGCTACCTCACCAAATTCTTCTATTTTTTGAGTTAATTTGGGGCCGGTTTCTAATGGGTCTTCCAAAATAAATACCAAATCATCAGCGAAGGCTTGGACCTTATATTCTTCCTTCTTAATTTTTAAACCCTTTATTTCTTGATCCTCTCTGATTTTTGTCAGAAGTATTTCTAATGATAAAATAAATAGAAGAGGAGAAAGTGGGCACCCTTGTCTTACTCCTTTAGTTATATCAATTTTTTCTGTCATTTCGTCATTCATAATTACCCTAGCTGTTTGTTTAGTATATATTTTCTCAACCATCTTTCCAAATTTTGTCCCAAATTCCATGTAGACTTCCGGCTGTGACGTCATCGTGGAGTGGGTGAAGGAACAGATCTCTGTTCCTAAATCCTGGGAAATTCTTCGCTAAGAGCCCGGCAAGGGCTTTACCGATCCCGGAGAGACTGGTAAATTAAAGAGGAAGCTTCAGAGAAGCCGGGTGGAAAGCAAACACCCGAGCAGACAGGAGCAGCACCCCTAAAATTGGCGGAGAAGAAGCCGGTCTTTAAGGCCGGCCTGGAGCGATGGCGACAGCCTGAGAGGGAAGTGAAAAGTTGAACTGACAGCTTCGTACGGGAGACGAGGAAACCCCTGAAGGAGGTGAGGAATATTTGATAGAGAGAAGGCGCGGAAAAAGCAAAGCGATAAGGAGAGAGACACAGCGGCAAGTGAAATTTTATAGAGCGGAGAAGTGAGCCTTAGAGCAGAACGAGAGCAGCGAGAAGAAGCAGAGAGCCCACAGTAAAGTTTATAAAACATGAAAGACTGGAATTTAAGAGCTGCAAGAAGCAGAGATTGAAACTAGAGAAAGGACTGGAGAAAGGACGGCCAGAGGCAACAAAAGGTGATTAAGAGACTTTGAAAAAATTAACATAAGGATTAAAAGTTGAAGTGAGACAACGGAGAAACTTAATACTAACTAGTGGATCTTATTTTTGAAGAGCAAATAGCATTGAAATTTGAATCTTAATTGACATATATCTGGATAAAGTGACTAGTGGACGTTTTGGATACATTGGATATACAGAAGAAGAAATAAGGTGACATTTGGTGGATTTGTGGACACATTAAACTGAGACAGAGAGAAAAAAGGCTGATGCAATATTGCAGCACCTGTTAACAAGTAGTGATCAAGTAACAAGAAGAAAAGGGACTGCAGGCAATGTATTAAAAGGAATGAAGCAAATGAATTGAGTTAATGTATAGAAATAAGTATAATTGAGTAATTGAATTAAATAGAATTGAGAAAGTAACTACAACATAGTAAAGAAATATAGAGAAAGGTGATTAGTCAAATAAGAGAGATAGTGAATGAAGTTAAGAGCGGTGATAATACTTAGAGAATAGTATATGTATATGCATTGTGTGTAGTGTTATAGAAATATATATAAGAGGTGTTAAGAGTATTATAAATTATATTATATAATAGTGGCATAAGAAAAGGTATAACTCTATTTGTAATCTTATTTTTAAGGTTAACCCTAAGAATAACGTTATATAAAATTGATATATGCAAGGGTGGAAAAATATTATTCAAGTAATAAAAATGACAAGTACCGCAACAACTAAAATAAGTAAAAAAACAGCTACAAATCCCACACCTATAATGGCCTCTCCTATAGGTCAAAGAATGATAGGAACCATGTTGGGGAAAGAAAAAGAAAAAGTAGAATTGGCGATGAACCAACAGCGCATACAGATAACATTACAAATGATGCAGGAAACAATGATGAAGACCCAAGAGGCAATAGCAAATAATCATGAAGAAACAAAAACTCATCACAAAGAAATCAAAAATGAAATTAAAAACATGAATGACAAGATAGAGAGTATACAACAAACAATGATGAAGAATGAACAAAGAATTCAAAAAGTCGAAACAAAAATAGATCAAGTTGATGGCAAAATAGAAAAAATGGAGCAGAAATCCAAACAAGTAAACAGAGAGTTGACTGAATCTGTTGCCTTCTTGGAAATGGAAAAAGCTTCGTTCTTCCTAAGATTTCAAAATATCGTAGAGGAAAAAGAAGATTTGGGAGAGAAGATGGCGGAGATATTGGCTGAGATATTAGGAAAGGACAAACAGGAAACAAGAAGAGACATAGATGAAATATATCAAGTATATACAAATTATCCACGAAGGCACAGATTGGCGAGAGAGGTGCATATAAGGTTTACTAGAAGATCAATAAGGGATGAAATATATAAAAAAACAAGAGACAAACAGATAGTTTATAAGGGTAAAGAAATAATTGTATTAAAGCAAATACCACGTAGAATACGAAATCAGAGACGAGAATACCAATTTCTAACAACCCAATTAACTAAATACAAAGTTATGTTTCGATGGTTAATACCTGAAGGCATATTTGTAACATGGCAAGAAAAAAAATATAAGATAGACACACTCGAGAAAGCGCAGGATTTTTATGAATGTCACTTTGCGCAGGGAGAAGAACAAGAAAGTAGGGAAGAGCCGGAGAGTAAAAGCCAGGAGGAAGACCTATTAGAAGAATTTGAACGAGAAAGAGAAACGCAAAAGATACAAGAAAGAGAAAGGTTAGAAAGAGAAGGAGCAAAAGGAAGGGTAATAGAGACAAGAAGCACAAAAAAAACAGATCAAGTAAAAAACGGGAGAGGCAATTAAGCTCTTTTCTGTAAACATTAATGGTTTAAACATACCAAGAAAAAGAGTACAAACGTTTAATAAATTAAGGAAATTGGATGCAGACGTGATATGTCTTCAGGAAGTTCATATAAAAAAGGATTATAGAAAACTACTAGAGAATGTAAAATTAGGAACACTATACACAACACTAGCACAAAACAAGAAAGGAGGAATTGCTATATATGTCAAAGAAAAAATAAAATCAAAATTAATATATTCAGATGAAGAGGGGAGAATTTTAATGTTGGAAATAGAATTAGAGCAAAAACAAATTTTATTAACGGCAGTATATGCACCAAATAATAACCAACATGAATTTTTTAAAAAGGTACATAAGAAACTAGTGGATCTGGATTATGAAAGTATTTGTATGATTGGGGATCTAAATGCAATAGTTGATGTTAAGAAAGACTATAAGAGTAGTAAAAAGAGCAAAAAGAAGAAAAATATATTACCAAAATCGTTCTTTAACATGGTAACAGAACTTAACCTTCGGGATATATGGAGAGAGACACACAGATCAGACAAACAATACACGTTTTATTCGTATCCGCATCAATCCTGGTCTAGGATCGATATGGCCTGGGTAACAACAGAAGTACAGAATGGGATAGAGGAAATTGAAATAGGACTTAATGACTGGGCGGATCACAACCCAATAACAATAAAATGGAAAGGCCAGAAACAGAGAAAAAGATGGTCAATGAATCAAAGACTATGTAAAGACAAACAATATATACAGATGCTAGAAAAGGAGTTGACATTATTTTTTCAGGTAAATAAAAAGGAAGAGACACCAACACAAAATTTGTGGGATACTACAAAAGCCTACATTCGGGGATTGACAATTGCATACAACTCTAAGAAAAATAAAGATAGGAGACTTCAACAAGAAAAACTACAAAAAGAACTTAAAGAAACAGAAAGTGACCTACAGAAGGATCCACAAAACAAAAAGATAAAAGAAAAATGGAATATTATAAAACACAAGATTAATCTGACAACACAAAAAGAAATGGCACAGAAAATTAGGATGGCGAAACAAAATTATTTTGAAAACGCGAATAAAACTGGTCGATGGTTGGCCTATAAATTAAAAAAAGAAAAAGGCAAAAGAACAATACATCAACTACAAGATGAAAGTGGAACAGTACAATATAGACGGGAAGAGAAAAAGAACATAATACAAAATTTCTTCTCAAAGCTATACTATCAGGAAGATATAGCAGATGATAAAGTTAAACAATATATAGAGGCAGCAAAAATGAGCAAAATCACCGAAGAACAAAAGGAAATGTTGAATAGACCAATAACCGTAATAGAACTAGAAACAGCATTGAAAAAACAAAAAAATAATAAATCACCAGGCCCAGATGGAATTCCGGTTGAGTTTTATAAAAATACACAAGAGTCACTACAATGGATAATGTTGGAGATTTGTAATGAGGTGCTGGAGGAGGCGAAGATACCGGCATCTTGGACTGAAGCAATTATTACTCTCATCCCTAAGGAAGACTCAGACTTGCAACAAATTCAAAATTATAGGCCGATTTCTTTACTGAATACAGACTATAAGACATTTGCAACAATAATAGCAGAAAGGATTAAAAAAAAATTGAATAACTACATCCACCCAGATCAAAATGGATTTCTACCAGGACGACAGATAAAAAATAATATGAGGATAATAATGAACACCTTAGAATTCTATGAAGTCCATTCTGAAAGACAAGCTACACTGGTTTTCCTTGATGCCCAGAAGGCATTTGATAATTTGAATTGGAAGTTTATTATTATTATTATATTATTATTATTATTATTATTATTATTATTCTATTATTATTATTATTTTATTATTATTATTATTATTATTATTATTATTAATTATTATTATTTTATTATTATTATTATTAGTGTTATTATTTATTGTTATTGTTATTATTATTATTGTGTATTTGTTGTTGTTGTTTAGTGTTATTATTGTTGTTGTGTTGTTGTTGTTGTTGTTATTTTATTATTCTTATTATTGTTGTTGTTGTTGTTGTTGTTGTTGTTGTTATTATTATTATTATTATTATTATTATTATTATTATTATTATTATTATTATTATTATTATTATTATTATTATTATTATTATTATTATTATTATTATGTTCTCCAGTTCCTTTTATTCTGCTGTCTCCAGGTATTGCCACATCCACTATCCATAAGTGTGGAATGTTATGTGGCAGGTGCCTGCCGGGTTGAATTCTAAAGTCCCGAGCCATTTTGCTTCTTCATTTTTCTTTTACTTTCTCTACTTTATGATCCCACCAGTTCTTGCTTGCAGACAAATAACCTTTCTTGAACCATTATTGCTACTTTGTCATGACGTTGTTTGTAGTCAATCTGTCTGATATTCTTGCAGCAGGTAACTAAGTGGTCCGCTGTTTCTTCAGCTCCTTTGCAAAGGCAGCACTTGCTATCTGTTGCTGTCTTTTCAATGCTGTCTTTGTATGCATTTGTTCTTAAAGCTTGGTCTTATGCAACCAGAATTAGCCAGTCTGTCTCTTTCTTCAACTTTACTGCTCTTAGCCATGTATTTCATTCTTCTTAAATGACCACCAGGTGAGTGAAAAAGGAGTGGACAAACTGGGAAGAAATAGTTGAAACTCGCCAAAATCTCCTCTTAGTGTCCTCTCTAGTTGGGTAATGATGAGAAAGATGTGGCCATTGAATGAGAGTTCGTTAACATCAGTATAGAAATCATTCTAAGTGCTAATAGGAAAATCACTTCCATAATATTGAGATGGCTGTTCTATTACATAATAATATAAATACAATTCTATCTTAATTGTATTTCCCAGGAGCTCATTAGAAGTAGAGGCATTGCACAAGCATCAATTTTGTTTTCTTTTCAAAGTCGAATATCCAACATTTTGTCTGGGGGCTACAATGAACAGGACTCTTAGATAACTATGTTCTTGGATCAAGGAACTTCACAACCTGGCAAGGGGGTCTCCATATCACAAGACATTTTATAAATAAATGCAAACATTAAGATGAATCTGAAATATGTATGGTAAAATGGGCAAAAAAAATGGTTATAACATAATGTTAGACCAATGTTAGAATGCATGGACCAATAGTTTAAAATTTACTTTGAAATACAGTTTGAAAGAAAACTTTTATAAAATGATGTATCGTTGATATTTGACTTCAGATAGGTTAGTGAAAATGTATAAAGGGATTTCCAACAAGTGCACGAAATGCAATCAAATTCCAGGTACATTTCATCCTAGGTGGTAGTGATTAGAGAAATTGGATTAGGAAGCCATTTGTGGATTTTCTGTGTGTCAAATACAATAACAGATTGTTAATAGAGAGATTTGAAGATTAGTTTTATCTTTGGGGTTACTTGTTGACTGTTTTAATTATAGATAGATAGATAGATAGATAGATAGATAGATAGATAGATAGATAGATAGATAGATAGATAGATAGATAGATAGATAGATAGATAGATAGATAGATAGATAGATAGATGATAGATAGATAGATGATAGATAGATAGATAGATAGATAGATAGATAGATAGATAGATAGATAGATAGATAGATAGATAGATAGATAGATAGATAGATAGATAGATAGATAGATAGATAGATAGAGAACTGAGGTTGGGTGGATTGGATTGCTAGATAAATAAATTTCCATGTCAGAGACATATCTTTATTTAACTTAGCATTTTATCCAATATAGATGGGAAAGTTTACTTGTAGACCTATTATGTAATGGAGGAGAATGCATAAGATAAGGGTAGACTTTTTATATTTAATACCAGTGTGAATGATATATTTGGGTTTTTTGTACACGTTTTTTATTTTTATTATTCATGTTGGATCATTGTTATTTTGTTTCCTTCTTTTTTCTTTATTTTGCATTTTAATTTTGGAAATAAAAAAAATCAAAAAATGGAATCAGGTAAAAAATATGTTACAATTACATGATCAGGCAATAAAAAAAAATCCCAGTTATCATGTTTTTTTCACCCATACCAAACCATTTAGTTAAACATAAAACATTGACATCTTCATTTTGATTTGCCTTGAAAATAATTAAGAAATTTAAATCATACTCTACCTGGCTCCAATGATTCATGGTTTTTACAGATGAATAATCAGGAAAGAACCCAGCATATACATCCGCCCGACTCTGGAAAAAAATCCAAAAGGAATTTATGTTTTTACGATGGGGGAATATCTGAAAGGATTGTTTATTGTTAACATTGTTGTAAAATGCAAAGAAATGAAGAAAAAGTTGCCCCCCCACTTTTCCATTATCTCAGTTTTCAAAAATAAGTTGCATATATCCACAGTCAATAGGAAAACACTATTGGAGCAATAAGCAGATGATTCTGTATTATGTGCCTTTAAAAATGCCTCCCCATGTTCAGTGTTCACAGTAATTTTTCCTGCACCAACTCTGAGTTCTTGGTGCTCACCTGAGGGCCTATACACTGACTTTGGTTCTTGTCTCTAGCTCAATGTAGACTTAGTAACTTTTTATAAGCTAACAAACTAACAAGCTTTGGACAGATAGAGATGAATCAGACTTAGAAACTGTTTCTGAAGGAACAGATTAATTACAGTAAATCTATTATATTCATAAGGATGACAGTTCAGTGCAGGGAACCTTCCTGTATCCAGGAGTCCCCAAACTTTCCTTAAAAATTTATTTTTGAGAGGCTTGGAGATGGTTTGCAAACTTGGTGCCTTATCCATTTTAGCCATACTGTACAACTGCTGGCCCGTGGGCCAGATGTGTCCCGCGGAAGCCACGTCCACCACAGCTCTGGCAAGGGGAAAAAACTCACGATACATCATGACACATCACATGATGCGGCAAGTTTGACACCCCTGCTGTACAGGGTCAAGCACAACCACAAATAACATCTTATAATTGATCTGTATTAAAATATCATGAAATGAAATGTTGTTTGTAGAAAAATGTGTGATGTAATCATTTAGAATTTGGATTAGACAGCTGGTAGAGACTTAGATCAAGTTGCCCTCAGTTCATAGATAAATGTGAGTTGATGATGATGTTTCTGTTCCTTCTATTCCCAGTGCTGCAGACTGGGCATTAGCAGTGAGGAGCCAACTGGGCCATAATGAAGGGTGTGACTGTGTATCTGTGTTGGTGTTTTAAATACATGATGTGGCATTAGCAGTGAGGAGCCAACTGGGCCATAATGAAGGGTGTGACTGTGTATCTGTGTTGGTGTTTTAAATACATGATGTGGCATATAGTTACAAAGGGGTAGGACTTGGATTGTATAATTGCATGCACATCTCAGCTCCCTTAGCTTCCTCCTGTTACCCCTGACTATAGGCTCTGGTTACTCGAGTTCAAGTTCAGCATCAGGCAGGAGTTTCAATGGTTAGCTTTAGGCCAATTGCTTTAGGCCAATTTTAGATGAAACTATCACAGGATTATTTAGGGGAAGAAATAGTGTGAGGGGGTGGGAAATATATGCATGTTGCCTAAAGCTCTTAAAGCTGAGTAAATCTCCCAGATAAATTTTATTATGATGATACACAAAGACATCACTACTATTATTTTGATTTATATCCGATTTCCTATTTTCCCCAAAATTGCCTCATGAGGTGATGTGGGCTGAGACAGAGTGACTGGTCCAAAGTCACCCAGGAGGCTTTTATGCCTAAGGAAAGACAGTCTCTCAGATTCTTATTAATGAGATGATAAGTCTGATGGGCTGGAGAGAATCAATTACAGCATTCAACTTTCCTCAGTGTTCTCAGTATATGGAATGAAAGTTGCAAAGGCCTATAGGAGAAAAGTTATAGAATTTCTGAATCTATTTGGGGCCATCTTGCTTGATGCAGAGATCCAGGTCAGGTCCTTGATCTGGAATGATTTTAATCTATTCTTTGCACAGCTCCATTAATTTTCTTTTACCCTTAGAGGATATCCTGTGAAGTCTCCCACTTCTACATGTAAATAAAGTGTTACGTTTCAGTGCAATATATTTTACCACTGTGGAAATCAATCAGGCTCCTAATCTTTCACTGCATATTTCTTCACTGCTCCATTCAACCAACACTGTAGTTTTTAGCTTATGGTGTCAACATTTCTCCTCTAGTCATTTAAACAAATTGCTATTACAGACACTGGGCAGGTTTCCAAGAATTGTGTTTTCCCTCCATCTTTCATTAGTGTGATGGACTGTGCACCTTAAGGAGCAGAAGGAGTTTTTGGCAACACAGAGCTTTCGCAGAGAGAAGACTAAATTAAGGGATTGTGTAGCCCCAGCTGGTGGGGGCGTGGGGAAGAGGTTCAGGGTAGTAGAGAAAACACAGGCAAATCTCTAAGATTTTTCTAAAGCAGTTTCTCAACCTTGAATTGTGGGAGTTGAAGTTCAAACCTCTTAAAGCTGCAAAGGTTGAGAAACACTGCTATTAAGGTGTAGATGTAGTCTTCTTGCAGACTGAAATTTCCTGATCTGCTCTAGCCTGTTTGGTTGACACCTACCTTGTTTGTAGAAAGTACAAATAAAAATAGAGCTTACTTTCTACATTTAGGTTTTTCTCATTATATCCTCCTGCAAGGAAAATGTTTTGGAGGCAAAGGTAGTCAATCAGTGGATAGCTGCATGCATAGATTTTGATGTTTTTTTCTCTCTCACTAGAAAGAGAAAATTCTTTAGTGCCCCATATTTGCTGCAAAATAAAAATGGCCCATAAATGAGTTTTAAATCACACTTACATTATTGTGCCATTTTTATTTTGCAGCAAATATGGGGCACTAAAGAATTTTCTCTTTCTAGTGAGAGAGAAAAAAACATCAAAATCTATGCATGCAGCTATCCACTGATTGACTACCTTTGCCTCCAAAACATTTTCCTTGCAGGAGGATATAATGAGAAAAACCTAAATGTAGAAAGTAAGCTCTATTTTTATTTGTACTTTCTACAAACAAGGTAGGTGTCAACCAAACCTAATCTGAAATAAAGTTTGCATCCATTTTATATTCCTCACACTAAACTTGTCATTGGAAGTCCTCTGCTGGATTCCCATCCCCCAATCCTTTTTCACACACGTCTACAAATTCACAGTATAGAATTAACAAAGTCTGCCACTAAATGGAGTGGTTGCTAACTGGGAAATTACATGACTGTGACTATGTTTTCTGGTTGGAAAGAGACAGTTTCTCACCTTTTGTTTCTTCCAAACTAGTTCCCTGCCCTTTGCAATCCTCAAGCACCTGCTTACTGTCTTGTACATGCCAAAAGTACAGAGATCGTGCCAGCAGCCCAGGGCTGGGAGCCATGGTGCACTACATCAGCATTTCACTGTACTCTCGTAAAATCCTTTCTCCAATCTTCCCATCCTTTGGAATGCTCAGGTGCATTTAAGATGTTGGTGTAGCTTGGCCATGGCTTCCAGCTCCAGGCTGCTGGCACAATTGCATTATCTTTGATGCATAGAAGAGCTTATTAAAACTTATTAAATAAAACCTACAAATTAGAGCTACAGGGTAGAATATATAAATTAAATAAAGCATACAAGATAAGAAATATACAATCCTATTTGCATTATTTTGCTGTAGCCCTGTGCAGGTTTTATAAGCTGCAAAAACATATTTGCATAGAAGAGAAGACAGCTTATTCTATAGCAATTGCTTTCCTTCCAATCTCTCTGCTCTACCACTGTGTGTGTGTGGGGGGGGGGGGAGAGAAAAAAATCACAGGTCAGTCACAGCACAACTCATATTAACTGTAATCCTGACTGAAGATCACTCTGAAAGTTGTAAATTGTCACTGTAAAGTTATTTTTTCAGCAGTGTCATAACTTTGAATGGTTACTGAATGAATGTTTGGTAATTGAAAATTATCTATATATGACATGGATAGCCTATAAATTTACTTACTTATTTATTAAATACATACGTACATACATAGATCAAAGTCTAAAAACAAACGCAGTTTTGTTTCATTATAATGCATGCAGAGATGTATAGGATTTTCCCAGAGAAGAACTCGGTTTCCCACTTGTCTTTGCACAACTTTCTCCTTCTGAAATCTTCACCCTGCTGGCCTTTCTATTGCTATTAATATATCTCTATTATTTTTCAGCATCTTCCCACAACTGCATGCAATAAAATCTCAAAGTAAGAATTTTGCCTGATTTAATGGATTTTATCTATTATTTTAGAGATCTGTCTTATCACAGCTTCAATCTATTGAATCCAAAGTATGTTAAACACAGTTCCTTTAAGTTGGGGGCATACTGTAATACTAATACATTAACCATAGCAAGCCAAGATTGATAAAATGACCATTTGCCAAACACCAGGTAGAAGGAGAAAGTGTGAAGCTGGAAATTATATATTAAAGACACACACAAACACACACAACTTGGCTTTTTATACCAGGGATATTCCATAGAGGCAAAACAGGATTGTTTTAGACGAAACTGTGAAAGTAACATTTATGTATTTACAAATTACTCATTGGATTGAAATTCTATCTCTCCATCCTACAATTGCTGGAGGGAGTAATAGAATACTCTAAAAGAAAAGAGTAGGTTAAGTTAATAAAAATAACAATAATCAAAAACATCTGGCATGCTATCCTACCTCCTTTATATGGATGATCTGAAGCTGTATGGAAAGCATAGAATGCTTAAATAGAATTGTTGCTCATCGATATATACAGCCAAGATATTGCAATGGCATTTGAACTGAACAAATGTGCCATGATCATTGTAAATAGGAGAAAAATAGTAAAAACCAAAGAAATCAAATTGCCCCCTAGAAATAACATGAAGTCTGATGAAGGGGATTACTACAAATACCTGGGTATCCTTCAAGCAGACAAATCACACACACCGAAATTGAGAAGGTTAGAAGTGAATACATCATGAGAATGAACAAGATCTTAAACTCCAAATGCAGTGGAGAAAATGCCATCAAGGCAATTAACCTCTAGGTAAATCCAGTCATTACTGCAGATACATAGCTGAAATCAGTGGTGGGATTCAGCCGGTTCGCACCACTTTGGCAGAACCGATAGCTAATTTTTTGTTGCCCAGGCCCAGAATGGACTTCTGGAAGTGGCATCCATACAGAGAACTGGTTGTTCACATATTTGAATCCCACCACTGGCTGAAATAGTGGACTGGATTCAAAGGAAACTAAAAGCCCTGAATAGAAAGACCAGCAAAATAATGACAATGAATCATGCCCTTCACCCATACAGTGACTTTGACAGACTCTTCTTATCAAAGTGGGTGTGGAATGTTGCATGTACATTAAGTCCTGCGTCACTCATTTTGCCACATGGAATAGCTTTCTTAGACATTTTGACTGTACCCTTCCCATGGTCTGGCTCCTCAGATAACCTGGTCCCATGCCATAAAGGGCTTTAAAGGTGATAACACCTTGAATTGTGCCTGGAAGCAAACTAACAATCAATGCTGTTCATATAATAGTGGTATACGCACCACCACAGGGGCCTCCAGAACTGTTCACACTACTACATTCTGTACCAGTTGTAGCTTCCAAATACTCTTCAAGGGTAGCCCCTATATAACTAAAATTCTTGTTTCTGTAATTTTAATAGGGTAAAACTTTGGCAATATATCTCAACTGGGCTAATTTAGAGAACTTCAGGACCCATTCTGCTGACGTATTCAGGCTTGACCCAACAATCACGGGTTGTCCGGTTACAATTAGTAATCAGTATTGTTTATTAACTATAAGCCTGAAATTCAGCATGACATACAGGGTTTGGGGGATTAAAATCCTGTGTTAGCTCCCCTAGAGCTAGAGACGAACAGACTACAAATAGAGCATCTGAATAAGTAAAATACCCACTTCTCTGAGACCGTCAAGAATTCTTCCAAGTATAGACATCGTCCCACGCATACCTTACAGGTTGTAGGAAGGTGTGAGGCTTATAAATAGCTTCACTCTTTCAGAGAGATAGGGCAGGATTGCAAAAGCAATAAAACCTGGAAACCAAGAAAAAGCAAGGAAGGATTAAAACTGTAGGATTGCATGATTGCTGTAGATTTAACTTCTGTTTACTTTTAGTAGTGCTGCCCTGAAACTTATTCCTCTTTTGGGGAAATTCTCCCCCACTACCCCCAAAATAACCTTTTTATACTGTTCTCATTGGGGTGGAAGAATTTCTTTATAATTCCCAGACTATTTATTTACTAAATGAATGAGATGGTGACAGACCATGTGTGAATGGTGGATATTCTCATATAGCCTTTTTTCTTGGTACTCTTGTTTTGAATGTCCCTATGATGATGCAACACACTAGCTAAAGAACTATTCCAGGGGTCTTCAAACTTGGCCCTTTTATGACTTGTGGACTTCAACTCCCAGAATTTCTCAGCCAGGAACGCTGGCTGAGGAATTCTGGGAGTTGAAGTCCCCAAGTCATAAAAGGGCCAAGTTTGAAGACCCCTGAACTATTGGGAGAGAATGTAGCCCTGACGTAGGGAGTATTTTTTTTAAAAGAAAAGGATAAATCATTGTACCTCAGTTCCAAGTAAACACAACTTCTAATGCCCTTCCCATATGAAATCTTAAGGAATGTCTTCCTTTTTATCTCCCTCACTCCCCCCTTTTACCTTAATGCTTCCATCTGACTTACTTGATAAGGGGAAGAAACACTTAGAAGAATTTTCAATCAGCTGAAAGAAGTACTTCTGAATATGCTCAGATTCCACCCATTCTACATCCTTAGAGAGCACCTATTTTATAATCTCATTTATATGTGAGCAACACGGAAAATTATTTTAGCACTTTTTCTATTATCTGTCCATTTACCGTTATCTTTGGTCAGAGGCTCTGGAATCCAACCATACCTATCTAATAAAGCACCTAATAAGAAAAGGAGAGAGATTGCAGGAACCAGGGAAGCTACCAATATACCATGTTTTCCCGAAAATAAGACCTATCCCGAAAATAAGACCTAGCTTGATTTTTATGCCTGTACCTAATATAAACCCCACCCCCAAAATAAGCCTTAGTTAAGATCCTGCCCACTCCATCCCACCGTCTGGTTGCACGAGGTGGTGCAAGGTGCACGTAAAAATCAATCTAGGGCGGGGGTGGGGGGGTGGAGCTGCCGCACGCGCCCTGCACCTGCTTACTTCAGGGCCCCCACAGCCAGGCCTTCCATGCCCTGACACCTGCCTAACCTCATGTGGCCCACTTCTTCTATGGCCGCTCGGTGCCACTCGTGCGCATCGCCCTTGCCTCCATTTCTCCAGCAGAGGCCTTCAGGAAAGGCCAAAACAGAGCTCCAGGATGATGCGCGCATCACCCCCAGCAAGATTTATTACAAATAGGCTATATTTGTATGCAACAATGGGTATTCAACTTCCAAATAAGAAGTCTAAATATAAATAAATTTGCCATCACGCTGCTTACACTTCATTTTGTATTGATGGCAGCCTGCTATAAAAAGGGAAGGGGGAGGAAAACACCGAGAAGGGGATGGCAGGAACCAGAGGGGCCAATGAGAGATCCAAGGACATAAGTGTGAGAATGGAATGCAAACACCCACCAAAGAGATGCCAAACCTTGGGACTGTTACAGTGTACTATTGGACACTGACCAGATGACCAAGGGGGGAGGACCTGGAAGGATCTGGGAGGAAAATCATGGGTTTACCTGGGGATATTCAGATCTGGCTTTGCTTATGCTGTAACCACTTGGCTTTAGTAAAAATATACTTTTCTCTACTAACAGAGTCAAGGGTCTTTCATTCCTAAATGCCCAAGCTGGGACAGGGCTGATAGCAATATGACACTCCCTTCTTTTTTTTGATACAAAGGAGAACCTTCTTATTTATTTGAGAAGAGCACTATTTAGTACCAGAAAAGTATTTTGGAATTGGTTTCCAATCTTACTGCCACTGTCTAAAACAGCTCCGATACCTTAGGCTTAAACAGCAGAAGAATTAAAAATAGCAGTGATCTAGGAAGAAGAATGCATGAAAAGCCAAGGCTATACAAAGTTTTAGGATTAGAAAAAGATATGTTGAGAAAAAAAGGCAAACTTCAACTTCAGTAAGGTGCTTTGCTCCATTCAGGCAAAATGGTGCACCTTCTTGAAATCAAGGCCCTCTCTGTATTGGCTGAAATGGCATTTATACATTCTTGATAGCCATACAGATGTCAATGGCCCTTAACTAGGATAAATTTTGAAGGCTTCATAACAGAGACACAAACTGCTGGGTGTAAGTTGATGTGGAGAAAAACAAACAAAATTACATAGACAATTTCTTGCATTTGCTCATTCCAGTTGAAAATGGACTGCTGGATCCTTTGATGGTAGACAGAGGAAAACAGTTTTATAATAAAATAATGCCAAGACTATATTCTTAATTTACCCATTGTTGCTCCTTGGGAATGGCCAATGTAATATAAAGAGTCTTGTTTTGTTTTCTGTAGGATGAAGTGTATTGTTGCTGGTATATCATAAATTGCTGTTTCATGAAAACTGTAACACAAAAATATATACAAAACACCTCTGTAAGTTATTTGCCTATGTTACTATTCTTGGACATTAGGTTGAAGCACCTGATCAAAACCCACTGAGCAAGGTCTCAGCAATACCTCAGATTAACACACAGATGCTCTAGTTTTTCCTGTTTAAAAATAATAATAATTGAAAATAGATTTGTTCACAAAAATGGTATGGGTGATGGCTATGGTAAGACATTTTAAAAATTGGAAATTTTAGGGATGTATATTTGGACCCTGGTTGCAGGCCCTTAACAGAAATATTTGTGTTGTTTGTTGTGATATGTTTTGTTTTGTTATGTTAAGTTATGTTATATTATGTTACATGTTGTATTGTGTTGTGTTGTATTATGTTGTGTTTTGTTGTATTGTATTATCATCAATCAAATTTGTAAAGCTTCCCATCTCACCAAGAGTGGTTCTGGATGTTGTATAACAATCAAGTAAACAGAAGATATAAAAATATAAAAATCCATATTAAAATAAATATTATAAAAACAAATATACAAACCCTGGGCAGAGAGCATAAGAATGGCCACTTCAAGAAAGGAGGCATCAAAGCATGTCTTTTGTTCCCTGGGAGCCGAAGCCTGGTAACATAACCAGGTATCGAGGAACTTGCAAAATGACAAAATGGATGGAATGAATCTAATTTTGGGGGAAAGCATGTTCCATAAGGTGGGTGCCATGGCAGAGAAGACTCTTGGTCCCTAGTTGGTGGTACCTACAGCCAGTGGTGGGATTCAAATATGTGAACAACCGGTTCTCTGTGTGGATGCCGCTTCCGGAAGTCCATTCTGGGCCTGGGCAACAAAAAATTAGCTACTGGTTATGCCGAACTGGTCCAAACCGGCTGAATCCCACCACTGCTCTAATCTGCCTGATCTAATCAGGCAGGACGATATAATTGGAGAGAGAGAGTCCCAGAGATAACGTGCCATGAGAGGCTTTAAAGATCAAAACCAGCACTTGAATTGGAAGCAAATTGGCAATCAATGCATCTTACAGAGCAGAGGTGTAACATGCTCTGTTCTAGGAGTGCACATAATGGCTCATGCTGCTGCAATCTGCACTAGCTGAAGCTTCCGGATATTCTCCAAGGACAGCCTATGTAGAGCAATGCAATAGTCCAATTTGGAGGTGGTTAGGACATGAGTGTAATCAGTCTGCCAATTCAGGAACAGGAGCAATGGGCACACAAGACAAAACTGAGCAAATACTCTTCTATAAATGACTGTCACCTGCTCATCGTGCAGGAGTTGTGAGTCTAGGATGACCCCCAAATTGCACACTGGATCTGTCTGGGGCAGCGCAACCCTATCCAGCATCAAAGCTTGCATAGTCTTGGAACTAGTGGGCCCCAAGATCCAGAGCCACTCAGTCTTGCCAGGGTTCAGCTGAAGCCTGTTTTTGTCCATCCACATCCTCACAGTCTCCAAACCCTGAGATAAACATTCAGGGCATCATTTAATTTGCCATGGGTAAAGATAAATAATTGGTTATCATCAGCATATGGATGTTTCACTCCATGGTGATGGATGAACTCAACCGGTCTCATGTAGATGCTAAAAAGGAGAGGAGAAGGCACCAAACTCAGGGGCACCCACCACATTAATTGGGCCAAGGATGAGACCTCTTCTACCCAATCATCACCTACTAGAATCAATTGACTGAATAGTGTAGTTTTAAATATATTATCAGAAGGGAACTTATTCACTTCCTGGTGCAATCCAATAAGATGAACAGAAGAGCAAAGCACATCTAGGGTGATCACTATATTTCTAGTTTTCCTTTTAGTCCACAAGCTTAAGGTTTCATTAGAATCTGTCAATTACAATTCAAAGATTCACATCATTAGAAGACTTACAAAACTCCTTTTATTAAAATAAATGTTCCTTCCCTGTTCCCAGCATCCTACATTGTTCAGTGACACCTTATTTGATTTATGTCTTTTTTGTAGCATATGACTCATTGCAGGAGGTATATAAGAAGATTACTATACTTATGTGATGTCATAAAATAACAGTAGATTTATATATTGCTTCATAGTGCCTTACAGCCCTCTCTAAGCAGTTTACAGAGTCAGCATATTGCCCCCAACAATCTGGATCCTCAGTTTACTGACCTCGGAAGGGTAGAAGTCTGAGTCAACCTTGAGCCTGTGAGAACTGAACTGCGGAACTGCAGGCAGCCAGCAGTCAGCAGAAATAGCTTGCAGTACTGCATTCTAACCACTGTGCCACCATTGCCGTGTACAAGAAATATGTGAAATAAAATTGTTCCATATACTACATGTCTTGATTATAAAAAAAAAACTTAGTTTAACCGTAACTTGATATTCTAAAGCTTCAGTAACCTATGATAAATGCTAATCTCTTAAAAATATCAAAATTGATGTATGTTTTTTTTCCTCCCTACATTCTGTCTTCAAAATTCATCATCAAGAAAATCAAAAGATTTTTTTTTTAAAAAAATACATTTTATTGGATTTTTATAGGGGTAGAAGGGTTACATAAAGTGCTTAGGAAACACCGTGGAGGTGGGTATATCAAACATTCAAAAGAACAATCACAAGTATATAGCTCAAATTAATTCATTTAAAATTCTCTCTCTAATTCCCTCATAGTCTTACATATTCAAATTAATATATTTATACATAAACTTCAAACAATCCTATCAAATATCACTTACATTTCAGTTATAAAGATCCAGGTCCTGTTTTTAAGCTTTACTAACTTACAATTACCATATTTTAATTAGCCTTAAATAGACATAATATTAACACTTCGGGTGTCCTTTTTTTTTTTTTTATTCCCACAGTAATATTCTTTGGTTTTCTTCATTAATACCATTTCTTCTCTTGTTACCAATCCCTCTTATTCTTCTTCTATTACAAAATAATTATCTTATTTAAAATAAAAATGTCAAACCAACAAATAGATTTCTATCTAACTTAAGTATATATTCTATCAATTCCTCTATGTCTATACAAAATCTTTTTAACCCAGTAAATAAAGTTCATCTGTCCAATAATTGTCATATCTAAGACAAAATATTATTACAAAGGATATCCTCTTGCGAAATTCACGTGTTCCATTAGTTGTTAAATCAATCAAAAAGTCAAAGCCTTTTTAAACCCATTAAATAAAACTTTAAACTACATTTTTAAATCTAACTCTAGGTTTCTTTCTGTGCCATATCGGTTTCCATAATAAAATTCCTGCATCATCAAACCACAATATTAGAGAGTCAATATTCTTCAATGCTTCAAATTGGTCAAAGTTCTCTTTCCTTTCTTCTAATAGCCTATGGATGATAGAAGCCGTTTTATTCCATGTTATATTTGCCAGTTGTTTATCCACCTTTTCACAATTTTCAATAACTTGTATCTGAGTGTCAGTCTCTGTTGATGTTGATGCTTCAGACATCTCAGTTAAAATTATTCTATGATCATCAAGCTTCTCCATAGATTGCGTTTGGAGTTGTATAGAGTTAGTTTGTTCCTTAGTTTCCACAATTTCTCTCAGTGTAGTTTCATAGTTGAGTTGTTGACATGGTTCCTCTTTAAGTTGTACATATTGCTCACTAATCTCTTTAGCGCCAGTCTGTTTCTTCTCCACTGTTTTTCGGTCTATAATTTGATCCGTCAGAGTTTGGAAATAAGAGTTCATATCCTCTGTGGCTTCCAGAATTTTTTCCAATATGAGCTCATAGTCCAGCTGTGTGTTAGATCAGGGCTTTTCAACCGGTGGTACGCGTACCACTGGTGGTACGCGACCACCTGGCTGGTGGTACGCGGCATCGCCTTCCTCCCCCTCCCTCGCGTCACCTTCCTCCCCCCCCCCGCTCCGTTCCTTCCCAGCTCACTTGTTTGTGGAATTCATGCTGCTTGGAGGCAGCCTGCAGGAACCCTACTGAGGGCGTGCAAAGAGCGCAGGCGCAGAGCAAGGCCCCGCCCTCCCCAGGGACTCATGCAGCAACCAGATTGACTTCTTCTTGTGCAGGATCCCTGTCGCCCTTCTGCCCCTCTTCTTACTTCAGAAGCAAGCCTGAAGGGGACAGAGCTATCCACTCCCTCAGGTAGGGGTTTGAGACCCTTCTTTTCCCCCTTCTCTCTCTCTCTGTTGCAGCCTCACTCTCTTCCATTTTCTTTTCCTCTTCCCCCCCCCCGTTAGCTTGCGATACCCTTCACGGCCCTCAAGTTGCCTCCCAGGGCTCCAGACTTTCCCCCCCTCTCCTCTTACCAAGATGCCCGGCTTTACGGAGGGCAAAGCAAAGCTACAAGCAAGTTAACTGGGCAGGAGCTGGCATCAGCGTCCAGCTCACTTGCTTGCAGAAAGCGAGCAATTGCCGGGAGCCGGTGTAAAAAGGCAGGCGTCTCAAAAGGCAGGCGTCTCCTGCCTGCTTTGCATGGGGCCAGGCTGGAGGGATGCAGGGCTGTAATTTCCCTGAAAGTGGCTGGAAGGGTTTGGCTGGGGGGGGGGGGAGGCGAGAGGCTCTGGCAGGTCTTGGGCTGGTGTTGCGCTTTGTGGGTCTGTGTGTGTTTGTGTGTGTACACACAACGCAGGAGGCTTGCAAGGGGGTGAGTGTCTTCCTCCCCCTGGCTCCGCTTTTCCCCCCCCACCCTTTCCTCAATTGGCTCAGCAGGAGCAAAGGAATCCAGCCCTTTTTCTCCCTGCAGCCACTAGCACTAGTTCCTTTCTTGTTTTCTGCTTGCTTTCTACAAGCAAGTTAACTGGGCAGGAGCTGGCATCAGCGTCCAGACTGCAGCTCACTTGCTTGCAGAAAGCGAGCAAACGAGATTGCTGGGAGCCGGTGTAAAAGGGCAGGAGTCTCCTGCCTGCTTTGCATGGGGCCAGGCTGGAGGGATGCAGGGCTGTAATTTCCCTGAAAGTGGCTGGAAGGGTTTGGCTGGGGGGGGGAGGAGACGAGAGGCTCTGGCAGGTCTTGGGCTGGTGTTGCGCTTTGTGGGTCTGTGTGTGTTTGTGTGTGTACACACAACGCAGGAGGCTTGCAAGGGGTGAGTTTCTTCCTCCCCCTGGCTCCGCTTCCCCCCCCCACCCTTTCCTCAATTGGCTCAGCAGAAGCAAAGGAATCCAGCCCTTTTTCTCTCTGCAGCCACCAGCACTAGTTCCTTTCTTGTTTTCTGCTTGCTTTCTGCAAGCAAGTTAACTGGGCAGGAGCTGGCATCAGCGTCCAGACTGCAGCTCACTTGCTTGCAGAAAGCGAGCAAACGAGATTGCTGGGAGCCGGTGTAAAAGGGCAGGAGTCTCCTGCCTGCTTTGCATGGGGCCAGGCTGGAGGGATGCAGGGCTGTAATTTCCCTGAAAATGGCTGGAAGGGTTTGGCTGGGGGGGGGAGGAGGCGAGAGGCTCTGGCAGGTCTTGGGCTGGTGTTGCGCTTTGTGGGTCTGTGTGTGTACACACAACGCAGGAGGCTTGCAAGGGGTGAGTGTCTTCCTCCCCCTGGCTCCGCTTTTCCCCCCCCACCCTTTCCTCAATTGGCTCAGCAGGAGCAAAGGAATCCAGCCCTTTTTCTCCCTGCAGCCACTAGCACTAGTTCCTTTCTTCTTTTCTGCTTCCTTTCTACAAGCAAGTTAACTGGGCAGGAGCTGGCATCAGCGTCCAGACTGCAGCTCACTTGCTTGCAGAAAGCGAGCAAACGAGATTGCTGGGAGCCGGTGTAAAAGGGCAGGAGTCTCCTGCCTGCTTTGCATGGGGCCAGGCTGGAGGGATGCAGGGCTGTAATTTCCCTGAAAGTGGCTGGAAGGGTTTGGCTGGGGGGGGGGAGGAGGCGAGAGGCTCTGGCAGGTCTTGGGCTGGTGTTGCGCTTTGTGGGTCTGTGTGTGTGTGTGAGTGTGTGTATACACATACACAACGCAGGGATCCTTGGGGGAAGAAGTGTAGCAAGAAAACAAGCAAGTTCAGAGAGCACCAAGGACCCCTTATGTCAACCCTGAGCTATAAATACTCTCCTTTATCAGTTGAATCAAAGTGTTATTCTTTTCAATATTTCTCAACTTTACTGCACCCTTCTGGTGTGCATTATCATTATCATCATCTTAACTTTATTGCAGTCATTAACCAGAACAAAAGAATTGGCATTCAAATACTCAGAATATCCAAAACTAAAGTGAGAAATTCAGGATGGTTAAAAAAGTACTTTCAGACAAACATTTTGGCTAAAAAACAATATCAAATCAGAATATGTTAAAAGGGCTTATTCATACTACAGATATACAACAAGATGAAATTTAAATATGCAATCTGGATAATATGAACTTGGAATAGCACTGTAAAATATGAATGTATGCACAAATACATGTGCATATTCATATACATTCTCCTGTTGCAACCATTTCAATAGCTTAAGGTTTCTTTATGCCTTATTAAGTTTCCATTTCCTAAGTTAAGTTAAGGTTTCTTTATGCCTTATTAAGTTTCCATTTCCTAAGTTAAGTTAAGGTTTCTTTATGCCTTATTAAGTTTCCATTTCCTGAGTTAAGTTAAGGTATGCCTTTTAAGTTTCATTTCCTGGCTAAACCCGCCCTTTATGAACCTCCTGCTATGATGTCAAAATGCCAATAAAAGAGAAGCACGCAGATCCTTCTGGGCTCTCGCATGCTGACTCAACCTGAAGAAACATGTTGTCCGTGTGTTTCCTATCCACCAAGCGCGAGGTCCGTTGGCCTAGGCTAACGTACGTCACTGGTCCGTCCAGCAGGCGCTGGACCCCGGGATCGAATTCCCACAACCACTGGTCCGTCCAGCAGGCGCTGGACCCCGGGATCGAATTCCCACAACTGGTGACCTCGACGTGATTCACTCCACGGCGTGTTCTCTGTCTAGGGAAGCGCTGCTCTGACTCCTGTACCATGCACCTGGCAAAGGCTTGATCATCGTGAGTATCGGATCCTCACTTTTCAAAGTTCTGTCCAAGCATGTGGATGAACTTTCCTCTTTAGTCAGAAAGGCAAATTGTTTGCAAAAAGTTAACGGAACAACTGTCTATCCCCAGACCCTTCCTCTCAACCTGTGTCTATTGCGGAGGATGCTCCAAAGTCGGCACAGCCAAAGGAACCCCCCTCTTCACTATATCCTTCTCTCTCTCCTCCAAAACAGAAACAGGCAACCCTGTATCCTGTTCTGCAGAGTTCTGCAACCGCACTCAATGCTTCCATTTCATCAAACTATTTTGAGGTAGACCAAACAATAAATTTTCAGAACAATTTAGAGATATAAATTAACTCAAACTGCACTCCTCTGCAATGCGTTTTGAACAATTGGAATGTTTTGAAACTCTTTTGTAATCTGTTAAGTTTAACCCTGTCAGACAATGTCTGGTGGTGCTTTGTGTTGATGTGTGTGTTTTGTTTTATATATGTTTAACTCCTAGAACGTTACGCTTGGACTTGGAATGGTGAGAAAAAATAGGAGATGGTTAAAGGGCCCTATAAAAACCACATGTTTGGTTGGAATCATCTCATGATTTTCTCGCTTCTTGCAGGACAAGCCATATGTCTAAATAAATGTTGTTTTAATGGTATTTGTGTATATATGTCTGTGTTGTTCTGTGTTATTTCCAAGACTTGGAAAAGGGTCAAAACCCTCTTTGATAACAACAAACAAAAAGGCCTTAATTAAAAATAAAAAGTTTGCTTGGAAAACGTATGTTGAAATATTTGTATGTGAAATGGTGTAAGCAAACAGAATGGAAGTGAATGAGTTAATTTGCTGGTGTAAATGTGTGTGTGTTAGCCCTCACCCCTCCACCCATCCCACGCTGTGAAAGGAACAGTAAAACTGTAGTTTTTATTGTTGTAAAATGGGAACGCAATAGCAAGAGTTTCCATGAGAAAAGTTTTATGGAGGATCTGTGAAAGAATTTATAGAAAATGCATGTGAATTTTTTGGTGGTGAGATTTTTGTAAAGTTTCTTTTTCTTTCCCCCCCCCTCCTGCCTCTTTCGTTTTTCGCTGGCTGTATTGTTTTAAGAGCAAAGGAAGGGCAGACAGAGGAGGGGGGGCAGCTGTTCGTTTTAACTATTTTTTTTCCTTCCTCTGCTTAGAAGTCTGGGTTGAGGAAGGGGGGTGGATGTGAAATTTGATGCCCACTCTTGCAGTTTCAGCTTGCTATTTTTTTACTCGAAAGAGGAGGCAGTAATTGTTGGGCAATTCTTTTGCAAATTTTTGAGTTTTAAATTGTTTAGTTAGACATATACATCCATCAACCAAAAGAAATGACTGAATTGTTTTGCTTAGATTTGTAAATGTTTTTCCTATTTCATGAAAATTTGTTTCATCTGAATGGAATTTGATCAAATTAGAACCCTTTTCATATCTGGGACATAAGATGTTAGCCTCTGCGGCCACGCCTGAGCTGCCAAAACTCAATTTTCCAAACAACCCTACATTAGTACAATTGCAACAATTTTTAGGAACACTTAATTGGGCACGATCTTATCTTTCTCTCACCACGGCTGTTCTTTCTCCCTTTTCCCAAGCCTTAGCTATACTTAAGCACCCTGCTGACACTTTACATCTTACTGATGTTCATCACACCACTCTCCAACATATAAATTCAATACTGCAGACCACTTGGGTCGACCGTGTCTTGAACAACACACCTTTTTCCCTTGCGATTTTATCAACACCTTCTCTATTCACTGCCATTCTTGTTCAAATATCTGACAAAAAATTACACATCATCGAATGGCTCCACCTCCCACACACTCCACGTAATACCCTCACCACAAGACCTTTACAAATGGCACTTTTGATTGATAAAGGAAGAAGGCGAGCCAAAACATTAATTGGATACGAACCAATTGCTATATATATTCCCTTTAAGCTAACACAATGGGAACCTTTATTCCAAAATTCAGATGTGTTGCAAGATTCCTTGGAAAACTGGCATGGGCATGTTTTCATGTCATTTGCCCGCAGATCCTCGCTTACAACTTGTCAAGACAGTCCCTATTTCCTTTTCTTCTCCTATTGCTCCTTCACCCCTTAAGGACTGTCTTACCATTTTTACTGATGGTTCAAAAACATATGGTGCTTGTACTTGGCAATACAATGGAACATGGCACAAAAAGCAACCTTCGCCTCAACAATCAGCTCAACAAGCAGAACTAGCTGCTCTTATTTTGGCTTTAAGCTCCTTTTCTTTACAACCTTTAAACATCATTACAGATAGCTTATATGTTTCCCATATCACTCACAACATTTTTGACTCTTATCTGTCTCCCTCCATTCCACCTGTCCTTATGAAACTCTTTCTTTCACTACAAACACTATTACATGATCGTGTCCATCCCTTATTTCTAGCACACATTCGAAGTCACCAACATTTACCAGGATTTCTTTCAGAAGGGAATAATATGGCCGATGAAGCCTGCAAACTTTTACCTGTTGTCATCAAAGTTCCACAGCCAGCTCCCATGACAGCGGGGGAAAGTCACAGCTATTTTCATCAAAATAAGAAGGCCTTAATGAAACAATTTGGAATCACTATGGCTGAAGCTACAGCCATAATTCAACAATGCCCAACCTGTAGCCTACAGTCTAAAGGTATCCCACAGGGCGTTAACCCTAGAGGCACTGAAGCCTGTGATACCTGGCAAATGGATTTAACTCAATATCCTCCATTTGCCCCGTGGAAATATCTACATGTTACAGTAGATACGTTCTCCGGATTTATTTTGGCAACCCCACAAAAAGGGGAAGCTGCAAAACAAGTGATTAATCACTGTATTCGTACCTTTACAGTGCTGGGATGTCCAAAAATATTAAAAACAGACAATGGCCCAGCTTATGTCAGCTCACAATTTTCACAGTTTTGTCATCACTGGTCCATTGTCCACAAATTTGGAATTCCTTTCAATAGCCAAGGGCAGGCTATTGTTGAGCGAGCAAATCAAACTTTAAAAAATGCATTAGATCGTTATATGGGGTCCAAGGGCTTATGCCCCCCAAACCTCCCGGCACTGCAAAACGTGTTAAATGTTTGTCTGTATACTCTCAATTTTCTAAATCTCACTGGCACTCCTTCTTTGTCTTCTGCGTCTCGACACTTTACTAAACCTGTTGTCCCAACTTCAAGACCACTTGTATACTACAGGCAGCTCCCGGATCCAACTTGGAAAGGTCCAGCCGAACTCATCACCTGGGGAAGAGGCTACGCTGCAGTTCAACTACCCGACAGAGTTTTGTGGGTCCCTGCTCGTTGTATTCGCCCATATTTCATCACTCCACACAACCCACCAACTCCATCGGATGTGCCATCATTGCCTTTGTGAGTGTGGATGTACATGCTGTTATTGGTGTAACAACTGCATATTGCACCATCCATATTGTCCAGGGGTCCAACACTTTTGCATCAATCATGTGGACCCTGCTTTTGATGACACTCTTGACAAGTTCCTTCCCCATGATGTCCACACTGCACCTTCCCATTATGACAAAGCACCTGAAAATTCCTCTAAATTTTCATAAAGGCCTATATTGTGGTCCTGTTTTTTCTTTTCTTGATCTCAATACTACTGCCCTTTTCCATTGTTATGACCGAGGTCAATCTTTTTGTCCCTTTGTGTTTTCTCAGTATCCTAATCGTGGCATTCCTCTGCCACCATCCCCCTCCATTTCTCTCACCTATGCTCATTACCCTTGTCACATGACTCTTGCTATTCTTGTGACCCCTGAGACTACGGGGCGCTATTATGTGTCTGGATTTTCATCCTATGGTACTTATACTACAAATTCTTTTGAACTCGCATCAGTGGCGAGCTATGCAAAACCTCCTTTGTCTCCTTGCTTACTTGCTTACAACTTTGTTCCTCATCCCTGCTCCTTCCTAGACCTGGCCGCCCGTACTTTAACCTCACCTCACTTACAACACTTTCATTCCATGAAGCAACCTCGCTCACACCAACGCATCATTCATTCTCGACGACGGCGATCTCCTGATCCTAATCCTCATCGATCTCTCAACTACACATGGACTGTTCGTGACTTTGAAAATCAGGTATTATTCCAAATCTCCAACTACACAATATGGCCCTGGTTCCCTATCTTACATTTTGACTTTGCCGAAATGGGTACCGGGGTCAACAAATTTGCTTCAAAATCTCTCCAAACTAACATTTGGGACAAACAAGGTTCGTGCACACCTTCTCCACTAGAAGCAACATGGTGGGACCTGTATTTTTGTCCCGAACCAAAGACGCCTGAGGAAAAATATCAATGTGGCACTTTATTGGATAAATACTGTGCCTCATGGTCCTGTGTTTCTACGGGCGCTATATCCTGGACTGCCCCTCGCTCAAATGATTATATCGCCATTACCCGTAGTAATGACAAACCCCCTTCTCCTCCCTGCCCTTCAAATTTGCATTGTTGTGGTGAGCGGAAAAATCCAATGAACATTATCTTCACATCCCAAGGAAAGACTTTGACTGCAGAGCAATGGGCTGTCGGATATTCTTGGGGCGGTAGAGAATGGAGCGGTTCTGGAGACAACGGCGGAGTTTTTTCCATTCATCTCACAATCCAGTCACCACATTCCCCTCCTATAGGTCCTAACAAAAGCATTCAATCTGTTTTTTTACAGTCCGTTGTGCATAATATGCCTAATCCCTTCATTAACCTTGTCAATGCTTCCTCCTTTTTGCTAAAAAGTGCTGTTAATTCTTCTTCACAAACCAACCACTGTTGGCTCTGTTTATCAGCCACTCCACCCTTTTATGACGCCGTTGGCTCTATCGAACCTATTAAGAATGCTACTAAAGATGACTCTTGCAGATGGAACTCAACATCCATCACTATTACTTCTATTATGGGACATGGTTGTTGCTTGGGAAACATTCCTGCAAATTATTCTCAATATTGTGCTAATACCACCACTGGCAAATACCAATGTGATGTCTGGCTTGATAAAACTAGGTCGGGCAGTGTAAACGTGGCTGGCTATAACTCTCTTTTCTCCTTGGTCAATGGTAACATCACTGCCAGATTAAAAGGCCAATTCTTTGTTCCTGGTAACAACTCCATTTGGGCTTGCTCTACAGGTGCCACAGCCTGTGTATCAGGGGATGTTTTAATACGCCAAAATGCCTTTTGTATCCAGGTACGCTTAGTCCCCAGAATTACTTATTATTCCTCCCTTGATTTTGTTTCCCTTATGGAACCACCGGAATACCACCTACGTGCCAAACGTGAAATAGTTACAGCCCTAACCCTTTCAGTTCTTTTAGGATTAGGTGCTGCAGGAGCAGCCACTGGAGCTGCGGCCTTGATTGTTAATCAACAACAAATACAAAAACTTAGTCTAGAAATAGATGATGATCTTTCCCGCATTGAGACTTCAATTTCTGCCCTTCAAACTTCCTTGTCATCTCTCGCCGAAGTTGCCTTGCAGAATAGGCGTGCCCTCGATCTTTTATTTTTAAAGGAAGGTGGAACGTGTGTAGCCTTAAAAGAAGAATGTTGTTTTTATTCTGATCAATCTGGCATTGTGCGCGACTCTATGAATGAGTTACGCAAACGATTAAAAGACAGGGAACAGGAAAGGTTCTCCCAACAATCCTGGTATCAAAGCATGTTTAATTTCTCTCCCTGGATTACTACATTGCTTTCTGCTATTTTAGGACCTTGTATAATTTTGCTTATAATATGTATGATTGGCCCATGTGTTTTTTCACGCCTTTTGCAATTTCTCAAGGATCGTTTGAATGGTTTGGATTCTAATCTTTCTAAGATTAATGTTATGCTTGCCTCAAACAATATATATGAACCCTTGAAACCCAAATTCCACCCCTCTGAAAAGGTTGCCCTACTGACACTGTCTGACACGGACTCCACCTGCTCCGATACTGAATCAGACTTAGCCATGGTGGCTCTGGCCTCCAAACAAGAATCTCGCATTCTTATGGAGTTGCCCTCTTCTGTTTCGGAGGATGCAGATGATGGCTACGAGTAGGATAGAGATTGAACTTTAAAAAATAAAAACAGTGGAGATGTTGCAACCATTTCAATAGCTTAAAGTTTCTTTATGCCTTATTAAGTTTCCATTTCCTAAGTTAAGTTAAGGTTTCTTTATGCCTTATTAAGTTTCCATTTCCTAAGTTAAGTTAAGGTTTCTTTATGCCTTATTAAGTTTCCATTTCCTGAGTTAAGTTAAGGTATGCCTTTTAAGTTTCATTTCCTGGCTAAACCCGCCCTTTATGAACCTCCTGCTATGATGTCAAAATGCCAATAAAAGAGAAGCACGCAGATCCTTCTGGGGTCTCGCATGCTGACTCAACCTGAAGAAACATGTTGTCCGTGTGTTTCCTATCCACCAAGCGCGAGGTCCGTTGGCCTAGGCTAACGTACGTCACTGGTCCGTCCAGCAGGTGCTGGACCCCGGGATCGAATTCCCACAACCACTGGTCCGTCCAGCAGGCGCTGGACCCCGGGATCGAATTCCCACATTCTCCCTCTCCCTTTCTCACATACACACACACACACACACACACGTTGCCCGCTTATCCTGGGGCTTCACTTAGCAAGCAGCATATTTGCCCTTCAGAGTATAAACAGTAACATGCCCATTGAAAAGTTTGGTTTCCCTCCTGCCCACTCACAATAGTAACAACTTTTGGGGTCTTTTATGGTGGGTTGTAGCTCTTACACAAAGGCTGAGATTTCTTGCACCAGAATTTTGGCATGCAATTTTTGCAACTGTTCCTGTAACAAGAGATGTAGTTATTCCTTTATATTGGACTTAACATTGCTCATCTTAATTATTACAGTAGCAGAGAGAGAGACAGACAGACAGACAGAGAGAGAGAGGAAGAACAGCTGACCAGCCACCTGACCATCAAGGTAGTGGTGCATATTAATATGGAGAAATTCCTCATACATTCATCAGTGCAAAAGGAAAGTGACCTTTCCTCTCCAGAGCAAGAGGTACTGGTGGAACTAACATCAAACCGCCATTTGAAAGAACTGTTTAATGAAAAAACACTGACTGAGTTCTGGAGCCAAACCGCAAAACTATACCCGGAAGTTGGGAGAAAGGCTATCGCAGCCTTACTGCCATTTGGTTCCACATACTTATGTGAGAAGGCATTTTCTTCCTCCACATGTATAAAAACTAAGGAAAGGAATTGCCTGCAACTGGAATCTGACTTAATTCTGTCAGTAAGCACTCTCCAGCCACGACTGCAAACATTAATGGCAAAGAAGCAGGCACAGGTTTCCCATTAAAAGTGTGGAAAATGGGTACACTTTTTTCCTGTTTTTTTTTTTTGTTCAATAAAGTTTTTGACACCTTGGTAAGCTGGTACTCGAATATTGTCATGTCCTAAAGGTGGCACTCTCCTCTGCCTCTGCGCGCGCACAGAGAGGGCTGTAATATTCTCCAGGCTGGGGTCTGGGTGGCATAGTGCTGGACAATGGAAGGGAGGGAGGGAAGGAGAAAAGAACAAAGAAGGAGGGAAGAAAGGAAGGAAAGAAGGAAGGGACAATGGGAGAGAGGGAGGGAAGGAGGGCACCCACCCCAGTCCCACCCTCCTCCACCAGAGACCCATGGATTCCCCCCACACAGGCACCCTGCAACCTGAGTGATGAGCTGGCTACCCCCCCGCCATTGACTTCGCTTGTCAAAAAGTTGCAAAAGGTGATCACATGACCCTGGGACACTGTGACGGTCATAAGTATGAATCAGTTGCCAAGCATCCGAATGTAAATCACATGACCCTGGGGATGCTGCAACAGTCATAAGTGTGAAAAATGGTCATAAGTCACTTTTTTTAGTGTCATCGTAACTTTGAACAGTCACTAAGCGAATTGTTGTAAGTCGAGGACTACCTGTACTTTATCATTTTTTTCCTTTTTGCGGGGGTGTCAAGTTTTTGATACCTTGCTGGGCGAGTGGTGGTACTCGGATGTTGCCTTATCCGAAAAGTGGTACAATGGGTGAAAAGGTTGAAAAGCCCTGTGTTAGATTCCATATCAATAGTAGAAGATTTTTTAATCTTTTAGTGAAGGCTCTATTTCGTAGAAATCAAAGAAATATTCACCTCCAGTTTTCCATAGACTAAATCACCACACAGCTGATACTCTTATCATCATTTGAAGGTCAGAGCCATCCTTAGCCATATAAAAATTACAGTTGCAGTAACACTTTTCGTCACAAGATGTCCTCAGCAGGCTATAAGGTCTTTCTTTTTTTTTCCAAATTAATAAAAAAAAATTATTTTTCAGGTTAAAAAATATGAAGAAAGCCCTCTCCAAAATAATAGACGCATAGTTATAACAATAATAGTCAAAAATAAAATGTTTTCAGGCCCCCTCAGTATTCCAAAGTTTAAATAGTCAATAAAAAATTAACTGGTTTATTTTTTCTTCAAGGCTGTTTTTCCCAAGTGCCCAAACGCTGCTCCCTCACAGCAGGGAAGTAATTCAAGCACAAAAGCTTTTGACAGAAGAGTGATTAGGGAAAGAAGGGGTAGGAAAGGTCTCACCCGGATTCTCCACGGGGGTTCTTTACGCTTAGTTGTTCTTCTGACTTTCGGCTGGTGCGGCGAAGTGATCGTCCATTTTGCTGGCCGATCTTTCCTCCGACGGCCCTAAGAAGCTAGCTCGAACTGAGGAAGGAGCTGCTGCCCTTCCCCAGTCAAGCGGAGGCCTCCCCAAACGGTGGTCGCCTCTACGGGGCGACTTTCGACCCGATTAAGGGTCTACCGGCGGAGGGAAAGCAGCCGGTGGGAGAGACGGATCTCCCCGTGTGACTGCGTGTGCCGGAACCGGAACCGGAAGTCAAAATCAAAAGATTTTTAATGAAGAAAACTAGAATGGAAATATATTGTGGTTAAAGAAAATAACATTTTATAACTGAAAACTTGATGCTTTACCAGTGCATATATGTCAAAATTGTTATTGTTATAGTAGCTGTTAACCTATTTTCTATTTTTATATATTTGTACTTTGTGACATTGCTTTTTGGATAAATGTTTATTGTATCCATTTTAAATTTGGTTAAAATAATATGGAAATATTTATTCTTTAATTTACATAAATGTTCAACATCCTTTCCTAACAAATTGGTAGACTTTGACTAAATATTTCCGCTATCAACTCTCCTTGGAATTTACCCAAATTCCCAGAATTCTTGCTGGTCAATTGAAAATTCTTGGTGTCTTCTAGACCAAGTGGTCCCTCTGTTATTTATCATCCAGACATCATAGCCAGCATCTGCTAGGAAAAATCCCAAGCTGTTGCTCGGAAGATTTGCAATCCAACATCTCCCTTCCGACAGAAAACCATGTACCAATAAAATGATTGGTCTAGGTCCTGCAAAAACAAAACAAAACAAAAAAATAACCAAGAATATATGATTTATTGTATGTTATCTGTAAGTACAATGCTCCTCCAGAAACAGTGTATTATTTGAGGAAATATATTCTGCCTTGTTTAGACACATTTATTGCATCACATATTTGCTATTCATTTTATTCATTTGTCACATTTTTGAACCATCCAACTCCATCACAGAGGGACTGTATACTAAAATATAAATAACAGTATATAAAAGTTAAAAATTAAAAAAACAAGGGTGATTAAAACACTGTTAAAAATTAATTGAAAGGTGAAGGGAGGGCTTTCAAAGATCTAACCAGCCCCATAGTTGTGTGCTCCTCTGGGCTCCACAGACAAGGCCACAGAGCCATGTTTTCACTCCTTTCTGGATGTCCAGGAGAATGGAGGCCTGTCTCATCTCTGGGGGGAGAATATTCTACAGGGTGGGGGCTACAGCAAAGAAGGGTCTCTTTCTGTACCCCTTCAGTCGCAGTTCTTTAACTGATGGGGTCTGAAACATATCTTCCCTGCGTGACTGGTTAGGATGGGTCAATGTAATCGGTCAAAGATGGTTCCAGAGGTTACCTGGCCCCGTGCTGACCAGCACCAGCTCACATGGCAAGGGTGCTATATTCACCATTCTTTGGATGCCCAAGATGGCCCACCCGGCCACATTTTGTACCAGTTGCAGTTTCCAGATACTTTTCAAGCATAGGGTGTGTTGCAATAGTCCAAATGGTATATGTTCAAGGCATGAGTGCCTGATAATTACACATTTACATGTATATTAGAATTGTGCAGAGACTTGGCAAAATTTAATCTAGGACAATGTGGCATTTGTCAAGGACACTCTAAACCAAATCTTATTTTCCCAGGTTTATGGGCCATCTGCAATGGCAGCCACAGGAACCCAGGAAAAGATGCAGCTCTAAGGCATTCTGAAAAGATGCTATGTGCATAGCTCCACACACAACCCATCACAGTTTGCCCTTCGAATCCAGACATCTGCAGAAACCTAATTATGCTACTAATCTACCACCGATATTTCTTTCACAATTTTGTAAACTGCCCAACTGAAAGAACTACAATAAAACTGCATAACAGTTGGCTAGATAAAAAATATAAGAACTTAAGAGGATTGATAGCGCTATAAAGTACTTGTGTAATTGTCTAAATCACTGCAGCATCCAACCTGTGTTCAAAGGCAACCCACCGTAAACAACACAGTATTCAATTTGTCAGGTGAACATTGACACAATGGTCCATGTAGTGGTGTAACTGCTGTGCTAGGAGAGCATTTACTCAGCCAAGGCTCATGGCTGCTTTTTCTACCAATGTGAAGTAGAACCAGGAAGATGCTCAAATCACAGACTTGCTGTTCAGGATGACCCCACAAAGACCAACTGCCAGGATCAAAGTTAATGGGTAGCCATAAAGTAGCAATTCTAATTGTCAGTAGAATTTACCCTGAGCTTGTTTTGCCCCATCTAGTCTCCTGCATTCTCCAGATACCAATTCAAAACTTCACTAACTCTGCTTCCAGTTCCGGATCGCGGTGCTGACGGATGTGCTGGGCGATCGTTCCTTCCACCGTCCGGTTTTCTCTTGCCGGGGGACCCTGAAAGGGGTCAAAAGTTGCCTTGGAGGGGCGACGAGCGGGGAAGAGGACCTTCCGATTGATTGTGGAAGGGTGGCAGCCCTTCCGTTTGATCCGGAGCAGCTCTTCGGACCGACAGAGAAAAGATCGGCCACCCACATGGTCCATCATTAATGCCGTTTCCAGCCGAGGCCAATTTTACAGCTAAGCACTTTGAAACCACTGTGGAGAAACTGGGTGAGACTTTACCTTCTTGTATCCCAACTATTCTCCTGTCAAAAGCCTTTTGAAACTTCTTCCCCCTGCGAGGAGAGAGGGAAGGAAACGTTCTTTTCCCACCCTCCAAGATGGCGGCGCCTGACTACGTAGGGAAAATAAAGCCCTGAAAAATACAATTAAATAACTGGATTTATATTACTTTGATATCTGGGGACCCCAAAATTCCTATTCTCACAGGGACCTGTCACCTTATCTATGAAAAATAACTTTACCGGGATAAAAACCTAGCCTTGGTCTTCAAAAAGATTTTAAATGCTGTCAGGGACATCTGGTGGCAAAGCATGATATAGCAAGTAAATATTTCTGTTAAAGAGACCTGCTTACAGCCCAGATTTGTCCTTGGCACTATCTAAAGGAGATAAAAAGCTGGGAGAACAGCTGGACAGTAAAATTGGTTTTTAGGACTTGTGGAGGTGAATATTTACTGACTTTCATCTAACAAATAGCCTTCACTAAAGGACTATCTATAACTGTGTTAGAAATGGAGGAAGGCCAGCAACAACTTAATTATAAACTCATACTTGAAAAAATCCTTGAAGCTACTGAGATAATTAAATCCAGACTGAAAGACAAAGGTGCCAGCTTAAACCTACAAAATGAAACTCTGACTTCAACGAAAGAACCTATAATTCAAAAACCAACAGAGGCGGAAGAAATTAATACTAAGACAGAGGACTTTAAAGATCAGCAAATACAATTTACTGAAAATCTTGACAGACAAACCCTGACTGCAACTAAAGAACTTACAACTCAAAAAACAACAGAAGTGGAACAAAGCAACACCAACATGGAGGCTGTTAAAGACCAACAAATACAGCATATTGAAAATCTAGATAACCAAATAACAACTATAAAGCTGGACGTGACTCTCTACCTAAACCAGAAGAAACCTGAGGAACAAGACCAAATTGTATTGAAGGAGCCACCAGGACAACAACCTAACGACTATGAATCTGCCAGCCTTTCTGGAAAACTGATAACTAGATGGTCTCCCTTGGTTCAAGCAATATGTACAAGAATGAAGGGAGATTTATCTGATGATTTAAAGGCATTGGTATGGAAGCCTGGTTGGCACAAAAAGAAAGCTAGAGTTAGATTTTAAAAAAAAGGGATCTTTTGATTTATGATAGAGAATCCTAAAGTCTCAACTAATGGGCTAAAGGGAGATAGTTAGATGAAGGGAAATATGATTATTAGATTTAAATATTGTTGTTAAATGATAAAAAATAAGGGACTAACTGGCTTAATATTTAGGATTTAGACTTATAAGGGAAATGAAAATTAACGATCAAGAATTAGCTTTGAACTATTGTTTAGCCCAGATAATATAGATGATGGACTTGAGACAATAAAGGACACCCTATTAGTAAGTGATGATGTATTAGGATGAGAAATAGAAAATGTTTATATAAGATAAGAATAGATTTAAGTAAGTAATATGTATATTTTAGATATGATAACTTTTATGTAGTGAAATAAAGGAAATTTGGATTGCCCAAAACTTAAACATCATGGATATTAAAGGTTAAATTGGTATAATGTAATAAAAAATTAAAAATTACGTAAAACTTAAAACAGGATATGGATATGTATAAGCAAAAAATATATTGATAAATGTTTTAACTAACTTTGCTATAATTAAAAATTTATAAGCCTAAATGTGATATAGCAAATGTTAAAGGAAATAGAGAAGGAATTTCTGATGATGTAACCTGAGATATGTTCTAAAGATTTTGTTATTGAACTATTGATTACCCAGTTACCACGCTGCTTTCCGAATACTCAATGTAAAATTGGAAAACCAATAAAACTTGTTTTAAAAAAAAAACTTCACTAACTACAACTTTGGGATAATAATGTACAACTGTGCATCATCAGCAAAGTGAAACATCTCAGCCCAAACTGATAGACAAACTCCCAGTTTCAAAAAAGGGATTAAACCAGTGGTGGGATTCAGCTGGTTCGCACCAGTTCGGGAGAACTGGTAGCCAATTTTTTGTTGCCCAGGCCCAGAACAGACTTCTGGAAGCGGCATCCACACAGAGAACCGGTTGTTCACATATTTGAATCCCACCACTGGATTAAACAATATAGGAAAGAAATCAGACCTTGCAATATTCCAAACTGGAAGAAACAAAAGCTTGACTGCTCTCCCCTCCTCTCCAACTGGAACTACTCACCCAAGTAGGAGTATTTATTTCTGATCAACAAACAATGCTTACTATCCCCAGCCCTTGACACTAGTTTAGGAAGATACCATGTTTGATTGTATTAAATGCCACCATTACTCCTATCTCCATTAAAATGAACCACACAGTGTTTGTCCCATGATCAAGATTGAAAGTAATGAAGATAATTCACTTCCCCTATGATCCTCTGCAATGGGATCAATTTCTTAACAACTTTTCCTAAAATTATGACCAGACTAAGGTTGGAGTTTAAGTGAAAGTTCTAGATTAAGGAATGGCCCCTTTAAAAGAGAGATCACCAAGGCTCTTTCAAGGCAAGTTGCACTGAACTCTCCCCCTCAGAGAAATCTTAATTACCTCCTGAATCCAGCCACCAATGGAACCAGCAGGAGCAAGAAATGGCATGGACCCAGCCCACAGGAGGCTTTCTCTCACTATAGAGAAACCCATTGTTTCTTTGGTTTGACAAATTCAAAGGAATCTCAAACTGAACCGCCCATCATACTACACCACTAATAGCTGCAACTTTTGTAGAAAGATAACATAATATATAACCCAAGCATCTATGGCTTGAAAAAAAATCCAGCAGCAGCTCTTTTCCAGTCAAAACTGAAAACCAGAGAAGTTTTGTACTTCTCTCCCCATAAGGCAAAGTGAGATTTTCATGACCCTTTAAATAATTATATATATAGTATGCAAATAATTCTGGTGTGGAAGTATCATATTACAGGCTTACCTGCATTCTGTGGACAGTATTTTCCATGAGGAATCCTGTTTAACTGAAGGTAATAGCCATCATCAGTCAGAACTTCATACTTTTCACTGGGATATCCCCAGTATTGGATGATTTCAGGCTGTAAATGAAATAATTCTCGTTCAACATCTAAGCTGTTGGGATGTTGTTGTTGTTGTTAGTTGCGAAGTCGTGTCCGACCCATCACGACTCCATGGACAACGTTCCTCCAGGCCTTCCTGTCCTCTACCATCTTCTGGAGTCCATTTAAGCTCACGCCTACTGCTTCAGTGACTCCATCCAGCCACCTCATTCTCTGTCGTCCCCTTCTTCTATTGCCCTCAATCTTTCCCAGCATTAGCTCTTCTCCAGTGAGTCCTTCCTTCTCATTAGGTGGCCAAAGTACTTGAGTTTCAACTTCAGTATCTGGCCTTCTAAGGAGCAGTCAGGGTTGATCTCCTCTAGGACTGACCGGTTTGATCGCCTTGCAGTCCAAGGGACTCGCAGGAGTCTTCTCCAGCACCATAGTTCAAAGGCCTCAATTCTTTTGTGTTCAGCCTTTCTTATGGTCCAACTTTCACAGCCATACATTGCAACTGGGAAAACCATGGCCTTGACTATACGTACTTTTGTTGGCAGGGTGATGTCTCTGCTTTTTAGTATGCTGTCTAAATTTGCCATAGCTTTCCTCCCCAGGAGCAAGTGTCTTTTAATTTCTTGGCTGCAGTCCCCATCTGTGGTGATCTTGGAGCCTAGGAAGATAAAATCTGTCACTACCTCCATTTCTTCCCCATCTATTTGCCAGGAATTGAGAGGGCCGGATGCCATGATTTTGGTTTTCTTAATGTTGAGTTTCAAGCCAACTTTTGCACTCTTCTTCTTCACCCGCATCAAGAGGCTCTTTAGTTCCTCTTCACTTTCTGCCATTAGAGTGGTATCATCTGCATATCTTAGGTTGTTGATATTTCTCCTGGCAATCTTAATTCCAACTTTTGATTCATCTAGCCCTGCCTTTCTCATGATGTGCTCTGCATATAAGTTAAATAGGCAGGGCGACAGAATACAGCCTAGCCGGACTCCTTTCCCAATTTTGAACCAATCAATGGTTCCGTGTCGAGTTCTCACTGTTGCTTCTTGACCCGCATATAGGTTTCTCAAGAGACAAATAAGATGGTCTGGTACTCCCATCTCTTTAAGAACTTGCCACAATTTGTTGTGATCCACACAATCAAAGGCTTTAGCATAGTCAATGAAGCAGTAGTATGTTTTTTCTGGAACTCCCTAGCTTTCTCCATGATCCAGCGATGTTGGCAATTTGATCTCTAGTTCCTCTGCCTCTTCGAAATCCTGCCTGTACTTCTGGAAGTTCTCGATCCACATACTGCTGGAGTCTAGCTTGTAGGATTTTAAGCATAACTTTACTTGCATGTGAAATGAGTGCAATGGTGTGATAGTTTGAACATTCTTTGGCATTGCCTTTCTTTGGAATTGGAATGTAAACTGACCTTTTCCAATCCTGTGGCCACTGTTGAGTTTTCCAAATTTGCTGGCAAATTGAGTGTAGCACTTTTACTGCATTGTCTTTTAAGATTTTGAATAGCTCAGCTGGAATACTGTCACCTCCACTAGCTTTGTTGTTGCTCGGCTTTCCTAAGGCCCATTTCACTTCACATTCTAGGATGTCTGGCTCGAGGTCAGTGACCACCCCATCGTGGTTATCAGGGATGCTAAGCTCGTTCTTGTATAGTTCTTCTGTGTAATTTTGCCCGTCTTCTTAATCTCTTGCCTCTGTTTAGGTCCCTGCCATTTTTGGTCTTTAATCATGCCCATCTTTGCATGAAACGTTCCCTTCATATCTCCAATTTTCTTGAAGAGATCTCTGGTTCTCCCTCTTCTATTGTTCTCTTCTATTTCTTTGCACTGTTCATTTAAGAAGGCATTCTTATCTCTTCTAGCTATTCTCTGGAATTCTGCATTCAATTGGGTGTATCGTTCTCTTTCTCCCTTGCCTTTCGCTTCCCTTCTTTCCTCAGCTATTTGCAAAGCTTCCTCAGACAGCCATTTTGCTTTCTTGCATTTCTTTTTCTTTGGGATGGTTTTAGTTGCTACCTCTTGTACAATGTTGCGAACCTCCATCCATAGTTCTTCAGGCACTCTGTCTATCAGATCTAATTCCTTAAATCTATTTGTCACCTCTACTGTATATTCATCAGGGATATGATTTAGTTCATACATGAGTGGCCTAGTGTTTTTCCCTACTTTCTTCAATTTAAGCCTAAATTTTGCAACGAGAAGCTCATGATCTGAGCCACAGTCAGCTCCTGGTCTTGTTTTACTGACTGTATAGAGCTTCTCCATCTTTGGCTGCAGAGCACATAGTCAATCTGATTTCTGTGTTGACCGTGCCGTTGGGTGATGTCCATGTGTAGACGTCCTCTTTGGGTGTTGAAAAGACAGTGTTTGCTATGAACCTATCGATTCTCTTGACAAAATTTCTATCAGCTGTGCCCTGCTTCATTTTGTACTCCAAGGCCAAACTTGCCTGTTTTGTTCCGTTTATCTTTTGGCTTCCTACTTAAGCATTCCAACCCCCATGATGATAAAGATATCATTTTTTTGGTGTTATTCTATAAGGTGCTGTAGTCTTCATGAACTGGTCCATTTCATCTCTTCAGCACCAGTGGTTTGGGCACAGACTTGGATTCCTGTGATATTGAATGGCTTGCCTTGGATTCGCACTGAGACCATTCTGTCATTTTGGGGATTGTATCCCAGTATTGCTTTTCCTACTCTTTTATTGACTATGAAGGCTACTCCATTTCTTCTGAGGGATTCTTGCCCGCAGTAGTATACCTGATGGTCCTCTGAATTAAATTCACCCATTCCTGTCCATTTTAGTTCGCTGATTCCTAAGATGTCGATGTTCAGTCTTGTCATCTCTTGTTTGACCACGTCCAGTTTGCCTTGATTCATGGATCTTACATTCCAGGTTCCTATGGAAAAAAAATCTTTACAGCATCGGACTTTCCTTTCACCACCAGATGCATCCACAGCTGAGCGTCCTTTCGGCTTTGGCCCAGTCGCTTCACTCTTTCTGGCGCTACTAGAACTAGCCCTCTGCTCTTCCCCAGTAGCATATTGGACACCTTCCGACCTGAGGGGCTCATCTTCCAGCGTCATATCTTTTTGCCTTTTAGTACTGTCCATGGGGTTTTCATGGCAAAGATACTGGAGTGGGTTGCCATTTCCTTCTCCAGTGGATCACATTTTGTCAGAACTCTCTGCTATGACCTGTCCGTCTTGGGTGGCCCTGCACGGCATAGCTCATAACTTCATTGAGTTACGCAAGCCCCTTCGCCACGACAAGGCAGTAATCCATGAAGGAGAGGAAAATATTAGATACAAATAAAACATCAACTGAACTGTGTAAAGCTATAGGAGGAAAGGCAGCCCTCTGGACTGTATCCCATTTGTGGGGTCCTTGGAACTCTCTGAGCTTGGTGGTTTTCTTGAAAACGTTTGATTACCAAACTAGCTAACATCATCAGTGCCATATTGGTAATGAAACATCTTCAAGAAAACCACCAAGCTCAGAGAGCTCCAAAGTTCCCACAGTTTAACAATGAACTACAGTCTTCTATTTGTTCCCCATTTACCTGTTTTCACAGCACAAACATCTTACCGAATCTTTTCTGACCTGGTCCCCATTAGATTGTCCTTATCTCGTCTTCAACTCATAGGTCAAAGGATAACCTAGGTATGTATAAAATCAGTTTGATTGCAGTGACTTAACAACAGGCAACAGAGGCAAGATAGGGATTGGCAATGGAGACATCAGATTTCATGTCAGTATAATTTTCAAGGATGGGTGAATAACATTAGCTCAGTGGTGAGGAAAGCTTGCATGTCAACAATATGGGGAAAGGCTGCAGCCAAGACAAAAATCAGTGTATAGAAAGAAAGGAAATGCAAGAAAATAGAGTCAGTAAGTTTCAGACTTCTTGAACTACTTCCTCACATAGCAACACTTTGCTTAACAGGTCACAGTAAAGACCTATACATGGGAAAAGTAATGCAAGAGCAATAGACAGGAACACAAGATCAGAATGCAAACATAAGAGGAAAATTAAGGAAACCAAGGAGGAAGTTTGCTTTGGTTTTACTACAATAACTATAGCAAGGCTATTTCTCATGCTACAGTAGGAATATATTTGTTTTTTAGTAAAAATTAATTCTTCAGAATAAATCACATACTATTTACTACATTTTACTTGCATTTTCATTTTAAGAGTTCTCTATTCTCCCACTGTTATAAACATTTTACTAAAATACACAAAAATCATGTACTTGCTTTAATGTTTCATCATTTATGTATAACTCCATTTCCTTTATTAAAGAGAAATACCATAATATTCTCAGATCCCTACTACTTACTGTATCATAACGTCTTTCAAACATTTGCTGAAAGTCATTCAAGATTTCAGCAAATAACACAATACAGTCCACAACTTACAACTGTAATTGACCCCAAAATTGTGATTGTATCAGTCATTAAGCAGGTCACCACAACCTCTTTTGCAGCAGCCATTAAGCAAATGCCATGGTTGTTAAGTGAATCCATTGTCTATAATGAAAAATCAGAAATAATGCCAGTTTCAAGAAAAAAAAAATATATCACAAGTCATAGTCGTGAATGTCCAAAATGTGATCATATGACCAGAGGGGCAGCTGTCATAACTTTGAATCCAGGTTATAAGTAGCCCTGGGGAGGTCCATCATCACTAATGGTTGCGCCCTAACTTGTCATAAATTGAGGTATATCTGTATTATTTGCATATGAAAGAATACACATCTACACATTCCTAATCAACACAGTTGTAACATCACCACAAGTGTTTCTTACACGCTTATCCAGAAATACATGAAGCAAGTGCGGGAACATCATATAATAACCGTAATGGCACAGTGGTTAGAGTGCAGTATTGCAGGCTAATTCTGCCAGCAGTTATATCCTGACCGACTCAGGGTTGACTCAGCCTTCTATCCTTCTGAGGTTGGTAAAATGAGGACTCAGATTGTTGGGGGCAATATGCTGACTCTGTAACCTACTTAGAACACTGTGAAGCACTGTGAAGCAGTATATAAGTCTAAGTGCTATTGCTAAGTGCTATATATCATTATTTTATTTCCTGGTCTATGTTGAAACATTCAAGTATTCATTTATTCTCACCTATGCTTTACTTACATTGTCTTCCACATTCAGCAAACAACCTCCATATCAAAGATTCCAAAGCTAAAGTCTATTCACTTTACCATACACTTTCACTAGATCAAGAAACATCAACAACCTTTCTTTCTCTTCATTATATATTTCTCAATGACCTACTAAACAATAAAAATCTGATCTTCACATCTCTTGGCTAACATAAAGTCTTACTATATACTACTTCTAAATTCATGCTAATTGTCACCTGTCATACTTTTTCAGTCAGAAAATTGCTGAAACACTTTCTTAGGCACACTTAACAAATGGGTCTTCCTGTAGATTTTGGATTCACTCTTGTTACTTTTCCCTTTGGTATGGGGAGTCAGATATGGAATTCTTGTAATCATTAGACAAGATGCAGTTTTCACACACATAGACACTCTATTAGCAAAGTAGACCCATATTTTAACATTTCTCCAGGCATTGACATCTGAAACCTTATCATTTTTCAAAATTATTACAGCATATCCCAAAGGTGCTTTTTCAGGAAACAACTGGACTTTCTTGTTTTTCTTTGAAGACATTTCACTTCTCATCCACAAAGCTTCTTCAGCTCTGACTGGATGGTGGGGAATGGAAGGATTTATATGCCTTGCAGACAGCTGGTCATTTGTATTCTTTTAGAGAGTCACTGAGGCCATTTGGAGGTTTATCTGTGTCCTCGGGGTCACCTGAGTAGTGGAAATGTGTGTGGAATCTTCTTGGCTGCAGGATGTACAGCACACTTTCTGTTCATCAATCATTTTTGCAAGCTAACATTTATTGCATTGTTTCAGTTCCATTCACTGCCATTCCCATGCAAATCTCTAAAATACTTTTTCCAGTATTCTCCCTCATTATAGAATAATAATTAATTCATCCCATATAATTAATTCATCTTTATTCTTAATTACATTTACTATGCTGGAAGCCCATTGTTAGCTCTCCCACTTTCAAACAACTTTCTATTTCCATCACAATCACTTGGCATTTTCTGTATATCTTTTAACCTTATTTGCTTTTTGACCCATATCTTCAACTTATGGCTCACTTTATATAGCAAATACATTATTAAAATTGTAAGAGATGGTGCAGGAGATGAGAGGGAAATTTAAAAGGGAGGAAGACATTAACAGTACAAGATACAACAGTAAAAACTGAGTAACAATACTTTGTAGAAAATGAAGAAATAGAAGAGTTCTTATTAAAATAATGGAAAGCTTAATTTTAAGCTTAATTTTAAATAGTAAGATAATGGCTTTAATAAATTTATAGTTGAAGTGAAGGTGATGGATTGCTTTATTTTCTTGGTTCAAGACTAAATAAAGATGGACAATGGAAAGAAGAAATTAATCCTAGAGATGAAGGGATGACAAATTTGGACAAGATTATAAAAAATAAGGATATTTCTATGACAATAAAGATAGAATTAGACTGTTCTTTTTTCGCCTAGTGATAATGTATCATTTTGACAGTTGGACACAGAAAGTGTAAGAGAAAGGCAATAGATGCCTTTGAATTATAGATGTGGAGATGGTTACAATGACTATCACAGATGGCAAAAAGAGGTAATCAATCCTGGATTAGGCTGTGCAGAATTCAAAAGGAAAGAGCTACATTCAGGTCCTTCTGCCAAAGCTGTATTTTCTTGGGATCACAAAGCAGCTTCTGAGGAGAACTGAATAGCTATAATGAAGACTTACTGCTCCCTTATGGCAATGATCACAAAGCAGGGAGTCACATATTTTAAGTGGGTGATGTGAGCAGATAATGAATGAGAAATAAAGATAGATTTGGACAATAAAAGAAGACAGGTCAAGATGGCGAATCTGCACCCATGCAGTCATTAGGCATTGAGCTCAGCTGAGTAGCATTTAATGATCTGACTGGATGCATACTGGATAAACATTAAATAATTGGTTGCTTATCAACCAGCATGAATTTTTTATCCAACCTGATGCTTGCTAAATATGTTGGGATTACTACTCAAAAATTCACAGTCAATATAGTCATTCTGAGTATTATACCGTGTTTCCCCCAAAATAAGACCCGGTCTTTTTTTTTTGCGTCCCAAAGAGGCACCAGGTTTTATTTCCAGGGGGGGTCTTTTCCACTCACCTCATGGCGGCAGCACCAATAGCCCCGTCCAGCCAGCCCACTTCTTCTGCAGCCAAAAGAGCAGCTTCATTCTGCACCTGAGAATGGAGCTCAGGCCTGCATTTCACTATCAGAGGCCTTTTTGGATGGCCTGTGCAGCTGAGAACCGAGCTACGGATTGAATCTGGAAAGGCCTCTGATTGCGAAATGCAGGCCTGAGCTCCATTCTCATGCAGAATGAAGCTGTTCCTTCGGCCACAGAAAAAATGGGCCGGCGAGGCAAATGTCAATCCATGGGAGGCCTGGCTGGAGTGATAAGCTCTACTCCCACCCTAGGGCTTATTTTTGGGGTAGGGCTTATATTAGGCCCACTCCGAAAAATCAAGCTAGGGCTTATTTTGGGGATAACTCTTACTTTTGGGGAAACACGGTAGTACTGCTATGCCAAATTGTAATTATACACACTCACATACAGATGTGGACAACACACAAACACAAACACAAACACACATACACACAAACATCATTCTAGATTGGTCTTTTTGTTTTTTGTTTTTTAATATATATTTTTTTTTAAGACAACAAAACATAACACACATAGACATACAATGTATACTCCTTTTTTTTTTTTAAACAGCAATTTCGTAACTGTAATCTTCTATTATTTACATTTTCCCCCTTTATTCTTCTTTTTTAAAAAATATTTGTCCTTGTTGTCCCATTGTTTCTTATTTCCATTTTCTTCGTTCATACTATATTTCATACTAAGAATAATATATATTATTACTATACAATATTATACATTATTATACACACATTTTCCCTTTCTTGACCTTTCTGCATTTATTTTCATTTATTATTTCTAGTCTCCAACCAATCATACCACTTATTCCATATTACATAGTATTCTGTGTCTTCCTTTTCTTTTATCTCTTTTGTTAATTTGTCCATCTCCGCACAGTCTAAGATTTTCCTTATCACTTCTTCCTCTGATGGTATATTCTCATTTTTCCAGAACTGTGCGTAGACTATTCTTGCTGCCGTTGTTATATGTAAGATTAAGTACCGTATTTCTTTACTGTATTTTCTATTTAAGATACCCAGCAGGAAGATCTCTGGTTTCCAATCTACAGGTTGATCTATTATTTCTTCCATCCATCTTCTTATTTTAGTCCAGTATTTTTTTGCAACGGGGCATGTCCACCATAGATGATAATATGTTCCATGTACCTTTTTACATTTCCAGCATGTCGGTGAGTTGTTCTGGAACATCTTAGCAAGCTTTGCTGGTGGAAGATGCCATCTGTAAAACATCTTCAACTGATTTTCCTTGAATGCCGCAGACATAGTCAGTTTTATGTTTGTTTCCCATATTTTTTCCCATTTCTCCAATTCTATGTTGTATCCGAAATTTTTTGCCCATCTAATCATTGTGTCTTTGACAACCTCATCTTCCATTTTATATCTCAGTAAATATTTATATATATTACTAATTAATTTTATTTCTGTTCCATGTATAATTTTATCCAATTCTTGCGATTCTTTTTGTATTTCATATAATTTTTTTGTTCTCTGTATATTTAGATTGGATTTGTGTGAATGTCCACCAATCAATCTCTCTGCCTACATCTTGTTCCAATTCTTGTTTTGTTTTCAGATTTCCCTGTTCATTTACCAATTCCTTGTATCTAATTATCTTATTTATGTCCAGTAGATTTGGGTGTTTCAGAGCTTCTGTTGGGGATAACCACATTGGAATTCTTATATAATGTTTTTGTTTTATCTTTTCCCAAGTCTGTAGCAATGCATCCCTAACTATATGTCTTCGAAAGTATCTATGTACTTTATATTTTTCGTCCCATAGATTGGTCTTATGGGAAACCAATTTCCTTCCATTTCTTTTTTTCCAACGGAAAATATTTCAGCAAACATTTTATGGTGGAATGTGGGACGTCTGTATGTATCTTCAGCATAATATGATTTCTCTGGGAATCTGAAGCTTCACTCGTTCCTTATATCCCAAAGGAATTCATGATATGTAAATTCTTTCTGTGGAACTTTCTCTTTCTATGGAAAATCAGAGAAGGTGCTGATTGTTGAACAACTCAGAAAATAGCCAGAGAATAGCTTGCCCATCACGCCACAAAAATAAAGTATATAATAGATGACCCTCATTATATATGGGGTTTTCACTCCTACCTCATAATTATAGATAATGAAAGTGCAGATTAAAAATGTTAAAATAAAAACATGAAATTACTCAAAAGCCCATCTGAAGCAAGGCCAAAATTATAGATATATGAAATACTTTATTATGTATGTCTTAATCTGTTCTTTGTTTCTCTGTTTGTTTGTTTGTTTAAACAAACAATGTATATAGCCACTCATCTGACAAAATGTGACTCTGTAAACCAGATAAACTGTATGTAGAAGAATAGTCATTTGATATAACTAACTTGCAGGCTCAGTATGGGATCCCATGGTTGATGTAAAAAACAGGTTTCAACAGCCATGTAATAGCTTTAATACACATTAGTCAAGCTCAGTTTAGATTTTCTTTGGGCCATGTTATTTTTTATGAACATTTATTATCACAATATGTCTTCCTACTAATTGCCTTCCGACTGATAACTCTACTTATAGAAAATATTAATCGATATTACATAGAACCATTTCAATAAAGTACACTTTTTAAATTCTCTGGTTATAACTTACTTATTTATTTTCTGTATTTGTTGAATTTATCTGCACTACAATTTATCTGCACAACAATTGAAAAGAATTTATCAATTTACATTGATAAATTCCATCCATCAGTGGAAAGAAATAAAATGCCCATGGTAAAAACAAATCAAATAACACAATGCTATAAACTAGCCCTAATATGTTACACCTGATGATATGAGTTCATTTCTCAGACTTACTGAAAAAAATCTTTTTTTAAAATTGCTTAAATAGTGTAAGGTCAGATCACATTACAGAATTAATGGCTACATATCACTAAAAATAGTCACATATATTTATGTTATCCCAAAAGTGACTGAATGTAGGTTTACTGAAATAGATTACTTATTATTTTCATGTAGAAGAATAGAATAGAATAGAATAGAATAGAATAGAATAGAATAGAATAGAATAGAATAGAATAGAATAGAATAGAATAGAATAGAATAGAATAGAATAGAATAGAATAGAATAGAATAGAATAGAATAGAAATTGGAAGGGACCTTGGCGGTCTTCTAGTCCAACCCCCTGCTCAAACAGGAAACCCTATACTATTTCAGACAAATGGTTGTCCAGTCTCTTCTTGAAAGCCTCCACTGATGTCACCAATGAGTTGCTCAAACTAAGAGGTAATCCCTCACTATAAGATATTATAGTTCATGAACAAAATGAACTTTATAAGTTATTTCTATTGGCTACAGGTTGACACAGCATTTTAACTGTAAGAAAATGAGTTTTACCTATGTATAAGTGTATGTACCACATTTAGTTGCTTTCCAATTCTATCCAACTCTATACTTACCTGGCTGCTTAAATTAAAATGCTCTCCTCTGGCCACCATTACCTGCTCAGTCTGTTTCTGACTGAGACTGGCTAGGACAGTTTCCTAAATATTTCAGATTTCCTGTGGCTTAGCATTTAGCTCCTTGCCTTAGCCTAAGTGAAAGATACGAACAATACAGTAGCTTCTTTTCATTCTCCCTTTTTGACATGCCTTTACAGATCTGAAAAATGCTGGATATTATTTTTCTCAGCCTTCTCTCTTTTGAGCAAATACTTTTGCTTCTGCTTCATTAGCATTTTCTATATACTTTTGTGAGAGAACAAATTCTGACATAATATTTCTTTCTATTTGTATAGGAAGCATACAAAAGCCTCTGCATTAGAACAGAGGATCAATTGGGTCTAATAAGGAGGTTTTCATGGCCACCCTTCCACAGAGCATGAAAGAAAAGAAGTTAGAGATAGTTTACCTACACTATTACAGAGGTCTGTGTACATATCAGGGAAGCTTATCCGATAATCAACTATATTTTTAATGTCTATTAAATGCAGAACAGTCTTGATGATGCTGGAAGTAGGTATAATGGCTCCAACCTGAAATATTTCTCAAGGCACCTTTTCTGACTATGAGTACTCATCCTTCTTCAAAATACTATATAAATGATATCTATTCGACCCCTTTTCTCTACATGCTTAATAACATTCTGGAGGAGTCCATTCAGATTCTTTTACAAAGTTTTATGGAAGAAGCTCTTTTTAAGGACAAGACAAAGATCAATAGAGGGAATCAGTTTTTGTTTTTTTTAATGACAAGACCCCATGCACAATCCTTGGCATCTCCGCTGGAGTCAGAAAGATCTCTTGTCTGATAGTTGAAAACCCGGGGAGTTGCTATCAGCTGCTGTAGAAAATCACATTAAATGTGTCAAGTAAATCCCTCCCCAAATACACTTACCAAGTAGGGGGAAAAACACTGCTAGTTCATCCATAAAGCTTTTAGACACAAAGAATGTTGAATGTTGAAAAGCAGCTAGAAAATAACATCTAGAGAAAGTAACATATTGACGCAACGTTCTCAGAGAAGAAAGCCTTTCTTTAAATCAGTAAGCTATTGTAGTACAGTACATTATTATCCTGATCCCAACCTCAATATGCTGCTATAACCTATCAATTAGTCTGCTGTACTGATTATATGAATATTGTAATTAGCACAATCTATCTAATAACCGAATTAAAACCCCATCCCTCCTTAGGTTAGCCTCACCTGCTTCTGGTGCCATAATTAAACAATTTGTGCATCAGTGAAAAAGTGGGTTTGATCCCCATTGTAAAACAATTTCTCCTATATGCTATATAGATGATATAGCATAGACTCCAACCTTTCTGGCTTGGCAGACTCGTGGAGGCAGTGGCAGCAGTGGGGGGAGGAAGAGGGGATGGTTTTGCGTATGTGCGCTGCTTTCACAAATGCAGCTTCACACGTGCACACACACATGCACACCCATTCGCCCACCACTTGGGGCTCCCTGGTACAGACTATAAGTCTGTAAACTGTACAAACTTCAGCACTGAGACATACTTGCAGATAAAACATTGCAATGTTTTAATTGTAAAATAAAAATAACTTTAAAAAGTAATATCAGGTGGGAGCAGATATTGTAATGTGTGTCAGTGGAAATATTCATGGGCATCATGTTGCTTATTGCTATGCTTAAAAAAATGGGGAGAGTTGCTTAGAGATAATCCTTGCTAAATGACTGCCCTGTTTAGCAACTATTTGAAGCTATGACGATGATGAAAAAGGAATTTTACAACTGGTTCTGGTACTTATGACCTTTACAGCATACCCACAGCCATAAGATTAATGTGTTTCACAACTGACAGGTATTCACAACCATCACAGTGTCCTGTGGTCACCTGATCACTGTGCATTCCACATTCAGTTTCTGATAAACAATGGAGAAGCTGGCAGTAAAATCATAAGTCATGGTCACATGATGTCCCACTGTGATAACTGTGGCAGAAGGTCCACCGCAATCATGTGATGTCTTGCTTAACAACCATGTCACTTAACAATGGATTTTTCAGTCCCAATCATGGTAGTTAAAGGAGGACTACTCATACTAGCAGAGGAAGAAAATAGGTAGAAGCTTTCTCCCCCATTCCCATCTTATTCTCTTGAACTTTCCCTCTACCATATGTTTCCCTTTCTTTCATTCTCTCAGCCACACCTATCCTTCCAATCTGTACATATACCGTACTCTGTGCTCACACAATCTAATCTATAGTCATCTCCATTAATATCCATTCACTGAATGTAAAATGTAAAACTTCCTCTTCTGGCATGAGCCACCATGCATTACTGTAAACTTCTTCACAGTTCAGCTGATCAGTGGGAGACTCATGCCAAGAAAATCAGAGGGGCATTGAAATCTCTTTGAAACAATGCTCCCTACTTCTTATTGTTTACATGTTTCTGCTGATTAGTGTGTAATATTCATTGAGGAATGAAATTTTCATGTGAGTGACAGAATTTTACAACCATGTTGTCTTTCACTGCCAAGGAGTTTGGCTAAGTTATTTGAAGGACCCTCCTTTTCCCAGTTACATCTACTTGATCCTCCAGAATGGGGAAGCAGGGTATGTTATGGGTTCCTCCCCATCCCCTCCCCCAAATTAAGGTGGTCCATCTAATGAGACAAGAAAAAGGACCTTCTCCGTGGTGGCTCCCACCCTGTGGAACATCATCCCTATAGAATTAGGCTGGCTGCAATCTTGATATTCTTTCTAAAGGTCAGAGGCCTTGGGGCCCCAGGATGATATGAAACACATCAAATGGTTTGTCTGATTGTTCTTAACAAGAGGTGAGGGTTGACTGGTTTTTGCATCTAGGGTTTTATTTCTGGAAGCTGTCCAGAGTTACCATGAGTGAGTTGAATGGCCATATCAATTTTCTTAATGAATGAATAATAAATAAAATTTGCCAATATCTATGAACTGAGAAGCAACTGGGTGGGTAGACTCTGCTTTTGCTCCACTGACTGGCAGGAAGTCTAGAACAGGGGTCCCCAATCCCCGGCCCATGGTGCACTACTGGACCACGACCTGTTCAGAATCAGGCATGAAGTGATAAATAAGTGTGTGAGTGCGCAGCTCCATTTGCCTGTGCAGTGGGTGGGCAAGCACGCACGCATAGCTCCATTTGTGCAATGGGTGGGCATACATGCCCACTAGTTGTGCAAATGGAGCTATGCATACACACGCTCACCCACTTGTCACTCGGAACCATCCCCTCTTTCCCCCTCACACACTGGTCTGCAAAGTCGCAAAGGTTGGACACTGGTCTAGAACAAAGAGACTTCTGACCACATAATCTAGTCCAATTTTCTCAACTCTGGTTAAAACCCGTTTACACTGGACAACAGCTAGAAAAGCACTCTGAATTACTGTTCACAATTTTCACACATAACTGGCAACGAACTTTATATAAAAAGACAGACCCAGGAATGCCTGCCATGCTGGCTGACAAAGAATGATTCAGGCGATATGAGAAACAGATTGGATGTTGTTGTCCCATCTATCCATCCTTTCAGTTTTTTTCCCCATTCAAGTATAACAAATAATATGAAAGCATGTGTTTTATTAGTTCTAGTAGCTTTTCCTTAGCAGATTTTTTTTCTTTTCTATTTTTTGAAAGATTGGGTTAACTTCATTATACAGCAAAACATAGGCATTGGTTGTGACTCTGTTGCAGATATTCAGGGCCTTGATTCTTGTTCAGACAGTACCCCTGGAGTTAGACAGCCAACAATGTCTTTGGCAATAGATAACTAGTAATTACTTTTTCCAGAAACCACATTAATGTCCTAAATAATACAGCAGTTTCTGTGTTAAAGTTTCATGAGGTTGTTTGTAATTATTATTCAGTATGTGACACTCTGTGGTGCTTTAGCATATTATCCCTTAAAATGAGCTCTATAACATTCTAAAAATAGCCTCAGCTGTGCCTATTGCCTTTTACTTTTCCCTTTTTTAACTCAGCACTAAAAGGACAGAAATATGGATGCTGAATCTAATTTGAACACTGTTAAAAAGTCATCAGTTCTGCTACTAACAGCAGTTTATTTAATTCAGTCCATGCACAGCCAATGAAAAGAGCTCTTACCATTGTTGCCCATTGTTGCAAATAATATTTCATTAGGATTAGTTATTAATAATAAAAGAGACAACACTTGCTATATTATGATGGTTATCATTCTATGCCAGTGGTGGCGAACCTATGGCACGGGTGCCAGAGGCGGTACTCGGAGCCCTCTCTGTGGGCACATGTGCCATTGCCCCAGCCTTGCCTCCCCCCGACCCCCTCCTCACCAGCAGCCTCCCTGGAGGAGAGTCGCCCCCGCATGGCCCACGCGGAGCAGTGCAGCCAAGGACATGGCAGCCAGGCAGTGTAGACAAGACTCTGCCCTCACACCCCATTGCTCACAGTTGATGCTGTGGGGCACGGGCAGAGGGCGTGGCTGCCATGGCGCTGCTGGGCGATCTGCGGTGGGCCCTGGAGGTGGTGAGTGGCCCTCCGGGCAGGCGGGATGGGGGCGGAGCGGGGGCAGGACAGGGGGTGGAGCGGGGGTGGGGCCAGTTTTGGGGCACTCGGTCTCTAAAAGGTTCGCCATCACTGTTCTATGCAATATACTACAAAGAATAAAAGTATGCACCTTTTTATTTTTCAACTGGACCACAATCCCAAAATAAACACAGAAGAAGAATAAATAAAGGGGAGCAGAAGGGAAAAGGACAAACAAGGGAAGAACAGCCTGCCTAGTCAGATTCAATTAAAGCTAATGATTAGGTTTACGGCTGCTTGTAATGGATGATGGTCATGATCATGATCATCATCATGATCATCATCGCCATCATGATTGATTGTGATGATGATGATGATGATGATGATGATGATGATGATGATGATGATGATGATGATGATGATGACGACGACGACATTTGCATATTTTTATTTTTTGTGCCTTTGAGTCAGAGCTGACTTCTGGTGACTGCCTGGAGTTATCCCTGCAATTTTTTGGCAAGTTTTCAGAAGTGGTTTGCCCTTGCCTTTTCTCTAACACTGAGTGAAAGTGACTGATTAAAGGTCACCAATATGGTTTTGTACCTAAGGCAGGAGTAGCACTCTCGGTGTCCTGGTTTCTAGCCCAATGCCTTAACCACTACACCAAACTGGCTCTCAGGAAGATATAGCAGATGACTAAAAAGGCAATATCACACTCATTAATCTTTTAATATAATAATTGCCTTGCTAGCCAAAATGATTTAATCATCGGCAGCAATAAAAACATTATTCTTGCTTGGATACTCTGTCCTAGAAAATATGCAATATATGTTTCTTTAAAATTACAGAATATGGAATAACTAAAGGAGGAGCATATAATGTAAAAGGAAACTCTATTGGGGTGGTTGTAGGGAATAGAGCTTAAGAGAGTTCAGGAACAAGAAACATTTCTTAATTTATAGAAATTAAAAAACTGGAAGTACTTGAGGTTGCTGAAATTGAATGCAATCCATGCAGCACTTCTGGCATGTTAAAGATTAATAGTTTAATTGTATTACATTGTTTTTTCATGGATTACTGTCCACTTCATCAGATTTATAACAGTTTTTCTTTAGTAGGCATATTCATATACATTGGCTGAGAAGGAGAATGTAAACAGTAAGGCCCAATTTCATGCAATGCTGAAGAGACAATGAAGAAGAAGGTGGTGGAGAAGGAAGAAGGGGAGGATTGACCTTATTAATTGCCTAATCACTGATTGATTGGATTTTTAGATCTATATCAGTAAGGGAATTACACATGGTTACAAAGTTGTCTCACTCTCTCTCTTCTCTCCCTCCCTCTCCCTTATAGTACTATAATCTGAGATCATCTAAAGTAGCCAATCCTGCAAATAAACTATTTTATTATTATACACACGTGAAATCAGAACTGCCAGTTTTTTAGCTGCTATTGGCCTTCATACTCATCAACCTCTTCCCAAGAACCTAGGATGTCATAATTGTATTGACATAGCATATATATGGATCCAAACAGTATGGCCTTTAGTAAGATGAAATTTTGTCAATGCATAGATTTTCTAAGTGATATCCAAGATGTTTGGTATGGCACCTGGTGTACCTATAACCACTGCGAGTACCAGGAGGTTAGTGTATGTATGTCTTGTTTAAGCAAAATAAAATGTGTGATACTTAACATTTATTTTTACCCCAAAAGTGGAAAATATAGTGCAATTTGCTGCTAGCTTTGGTAACCTAACCATTGTGGGCAAGAGGGATGCAAAAATGCATCTGGAAAACAGCATGCAATCCGTGGGCCAGAGAATGCTCCCCCGCATTTTAAAAGCTGGGCCTTATTAAAAGACAAAAGGCAGGTTATTGATAAAGTTGCATCTCATTTGCTGATCAAAATGTTTAAAAAGCATTAACTTCATTAACTATTCATGATCAGGAATGAAACTCCCTGTCTACAAAGTTTTTTTTTCTCTCCTTACATTCAGTCCTGTCCAATTCATACAGACTGCCTGGACAAATCACTGAAGTTTACTTGGCAAGGTTTTTCAGAAGTGGTTTGCCATTGCCTCCTTCCTAGGGCTGGGAGACTGGCCCAAGGTCAGCCAGCTGGTTTGTGCCCATGTAAAGGACTAGAACTCAAGGTCTGCCAGTTTTTGATTTGGTGAACCACTGTACTAAACTGTCTCTCTATAAAGTTTAGGCTGCATTAAATTAATGTGAGTGAAACCATCCATTCAAAGTGCTCGGGTTAACACCATTTATCATTCTTCATTAATTATGACAACTTTGCAGTTTTAAGGATTTTTTGGGTATCTTCTTCATGCTGTGCTTATTCAACACTGCAGTACTAATGAATTCCTTTCCCCTGATATGGCTCATTAGATACTCCCAATAACTATTCAGAATTCTATTACAGTATTTATATTCCCATACCTACTGCTTACCATTTTTGTTGCTTCCTTTTTTTTTGCCTGCTGCATTTCAGATGACAGGTATATTTTACCGAGAGGTAAAGGAGGAGAATATTTGTAACTCAGGGTTGAAATGAAGGATTCTTGGTGCTCTCTGAGCTTGATTGTTTTCTTGCAGACATTTCATTACCCAAACTAGGTAACATCAGCAGTGCACTGATGATGTTACCTGGTTTGGGTAATGAAACATCTGCAAGAAAACATCCAAGCTCAGAGAGCACCAAGGACCCCCAAATATTTTATCTAGCTTTTTTACTTTTAAGCAGCTTCTTCCTGGAGGCTTGGCAAGAGTGAAAGAAGCAGTAATTTACTTGCTAAATGTTCATATTTTCTCATCAGGACAGATTTTAAAATAGCAAAACCTAACAAGGGGGAATCAACACCCAAAGATTCCCATCAACCTGGGTAGCAAAAGAGCAAGGCCCATATTGTCATGTGAAGATTGTACTATGGGAGATTTATTACCACAGTGGGATCCTTGGTGCTCTCTGACCTTGGTTGTTTTCTTGCAGACATTTCATTACCACACTAAGTAGCATTATCAGTGCCAGAAAGGTTTGGTCTCATTTTATATCCTAGTGCTGATGGTCTTATTGGTTCCTTGATTAGGCTATTGTTTACTGTTAGCTTGTTTGTCTGTGTTGGTAGTTCCTTATTGAGGTATTGTTTACCCCAATACCCCAATGGTATTTTGATTGTTAGTCTAGTGTTAATTTTGGTGTCATTTTCTGCTCATCTGAATGTTGATTGCCAGTGAGGAAGTGTTTTGCCTTTTTGTTTCTTTTTTGCCTTTTTGAATAATATGTAGGTGTTGTTTATCTTTATATGCCTGTTGATGGCTGATTTGTCTGAGTACCAAGTTTCTCATTAGAGAAGCACTCTGTAGAACTGTAGAAGCCTATTCCTTATAATAAAATAGTACTAAATAAATATATATTGTTAGAAATGCTCAGAAGTCATATAATCAAAGAAACCGAAAAAAGTTAAGAAATAAAATCTGTTTTGTTTTCAGGTTGAAATGAATGTTTCAGAAAAGCATTTACTCACCAATAATCATGAATTGATACAAAGATTTTACTTTGATAAAGAACAAAATATAAATATAATTAAAATCTTAATTGCATTAAACTACTATATGCAATGGGTCTACTTGCTGACACTTTCTAACAATACTTTTTCAATGTGCAACTTACAAATTTCTGGAAAAAATCAAGGACTGTCTGTTTGTTCAAACCCAATATTTTTATCTGAAAAAGTTGCCATTCAGGGATAGTTACTACATCATAAAATCATTGAGTTGTAAGCAGCTATTTCAGTTATCAACTCTAACCCCTAACTCAGCAAAGAAAACAAATTAAAATATCTCAGACAGATGGCTGCCTAACTGCCACTTCAACACATATAATGAAGGGGAGTGCACTACTGTCACACTAATCTCATTGTTATAAAGATTTTTTTCTAACACTTTCTCTTTGTAACTGAAATCCATTATTCTGTATCCTTCACTTTGGAAGGACAAAGAGTAAGTGTTGACCTTTTTTGTGATATCTTTCCAGATATTTGAAGAATACCATCTTATCCCCACTCAGCTGTTTTTCTGAAGGCTAAAAATTCTCACTTCCTTCATCTCTCTTCATATTAGATGTTCATCTCTTTCCTATAACTATAAGAAACTGGAAATAAATGGCAGCTTTTCACTGTTAAAACTTACAGCAAAACTAAAGATATTAATTGACAATAATTTATTCTGAATGGGTTGATGCCACATTTAACTGTTGTTTGCTGAAGAGTAACATACTGTATCTGCCCTATATAAAAGTCAGTTCAATTGCTTTTATTCAACAATCACAGTTAAGACAATTTATATTTTTGAGTAATACACTGAAAAATAGGTTAGACATCTCTTCTTCAATCCAATGCCATCCAAATATATTAAGATTACCACTCCAATGATGTTTTTGATGTAATGATTTTAAGTGAATTTGAGAGCCAGTTTGGTCTAGTGGATAAGGCATCTGGCTAGAAACCAGGAGATTGAGTTCTAATTCTGCCTTAGTCATGAAGGACAGCTGAATGACTTTGGGCCAGACACTCTTTCTTAGCCCATGATGTCAGGCTTGGGTGACAAGAAGGTCAGTCAATTCCTATTGTAACCAAATATTTGAAGGGCACCAAACTGGGGAAATTTGACTTGGACAATTTGAAAATATCTTTGGCTTATTACATTTGGAAAGAACTATATGTTGCAGTCCATTCACATCTACGTACTGATGGGACTTCAAAATATTGTGGGAAGTATATTGTGTGTATAAATAATTCATTTTGAAATGAGTTTATTTTATGTTTACCAATTTTACTAGCTTGCAAATTATTGCAAATAAATCGGCAGATGATTCTGTTAATATGGCACTGTACTACATCTTACAACATCTTGAATCTACAAGGACCTATGCAAGGGTCCTTTTTATAGACTTTAGCTCGGCATTCAATACTATCATTCCAGATATTCTTCTCATAAACTGACTCAGCCAGTTGTGCATGATCACACTTGTAAATGGATCATAAGGCAAAATCATATCAGATACCTGTACAATTACCACAGCCTCTCCCCCCAGGGCTGTGTATTCTCTCCATTACTCTTTTCTCGCTATACCAACAACTGCATCTCAAAGGATCCCTCTGTTAAATTACTGAAGTTTGTAAATAATACAATAGTGATTGGTCTCTTTCGAGACAATGAACCTGCATACAGATGGGAAGTTGAACTGGCCTTGTGCTGCAGTCGGAACAATCTTGAACTAAACACATTCAAAATTGTAGAGATGATAGTAGATTTTAGGAGAAGCCCTCCTATTCTACCACCTCTTACAATACTAGACAACACATTATCAACAGTAGAGACTGTCATGGGTCCATTGAAGCCTGGTTCGGAGGAAGAGGAAGAGGAGTTGGAACTGGGACTGTCTGACAGGGATGGCATGTCTACCTTGGCATGTTTGGAGAGGCCAGGGGCTGAGGATGATGCCCTTCCCAGGCCCCTCAGGCATTGGGGGAGATTGTCAACCAGACGGAGAGCTGCCTTTCTTCATAGACACAGGGGAGGATCGGCTGCTGACAGATAGTGGTGCTGATAGGCAGCAGATCTCCTCTCATGAGGAACACCTGCCTCCTCCACTCAATCCAAGGGCATGGAGAATGGAGCGTAGGCAGGCTCAGAAAAGGGCTGCAAGGCTACTTGGGAGAAGGTCACCCCACCCTTCCTCACAAGGAACACCTGGAGTGGAGTGACTTAAGGAGAAGCTGTGGGGAGTTAGTCTTTCCAGGAACAATTGTTTGTTTTGGATTATACTTCCCTGGCTTTGATTTGTGCCTATTTGCCTTGCTTCAAGGACTGCTTTTTGTCTTTGCTTTGAGGACTGTCATTGGTCTTGCCCTTGCCTTGTGGACTGCTTTTGATTTACCTTCAGAACTGCCTTTGCCTTGTACCTTGTCTTTGCCTGGAGGACTGCCATTTGTCTTATGCCTGGACTTTGCCTTGTGGATTTTCCTGGTAACATATGGCTGTTGTTTGGGGGACTGAGAGTAGCTGCCTTCAGGGTAGCATGGGGTGGAGCCTTACTGGTCATTGAAGGGCCATTTGTTGAAGACCTTTTGAGGGCAATAAAGGAATCTCTAAAGGCCTGCCTTGCCTTGACCACCGGGGTCATAACAGAGACCTTCAAGTTAGTAGGTTCTATAATATCTCAGGACTTAAAATGGACACATAACATCAAAAATGTTATCAAAAAAGCACAACAAAGAATGTTCTTCCTGCGCCAACTCAGAAAGCTCAGACTGCCCAGGGAGCTGCTGATACAATTCTACAAAAGAATTATTGAGTCTATCATTTGCACCACTATAACTGTCTGATTTGGCACAGCAACCAAACAAGACAGATACAGACTTCAACAGATAGTTAGGACTGCAGAAAAAATAATTGCAACCAGCCTACCTTCCATTGAGGACCTGCATACTGCATGAGCCAGAAAGAGGGCTGTGAAAATATCTACAGACGCCTCACATCCTGGACATAAACTGTTTCAACTTCTTCCCTCAAGATGACACTATAGGGCATTGCACACCAAAACAACCAGACACAAAGACATCCCCCCCCCATGCTATCACTCTGTTAAACAAGTAATTCCCATAACACTCTCTATTCTCTGGGATGTCAAACCACCTAGTAGGACTGTATTACTTATTTTCCTTCTTATCTGTCCTATTACCTATTTCCTTAGCTTCTTATGACTATAACTTTGTTGTTTGTATCTCATAATTTATGTTGATTGATTTTATTTAGTATCCTATTATGATTTCTGTTGATTGCTTATTTAGTATGCTATCTGATAAATTAGACAACGTTTGACTCAATCAACTGTACTTTCCAGAATCGTCATACAAATACATGTTTCATTTTTTTCAGGTTTATATTAACTTGATGGGACATGATGTTGATGTTCCTAAGTGTTAAAATATTGTGAAAATGTTGTCATGGAATATGGGTCATGCTGATCTTTTAATTTAGCTTTTCCTGTCCTAAGGTAGAGGCACGTTTCAGGCAAGCTGTGCTATTTGCATAGATCATTACTATCAATATGCCTAACCTCTGTAGGGTAAAGTGTTACAAACCTATCACAGATATTTAATACTTTCTTTTCACAAGATAGTAAACTCCACCAAGGTGTTCTAGATCTTCCTTGTATTGGCTAGAATGCAATAAGATTAAAAGCTTTGTGAATAATGAAATCAGTGTGAATTGAATTTTACATAGGATCAGGCACAGAGTTGTTCCTATCTTCTATAACAGGGGTGTCAAACTGCCAGCCTGCGGGTTGGATGCGTCATGGCGAAACGGCGCCCACCCCATTGCCAGCAATGGGAAAAAAGTCGCGATACGTCGCGACACGTCACGTGATGTTGCGAGTTTGACACCCCTGTTCTATAACATATTAACCTATAGTGAGCATATATTCATCTTCATGAACCTAAAGAAAAGAAAATTTGATTGGTAATGATGCCTTTCGCTGGACAGAAGTTTTGATGGATATAGATAGTCCTCAATTTACAATAATTCATTTAGTGACTGTTTGAAGTTATAATGGCACTGAAAAAAATAACTTATGATCGTTTTTCACACTTATGACCATTGCAGCAAACCCATGATCATGTGATTAAAATGTAGGCACTTGGCAACTGGTGTGTATTTATGGCAGTTGCACTGTCCTGGGGTCATGTAATCACCATTTGTAATCTTCCTAGTTAGCCTCCAACATGCAAAGTCAATGGAGAAAGCCGGATTCACTTTATGACCTCATGATTCATTTAACAACTGCATTTCCTTAACAGTGGTAGCAAAAAGACCATAAAATGAAGCACAACTCACTTACCAACTGCCTAACTTAGCAATTGAAATTTTGGACTTAATTATGGTCCTAAGTAGAGGACTACTTGTAGTATACTGCTCTGACAAGCATTGCTGTGAAACTATTTACACCAAATTCATGTAGTGCAGGGGTGTCAAACTGCCGGCCCACGGGCCGGATGCATCATAGCGAAACCACGCCCACCCCATTGCTGGCAATGGCAAAAAAAGTCGCAATACATCGCAACACGTCACGTGACGTTGCGAGTTTGACACCCCTGATGTAGTGTATTAAGAATATTTTTTAAGAGTAGTAAAGAAGGCAATTTATATGATATTTCAGGAAAGGGGGGTTAATCTCAAACTACATGGCCAATTGTTTTTCTTGTACGATGTCTTTGTAGGAGATGACTAGCATGAGCCTAAGGGAGGGGTCAAATGTGTCATCAATCATGAGTCCCTTCGGGCCCACAAGAGATCCAAGTCTCTTGAATTCCTTTTATTCTTATCTTCTACTAATTCCACTAATAGTAATTAGTAGTTGAGTAGTAGTAGAAGTTCAGATTCTTGTAGAGAGCTTAAGCTTGCAATAAATCTTTATACCCATTTGAATTGTCTGGATCTCCTGATTTTCCTGGTGTTTGACACTGTTTGTGATATGGCAGCTGCGTACCTATGGATAATCTTTTCTGTATAAAAATGGTGCAAGGAAATCCATAGCAGCATAAAGCTGGAAAGGGCCACTTAAACAGGAATACAGATTAAAGCATCCTAAACAGATGGCTTCTTGAATGAGAAGAGAAGCTTTTTCAAAGAAAAAACCAAGAAAGTCCAGTTGGCTTTTGAAAAGTACCTTTGGGTGTCATATCCAGGAATCTCCTTACCAGTTTTCCAAAAGCAATTGCTTCCTTAATATTTGTTTATCTTCTCAGTCTGAGAGATTAACAAAAGTATATATGTTTCATAGTCATGCAGATCTTAAAATTATTTTATTTTTTAAAATTTGTTGTGAAATATGAGGATTAATCAAATTAAAGTTATTGGAGAGATAACATGGAAGTAAAAATAAAAAAACATATCCAATATAAATGTATAACCCTTTACAAGAATTTCTATTTTTTCATCTTTTATTAGAAATATAAATTTATATTTTAAAGAGTCAAACTGGTGGCCCGTGGGCCGGATGTGTCACACACAGGCCACGCCCATCCCAGCTCCGCAAAGGCAAACAATGTCGTGATACGTCACAATATATCATGTGACACGATCGAGTTTGACACCCGTGGTCTATTGCATTGGTATCTCTTAAAATTACCCTTTAGATCTATTTTGTTTCTGTTCTGCCTTTAAGTTAATTCTGCATTTCTCATACTTTATATAATCATATTCTTTTTAAACTGTATAACCTATCCAGGGAGTCTTTGGACTAAAGAACAATTATGGATAAGAAATAAATACTCTTGGGAGACTGCAACAGAAAGGTAACTTGGGCCCTGTTTGGATCTCCATTGTCTATTTAAACTGCCCAGAGCTGTGGGGGAGGTTTTTCAAACTCTAACTCTTGGGAGACTGCAACAGAAAGGTAACTTGGGCCCTGTTTGGATCTCCATTGTCTATTTAAACTGCCCAGAGCTGTGGGGGAGGTTTTTCAAACTCTAACTCTTGGGAGACTGCAACAGAAAGGTAACTTGGGCCCTGATTGGATCTCCATTGTCTATTTAAACTGCCCAGAGCTGTGGGGGGGGTTTTTCAAACTCTAACTCTTGGGAGACTGCAACAGAAAGGTAACTTGGGCCCTGATTGGATCTCCATTGTCTATT